>CM053583.1:375199675-375231506 GCA_028627135.1 Pseudochirops cupreus | reverse complement strand
GCGGAGCTGACTTTAGTGGGAAGTATCTTTGTGTGCGTTTTGGAGTTCTAGGATTGGTTTAGAGTCCTGTTTTATGGGTATTTTGGGGTAGCTATGTGAGAGCTGCGATATGTTGCTGCTGCTATGCCGCCATCTTGGCTCCCACCTCCCAAGTTCTAAACTTATGCTGTAATAATAACAGTAATAGTTATCTAGTCTTGGGGAACCTGAGGCCTCAAGGCCACTTGCAGCCCTCTAGGTCCTCAAGTGCAGCCAGTTTGGATTCAGTTAAAGGGCTGCACTTGAGGCCCTAGAGGGCCATAAGTGGCCTTGAGGCCACAGGTTCCCCACTCCTGAGTACTAATCAAAACTGGCATTTACACAGTGCTTTTAAAGTTTACAAAATGTTTACCAATGTGTTCTCATTTGAGTGCTTAGCCTTCTCTCAACAAGTTCAGATCGCCAGGCCTGTAGGAACAGCACCCTAAGGTACTAAATGAACTGGATAGGATTGCTTAGCTACTGTCTGCAATCTTTGAAAAGCCTTGGCAGGCAGGAGAGGTGCCACGAGATTGATGACAGGCAAATGTCTGAATTTTCAAAAAAAGGGAAGAGGAAGCTCTTCAGACTGCAGGAAAGTGGGGTTGACTTTGATGGCTGGCAAAATTCTACACTGTGTTATTAAAGGGACACTTTGTGAATACTCAGAAAAAGTACAGATCATGCCAGAATGACTTATTTTCCTTTTCCTTCCTTCCTTCCTTCCTTCCTTCTTTCTTTCTTTCCTTCTTTCTTTTTTCCTTTCTTCCTTCCTTCCTTCCTTCTTTCTTTCTTTCTTTCTCTCTTTCTTTCCTTCCTTCCTTCCTTTCTTCCTTCCTTCCTTCCTTCCTTCTTTCCTTTCTTTCCTTCCTTCTTTCCTTCCTTCCTTCCTTCCTTCCTTCTTTCCTTTCTTTCCTTCCTTCTTTCCTTCCTTCCTTCTTTCCTTCCTTCCTTCCTTCCTCCCTCCCTCCCTCCTTTCTTTCTTTCTTTCTTTCTTTCTTTCTTTCTTTCTTTCTTTCTTTCTTTCTTTCTTTCTTTCTGGCAAGATTATTAGCCAAGGAAATACTGTGTACAGAATGTCCACAGATTTCATCCTGTATTCCAGCAAAGAATTTTAGAAAGTCTGTTATGATCTTCTTGCACACAGGATGGAGAGACATGGACTGGATGAGAAGGCAAGTTAGGTGAGTTCAGAACTATTTGAATGACTGGACTTAAAGTATTAGTAGATCAGTCTGGAAGGAAGGATCAAGGGCATAGCCCCAAGGACCTGCCCTTGACTCTATTCTGTTTAACGTCATTATCAATGACTTGGATTAAGGTATATAGATGGTAATCTTAAATTTGGAAAGGAGGGATGGAGATGGATGGAGGGAGTGCATTAATTAGAATCCAAAAAAGTCATTGGTTATGATAATGGGTTAAATGGTGACATTTAAGGGATGAGAGAATTGAGGGAATTAGGACAGTAAGTAGTCAATTGTGGGAATTGAATAAATCCCACTGACTCCATCTTGAGACTCAATTTCTATTCAATTATGGGTCTAGTCCAGTTTCTATCTTTTGAGAAAACTTTCTTCAGTTATAGGGATTGAGAGAAAACCTTATTGTATTGTTTGAACCTAGCTCTGCATGACAGTTCTCTTTCTGTTCTTTAGAGACTCTTAACTAAGGAGTTAGATTATGCTGTTCAGAAACTCAGTTAGAACCAAAGATTGGTGCAAGGAGTGTCCCCACAATTGTACATCTCAAGAAATCCATATGTCTTAAGACTGGCCCCATACAGATCAATCAATTATTGTTTCCATGTCCCTTTGATTGTTTACAGACACTTGGGGCAAGTGAGCTATCACCTTTTTTTATTTGGGGGAATTGCATCTATTCACTTTCCCCCTCCCAACTTGGAACACCCCTAATCTTTCACCTAATTAGAAATCAGATTGTATATTGTATTGTTTCCTTTTAATTAATTGTCCTTATTTGATTAATTGGTTTTAATGTGTAAAAGTCTGTCTCCTGCTGTATTCAGGATCCAGGCCTTGGCTGAGGAGGCCTTGTCTCACTTTGTTAGGCAATTGACATGCATTGCTTAATAAATCAATATTCTCGGGAAATTGAACTTTTATTTCCTCAGTTATTACATCTTTCACCTGTCACAGGGACAAGTACAAAGTTCTACATCTTTGTTTTAAAAAACTGACTTCATAAGTCCAGGAGGATATGGAACACAGAAGTTCATGTGAAAGAAACCTTGTTGGAAAGGCAAGGGACCATGAGCATGATGAGAACCGGAAAACTGAGGCCCAGGGAAGTTAAGTGATTTGCTCCAGGTTATGTAGATAGTCATTTTCAGAGGCGGGATTTGAACCTGGTCCTCTGACTACAGAATCCATACTTCTCCCACTGAACCACATATAGAATGTTGCATCCACCATGAGAAATGGACGGTATGGTGCTTTGTTTTGCTTTGTTATAACAGACAGCTTCATGGGAGTGGGGGGAATGGGCACACAGAAATGGGTATAACATCAGTGAAGCCTACTTTTAAAAGGTCCTGACTGTGGGGATGGAAGCATGAGAAGATGTGCATGAATTAATTCACAGCGAAATGGGCACAAACAGATGAACCATTTATACACCGACTAAACCTTATCAAAGAAAACAATTGCAAAAAAATCAAGAATGCTGATTAATGCAGTGACCAATGATGACCCCAGACAACTGATGATGAATCATACTTCCCACCTCTTGGCACAGAGGTGATAGACTACAGGCATAGAGAATGAGACAAACCTTTTCAAACATAGTCAGTGCATGAATCTGTTTTGTGTAACTATATTTGTTAGAAGGGATGCCTTTTTTCTGGGAAAGGAAGAAGGGAGTTTGGAATAGTGGAGAAGAGTGAAAGGAATATTTTTAAAAAGGAAAGAAAAAAAGAAAAAACATCAGTAACTAATAAAAAGAATGTTTGTCCTTTGTTTTTAAAGATGATCAGTGACATCAGGAGGTGATGTTTTGACTTGTGTTTGAATTGGATTTAAATGAGGCAGAGTTGCGCAGAGCCATCAGCCTTACTCTCTCTTCCAGAATTATCAAAGTCCATCAGCAAGACAAAAGTCAGTATGATTGGCGATGGATGCAGTGGTTGATCTTAGTGTCTTCAATGTCTGACCAAGCTCCAAGTGCTCCACAGAACCTGATTCAGCTGCCTTCGTGGCCAATGGAACAAAATGTTCTCCTCCACCCATTCTTCTGGGGGATGTCTTCACACGATTAGGGTAGACATCCACCTAATTCACTGACAAGTTTGATTATCTTCAACCTGGTTTAGCCTGCCTATTGACACAATTTACTGGGTGGTGACCACTGTGTGTGCTACGGCTTCTTGGAGCCACAGGTGGGCACCAAAGGTGGATGAGCAACCCTGAAAAGGGCTCAGCAAGCCCTCACACCAGAGGTGCTAATCCTCCTTGAATACCCCCCACACTCCCATTCAAAGAATGGCAGAGAGCAGAAGAAATTTTTAGAAAGAGTACAGAGACAAAATTTGAACTAACATGTTCATTTGAATGATTTTTTAAATAATGGAGAAAAATCATTGTAACAGATGTTTGCAGTTTTATATACTAAAATGCAAAGTTCAGATCCATTCTGAGACGCAAAAAATGTGGACAAACAGGTTTCGGGCCCCACGAGGCAAACCACTTGGGCCACTGTTTTGCCACATTTGATGTGGCATTGTTTTGTGGAAGAAAGTAATCTCTCTTAAAATGTCGATTGACAATAACTTAATGTGCCCCTCCCTATCATCCCCTGTCTCTGACTATGAACTAGTTGTAGGGTTATAAGGTATTCTGAGGGGGAGTGGGGAAGGCTTTATGAGCCAAATAAAAGAATAAGTAGAATTGCAGGACCCTAGGCAAAGAGACTCTTCTTGCCCATCCAGGGATAAGACAGGCTCTGTGCTCTTGTCTGATGTGCCTCAGATCATCTCTTAAAAGCATTCATTTATCTCTTCTGTTAAAAAAAAAACTGGCTGTTATTATAGGGAACCAGGCTGAGGGGAAATGCACTGGGTGACAGGGTTGGGACAAACTTCATGGGCCTACTCACTCTGAGTCAAGACACTGATCTGAGAAAAAGCAACCATAAATGGCAAAGTCTTTGTCTGCCCGTAGACAAATCCTCAATTTCCCCTGATCCAAGTCAGTCTCCTAGATGACTTCCAAGATCCTTCCCAGCTCCCAAAACCTACATTCTAAGGTTCCTCCTCGCCTTTGCATCAGATGGCCTAACATTCTATGGTCTCTTCCAGCTCAGACATTCTGCTACGAGGCCCCTTCAGTTTTGACATTCTATAATCTAAGGTCCTTGTAGCTCCAGTGCTTTCTGTTCTAAGGTCTCTCCCAGCTCTGACATTCTGTGTCATAAGTACCCTTCTAGTTCTGACATTCTCTTTTCTAAGGTTCCTCCCAATTCTCACGTTCTCTTTTCTAAGATTCCACACAAATCTAACATTCTATGTCCTAATGACCCTTCTAGATCTGAAATTCTGTGGCCAAAGTTGCATTTCAGCTCCAAAGCTACTGGCTGCCCATATCACTGTGTATTATCAGACCTAGAAAGGCAAATCAAACTGAAACAAGGTTGAAACCAGACTAACTGCCCCCAGCAAAGCAGGAGAAATTTTAACAAAAATAATGATTCTATCTGGACTGGGAGGGATTTGGGGAGGGGGTGATGGGATGCCTGCCACTGAATCTTGCTGTCCAGAGCAGCCCCCCAAAGGTGATTTAAGCCAGTGTTGCACAAGGTCTTGGCTGAGTGTTTGTAGATGTCCAGGGCCCCTTCCCTGGATGCTGGCTGCAGCCATCCAGGGTCTTGGAGACACTATTTGCCTTTCCGTGAAATGTTAGCTTAGTAAGCAAAATGATGATGCCCCTGAGGGCTTCTGGATGCACTTAGATGTCTCAGTGAAGTTGGGGTGGAGGGAGGAAGGCAACGGGCAAGTTAAAACCAGCCAGTTTTGGGAGAGGACTGCAGCTCCTCTTCAGGGATTGGGCCCACGCAAACCAGTTAGACCCAAGTCTGGGATTTGGCTTAGGGAAGAAGGAGGCTGGTCCCAAAAGAAAAGTGAGAGGGAAACTTAGTATGAACTCCCTCAAGACCCAGACACTGCAGCTGATGGGGATGGGAATGATATCAAGTGGGAGAGAAGCCACTGTTAGTATTTGTCAAGGGTTTTTTTTTAAATTTTTTATTTTCTAAGGACTCAGATTTCCCCTTCCCTCCCTTCGACCTTTTCCTTTTTCCCTCGCTTTGAAGAAAGAAGATTGATTTACAACCTTGGAACATTTCCCTATGAAAATCCCAGGAGCAAATGATTCTCAAAGGATGGAGACCAAATAAACTTTGGAAATCTGAGATGATCATTAATATAGTTTCATAGTTTTCTTTCTCTTTTCTTTAGCCACCCCAGCCTCAGCTGTGGGACCTCAGGCAAGTAACTTCTGAATAGCAGTTTCACAGTATGACAGATTTAGAACTCAGGAGCTGTTCTAGCCCACCCTCACAGGTGAGGAGATGGAGTAGAAATGTGAATACAGGTCCTGTGATTTCAAAAACAATTATCATTCTACCAGGGATGGGGAACCTGTGGCCTCCAGGCCACATGTGACCCTCTAGGTCCTCAAGTACATCTCTTTGACTGAATCGGAAGGGCCATACTTGAGGACCTAGAAGGCCACATGTGGCCTGGAGGAGGCTACAGGTTCCCCATCCCTGTTTATACCATGCCATCTTGGGGTTCCCCTTTAAAATTTATTAATTTTTAGACATTCATTTATTTAAAACTTCATTTATATATTCATAAATTCATATATTTATTTAAATACTTATTAATTTTTATTAATAATCTGTTTTTTCCTCTCACCTAACTTCCTCCCATTGAGAAGAAAGAAGCACAAAACTCTTGTAACAAATATTTGTAGTCAAGAAAAACAAACTTCCAGACTAGTCATTTCTAAAAATATATGTCTTGTCCTGCATCTTGAGTCCATCATCTCTCTGTCTGTCAGGAGGTGGGTAGGATCCTACATCACTAGTCCTTTGGAATCATGGTTGATCATTGTGTTGGTCAAAGCTCATAACAGTGATTCCTTTTCACAATGTTGTTATGACGTGAACTGTTCTGACTCTGCATATGTTACTCTCCATCAGTTTGGAAAAGTAAGTAAGAAAAGGGATTCTTAAACAGGAATTTGGACAGAGAGAAGTCAAAGGGTCAGGGAAAACCTCAGAAACCATTTTTCTTCCTTGAATCTAACATTAATTGAATGGAAAAAATGGGAATTGCGTCAGGAAGACCTGGGTTTCAGTCTAGCCCTAACCATAGACAAGTCATATGGGTCCTGCTCTGAGCCTCCGTTTCTCTCTCTAAAATGAAGCAATTGGGCTAATTGTTTTCTAAGGTCCTTTGAAGGTATAAAATTGTGTGGGTCTAAACCCTGATGTGAGAGTTAGTGGCAGAGATAAACCTCAAATTTAAGTCCCCTAACTCCCTGTTCAATTTGATTTATCAGTCAATCAGCAAACACTTTTCACTTCACCATCTTATCTGTCCAAGGGAGGTTGTGTGGCCAATCCTATTTGGAGTTTGTGATATAGAGCCTGTTTTCTCTCGTGAGAGCTGCTGGATTTAGGAAGAAGCATGTTTTCCATTATCCCCCAAGAGGATAAGGATTCATGGCCAAGTCAAGACAGTACATGTGAAAATACAGGGGGAAAAATGGGTTCTCATCATCCAAGTCCAATGGTTCAACAACAGGAATGGAGAAGAAAAGGGAAGGTATTCTATATGGGAAGAAGGGCACAAACAAAGACAGTATATGGCACAGTCAAGGCACAGTGAATGAGTGGGATGGCTGTTCTATCTGGATAGGAGAATGCATATGGTAGAGTGTTAAAAATAACTCCCATTTCTAAGGAACTTTCTGATTTACCAAACACTTTCCTTTTTTTCAATAACCCTGTGAGGAAGGTAGTCCAAATATCATTATCCCCATTTTATAGGTACGGAAGCTGAGGCTTAGGGAAATGACCTTCCCCACAATCGTGTATCTAGTAAGTACAGAACCCAGGACCCATTTCCAAGCTAGATTTTCTGCCTCCCAAGTTCAGTGTTCTTTCCCCTATGCTATGCTTGCCTCCAATCAAGAGACAAGTATGAAAACTTATTCTGAGACTCAGCTACAGAAGCCTTGAATACTATGTTAAGGAGTTTGGACTTTATCCTGTGGCTTGGTCATGTTGACAGGGAAAGGGAACTTCTCATCAAAGATCAACCATTGTTGCTAAATCTAACTTTTGGGGTCAGGGATCACTCCTGTTCAGGAAAGCTTAGCAGGACAGCCAGTCTGCTTTATTGCCCCTCAGCACTTTCAAACCACACCAGAGCCACCCAGTGCCCTGTGAAAAGAGCTTTGGACATGTGAAAACAAAAAGGAGAGAATTGAAATGACCTGCCCAAGGTCACCCAGGCAGTAAACAGCAGAGCTTGGATTCTGACCCAGCCCCTCTCACCCCATGTCCAATACTCTGGTTACATCAACACACTGCCTCACTTGGTGATACTTTAAACAAACCAAAAAACTCTTAAAGGCAAACATAGATTTTTGTCATTGTGAGGTTGGCTGTAGGTCACAGAACTAGTAAGGGATACAATCAACATTCAAATCCAAGTTTCACAGACCCAGAACTTGGAACCAGGAAACCCAGATCCTCGTTCTGGGTTCTTTTACTAATTTGCTGTATGACCTCAGGCAGTCATTTTATTTCTCTGGGCTTGTCAGATGTCAAGCTTTGCGGACTGTATTTGCTTCTGACCAGTATGCAGAAAAGTCAGTATTTGGTGGAAATGAGGGGGTTAGCTGGTGTCCAAAACCTCTTCTACCTCTAAATGCTATGAAAGCCTTCAAGAAAGCTCTTTTGAGTCATGATATCCCCATTACTAAATGATTTGGTTCAATCTTCGACTTTGTACCCTGACACTGTTTAACCCCAGCATAGCAACTCAGCAAGAATTGCTGGATGTCTTCTGACAACCATAGTAGATCAGGGTTAAACAGTGTATGGGGCAGGGGAAAGAGTCCAGTCTGAAGTCTAGGATTGGTTGTGAGACCTTGGACAAGTCACTTCTCTAGACCTCAGTTTCCTCATCTGGAAAATGAAAGGTATGTAGCAGATGATCTGCAAGACCATTTCTAGCTCTTATATTATTTGTCCTAATGTCCTTTCTAGGCGTGACATTATCCCTTTTACTGATGAGGAACATGAAGTTTAGAGCAATTAAACTAGTAGTTTTTGTGAAGAGGACATAATAAGACTGTGGACTCTCTTTAATGGCAGGTTGAGTCTTTTTTATTTTGTTTTTTGGCCACTGAAGGGTTTTGAGAAAGGTATTGATAGGGTCACGCCTGTGTCTTGAACATGGCAGGAGCTAATAGTAGCCCACAACCTCCTGATGTAACCTCACTCTCAGATAGACATAAGCTTATGGTTTGATTAGGGCCCTTCAATCATTCAAATTCATAGTGCCAAGCCTCTATTTCCATTAATCTTCCAGACCAAGCTTGCAGACATAGAAATTCAAAGCAGAACATTCCATGAACCATATTTGCAGTGTAGGAACAAAAATTTGAACCAAGTAGAGAGCATCCTTATCTCTTATTTCCCCAAAGTTTCTACCTCTCATGCCACAAAAGGCAACCCATGCTATCTCTGTCTGTTCCCCAAACATCCCCAACATCAATACAGAGAGAAAGAGACAAAGTTGAAACTGACAGGAAAAAGTGATGCAGTTGAAACAGACTCCTGAAACTGACAGCCTGTGGCTGTGGCCACCTGGTGCCTCCGATGCTCTGCCATCTCTTCTTTACTCAAGGCTTGGCAAGGGACCACTGCTCTTAGCTGCCTGTTATCTCCAGTGGTTCTTCTGTACTTTTTAAACTTCCTTTATAGGAATGTTCATAAGACTGCATCTGGGTAATGTCTGCACACTGGGAACCCCATGCAAAGGCCTCTGGGAGATTTAATACAGAAACTCTTCCCAAATAAACAAAGCTCTCAACCCCAAAGCATTGTGGGAACGCAAAGACCTAGACAGATTCTCCGTATCAATAAATGTTTGTTGAATTGAATTGTATTGAGTTGAACTAAACTGAATTGAATTGAAGTCAATAAAATTGAACTCAAGGCCCTCAACTATCTAACCCCAACTGGCAGCTTTGTGTAACAGAAAGAATACTAGATTGTTATGCAAATCCTGATAGCTCTGCTATTTACTTCCTGTGTGGCTTTGGGCAAGTCATTTTCCTTCCTTAGTCTCCTTCTCTGTAAAATAATAAATATAATATAAACACAATTCTATATATTACAATATAATATATTATTATATATAGTATAATATATTATGTAATTATTATATGTTATAACAGAGCATTTTATATAGAATAATAATATATATTATAACATAATATAAAAATAATATTTAAGGTCTTTCACCCCTGATATTCTCCAAGCCCACATTATCTCCCATCTTACCTCCTACTATTTCCCCCTGTGTATCCAATGCTTCATGCTATTCCCAATTCCTAGGTTGCCCTCTCTCATCCCCAGGCTATACCTAAGGAAATCCTATTGGGATCTAATGCCACCACCTCCATGAAACCTTCCTTGATTTCTCCCTTCTAACTCCCCCTTCCCAAAACCAAATGTGACTTCTCCCTCTTTTGAACCCCCATAGCACTGTCCATACTACTCATGTGACTATCTATCACATTCTATACGGACTGGATCTTCTCAACAATATTGAGCAATTCAAGGGCAGAGATATTGTCACATACCATAAGATTTAGAGCTATAAGACACCTTAGATCATATAATTGTAATAATAATAGTCAGCCTTTATAAGGTTTGCAAAG
Organism: Pseudochirops cupreus; assembly: GCA_028627135.1. NCBI lineage: Eukaryota > Metazoa > Chordata > Mammalia > Diprotodontia > Pseudocheiridae > Pseudochirops > Pseudochirops cupreus. Next base: position 375,221,508 of record CM053583.1, on the reverse strand, counting down.
CCATTTTCATATATTATCTCATTCAATTGGCACAACAACCTTGGGAGGCAAGTGCTATTATTAGCCCCATTTTACAGATGGGGAAATTGAGGCAGACCAAATTTAAGTGACTTGCCCAAGATTATACAACTGGTAAGTGTCTGAAGCAGAATTCAAACTCAGGTCTTCCTGACTCCAAGTCCCAAGCTCTACCCATAGCTCCATTCAACTTGCTATGTTTCCTTGTGCAAAGCACTTCCCTTCTGATCCTCATGTTCCTCCTCTGTAAGGTGTATGGGTCATATCAAACAATCTCCAAGGTGGCCTAATCTAAGGCAGTTGAAAGTATCTGTCTGGAAAAACAGGAATTGGTGGTCCTTGATCTTCTTTTCCCTAACTTATCTTCTCTTTTTCTAGTCCTTGGTATTTCCTTATGACTAATTACAAAGAAGTGAGTCCCACTGAAGTCTTAGACAAACATTTCTCCTTGAGGAGCTTCATGGTTCAACAAATAAACCTCCTAGACAGCCTTCAAAAGACATGAGTAGGAACTTCTCTCCAGGACCTTCCTTTCTCAGAGTTGACAGTGAACCATTGTTCTCAGTCTGAAATGTATGGTGCTATTGTACCTGGCCAAACCAACCTGTAAGAATTTAGAAACTTGAGTCAAAGTTATAAGCCTTAGAAGTGGCAGAAGGACAACCTATATTTGTGGCTATGCTACAACACCTTCCACTTCCAATTGGAAGCTAAGGAGAAGAACATTTCCCCTTTGGAAAAAAGAAAACCAGAGGTATATTCCAGACAGGGAGGCCAAGGCAGAGAGGAATGTTCCATCAGTTTAAGAGCAAAAGGGTTTGAGATTGGATTGGCACCAACCTTACTCTGATACTAGACAGAACAGGATGAACAGCTACCTGGGTGGTATAATTATAAATTCATTTTTCTAACACCTTGAGAGGCAGTTTGGCACAGGGGCTAGAGAGTTGGGCTCACAGCCAGGAAGGCTTGGATTCAAACTGGACCTCTGACACATATTGTCTCTGTGCCTGTGGGTAAGTCACTAAGCCTTTTAGCACTCTGGGGCAGCTAACTTTTTTAAATACAAACATTTGTTTGGTAATATATGTTAGAGTTTTTACCAGGAATTTAAATCGAATTCAGTGGTTTATTTTCAACCTGCTTGCTCATACTGGAAACTGAACCCTGAGAGAATCATTCCTTTGGTTTAAATTTTAGCAATCTCTAAAAATCCTAATCCCCATGGAAAGCGGGAGGTAGAAAGGTCACATATTTAGCCAGCATCAGTCATTTCCGCCAAACTATAAACTGAATTTATCAGGTCCTTTCCTGACCAACTTCACAATTTTGCCTTGAGCAAGCCCTGCTTGGAGCAATAATCTAGAAGGCACTACTTTAATACAAGGGGCCCTGGTAGCTAGGCCATGTTTTTCTCTTCATTGTGCCCCAAGAGCCTTTGCAAAGGACTTTTACGATTCTTTATAACTTAACTCCTTCCTACTTTTTCTGTCTTCTTACATATTTTATTACTCTCTTCTACTCTGTGATCCCATGACACTGGCCTTCTTCCTTTTTCCTCAAGTTAAGACTGTTCATCTCTCAGCATTCTCACTGACTGTCCCCCTTTTGGGAAATATTCTCCCTCCTCATCTCCTGGTTTCCCTGGTTTCCTTCTCTGGTCTCAGCTAAAGTCCCATCTTATATAAGAAGACTTTCTGGGTTCCCCTTAATGCTCGTACCACAAGAGGGATGTTCAAGCTTCCATCTGAGATTTCCTTCAGTTTGCCCTGTCTCTATATTATTTGTGCATAATCAACTTCATTTTTCTTCCTCATTAAACTGGGAGCTCCTTGAGGGTAGGAATTGTTTTTGGCTTTCTTTGTATGTCCAGTGTTTAGCAGTGCCTGGCATAGAGTTGGTATTTAATAAATTCTTGTTGACTTGAGAAAAAACTACTCTAATGCCTAATTGTGGCATGAAGATAGACCTGGAATCTCAAAGACTATGCTAGGAGAACAAAGCAGAAAACTTGCTAGAACCAGCTCTAGCAGTTTCTACCATCTTGAAAAGGCATCAAGTAAGATCCGAGTGGAAAAATGAAGTGTTGTTGTTCAGTCAAGTTTGACTCTTCCTAACCCCATTCAGGGTTTCCTTGCCAAAGATACTGAAGTAATTTGCCATTTCCTTCTCAGCTCATTTTACAAATGAGGAAATTGAGGCAAATAGGGTTAAATGACTTGCCCAGAGTCACATAGCTAGCAAGCATTTGAGGCCAGATTTGAACTGAGGAAGATGAGTCTTCCTGACTCCAGGTCCAGTGTTCTATGCACTGTACCACCTTTTGAGGACCAGACAGATTCAACACCTTTAATCTGTCCACTTTGTGATGACTTTGACCATGGCAAGGGAAACTACAAAAAAAAAGATGTCTAGTCTTACATATGGGGTCCCTTTTGTTTTATCGGTGATGATGGAAGAGTGATGGAATAAGGCATGGAAGTGCTATGACTCACATAGTTTCAAGATCATTTCTAAACATTAACTTTAATTGTTGATACCATGAACATAAAGTTCTTGTCCACCGGTCACGGCTTACACTCCAAGCCAGAGCCAGAGGGCTTTGCTTGAAGACAAGCATTTTTCACCTAGAGTGCATGGACTCCAAAGGAGTCAACAGATAGATTTCAAGAGGTCTATGAATTTGGGTGGGAAAACTAAAATTTTATTTTATTTACTCCGAGTGGAAAGTTAGTATTTTCCTCAATTATTTAAAAACATTGTTCTGAGATGGGGTCAATGGGCTTCACTAGATTGCCAAATGTTCCATGATATAAACATTATATGTGTGTGTGTGTGTGTGTGTGTGTGTGTGTGTGTATTAAATAAATAATATAAGATATTAAGAAGCTCTCTTCTAGCAGGGGAGAAATGTTGACCCCATAGGTATCAGGGGAGTAGTTATGAGCACACCTAGAAGGGTGATGGTCAGAGTGGCTCCTCTAGCCAAAACTCTTTATTCATCCATTCACCAGTATCCTGCAGAGGTCTGTCACTAGCTTCCCAGGGAAAGAATAAATAGCACAGTGGAAAAGATACCTGATTCAGAGTCAGAGAACCCAAACTGGAATCCTGACTCTGTGGCTTGTTACCTGTATGACTGTGGGTAAGATCATCGCTCTGGGCCTAAGTTCCTTCTTCTGTAGAAGGAGGGGCTTGGACTACATGACCTCTAAGGTCTCCTCCAGCTCTAAATCTGTGATCCCAGGATCCCTTAGTCTTTTCTCACCTTTAAGCAGCCATCTCCAGCTCCAAAACCCTGGGTACATAGGGCACAAAAATGGGAAAAGGGCTCAGTCTTTAAATCTGTTTGTCAGTGACAAAACGAGCACCAGGCAGGAGTGGGTGGGCATGTAGCTCCTCTGCCTTCTTGCATCTGACTTTGAATTTCACAAGTAAGTACCTAGAAGTAGCACCCTTTGCCCCTCCTAATACTTCTCAATCCCTTGCAGTCTGACTTCTATCAGCATTCATCAAGTGAAACTCCTCTCTCCAAGGTTACAGAGGATCCTTGAATGGTGGCTTTTGTTGGTCTTGACCACTCTTTCCTCCTGGACCCTCAGCTTTTTCTTTGTACCACTCTCTTCTCATTTTCTTCTTACCTATTTTTATTAATTTTCAGTTTCCTTTGGTGGATCATAGAGATATATAGAGTGGTAATTAAGCACTATGTGACAGGTACCATGCTAAGCACTGAGGTTGCAAATGAGACAAACCTTATCCATAAGGAGATTACATTCGAATAGGAGAACACAAAACATAAAAGGAAGCTGGAAAGCAGGAGGGAGGGTGAAGGGATAGTGAAGAGCTCAAGGCTGCTGGTAAAAAAGTAGGGAAGTCCTGAGAGGGAGCTAAGCTGGGAGGGAAGCGAGCATGGCTGGGGGCCCTCATGAAATTATAAAATCAGCCACATCTTGTCTATAAGGATGGATGTTCCTCAAGACACTGTCTGGGGTCCTCTTCTTCTTATGCTGCACCCTCTTTTTTGACCTCATTAACTCCCATGGATTTCATGATTTCTTCTGCAGATGATTCCCCAGCTTGATTTGTCCAGCCCCAATCTCTTTCTTGAGCTCTAGTCCAGAATCACCAGGAAAAGAAATGAGGAAGAATTGGCTAGAAGGAGTAGAGAATTTCTCTCTTCCCCTCCCCACTCCTTACAACAGTTGGCCAGAGTTAGTAGCAGTAGTCACTGGAATAATAGTGGTTGATGATAGAAGATGTATGTGGAAATATAATCGCCTGAGGGTGGAGGTAGTTTCAGTGATCATAACCCTGTGTGATGGATAGAAGTGCTGAATACGCACTCTACAAAGACACCAGTGCTTAGAGCCTGGCAGACAGCTACATGTAAAAGGAACTTCATGAAGACTCTGCAGAGGGAGAAAAGAACTTCTAGTAATCAGCAGCTGCTTTCGCCTTTGCCATGTGTCCCTCACAGTTATGCTCCACCACATTTTTTTTTCTTTTTGGAGGGGGAAAGGCATGGCAATTGGGGTTAAGTGACTTGCCCAAGGTCACACAGTTAGTAAGTGTTAAGTGTCTGAGGCCGATTTGAACTCAGAGCCTCCTGACTCCAGGGCCAGTGCTCTATTCATTGCACCACCTAGCTGCCCCCCCACCACCTTTTTACCTTAAGTTTAAGAAGGCTCTCCCCAGATACCTTTTATATGCAAAAGGTAGTGCGAGCTCCTGGTTTGGAAATACAGTTTTTGTAATGGTCCTTGATATATCAACTGAGAAAATGCCTTTTGTAAAAGTTAATTAAGTATGTCTGATAAGTTATGAGAAAGACATTGGTGGGGGCTTGTGAATGGCAACACTAGAAACCCAGGACCTTGAGGGGTATCAGTGGCTTTATGGGGATGGGACTCACCAGTTTGAGTGGGAGTGGGGGAAGAAGACCTAAAAGGGGTATTACACTAACATCTACACTATCACCTTCACTGTCTTAAAAAACTTGACAAACAATCTAGTATTGCTGTCTCCACCTCTCCTCTCATACACTGCTTAACCCCTTACAATCTGGATTCTGTTTTCATCATTTAACTGAAATTGCTCCATCCAAAGTTACAAACAATCTCCCAAGCACCAAATATAGTATCTTTTTAGTCCTCCTCCTCTATGTTCGCTCTTCCATAATTAGCATTGTTGATTACCTCTTCCTTCTGGATACTCTCTCTTCCCTGGATGACACAGCTCCTTGTGGTCCTTCTGCTATCTGTCCAATTGTTCCTGCTCTGTCTCCTTGGCTGATGCATCATCCATGTCCTACCCATTAATTGTGGATATACCCCATGGATTTTTTCCTGGGCCCTCTTCTTTTGATTATCCTCTCTCATTTGGTGGCCTCATCAACTCACTTGGGTTAGATGATCATCTCTATGCAAATGACTTCCAGATCTATATAGCCACCCTTAATCTCTCTCCTGAGCTCCAGTTACTCATATCTAATTGCCTATTAGACATTAAAAACTAAATGTCCCATAGGCATCTCAAACTTAGTATATCTAAAACAGAATTCATTATTCCCCACTCCCTCCAAACTCACTTATCTTTCTAACTTTCCAGTTCTATTGAGGGCACCACTCTCCTTCAAATCACCCAAGGTTTTCAACACCCAAATCATCCTTGACTAACCTACACCCAACATATCTAAACAGCTGCCAAATCTTGTGACTTCTATCTCCACAACATCTTTATATTATATCCTTTTCTCTTTGTTCACATAGCCACCTCCTTAGTTTGCATCCTTATCATATTTTTCTTGGGCTATTTCAATAGAGGTGCCAAAGTGGTTTTCCTAAAGCACAGGTGGTTCCAGGGGCTTCATTTTACCTCTTAGAACAAATATAAACTTTTCTGTGCAACATTTAAAGCCCTTTGTAACCTAGGTCCTACCTTTTCAGTTTCTTATACATTACTCTCCTTCCCATACTCATTGGCCTATTCACTGTTTCATATGATGTCCCATCTCCCATCACTGTGTCTTGGTGTTGCCCATTCCCCACACCTGGAATGCACTCCCTCCTTACCTTTCCTTCTTGGAATGCCTGGTTTCCTTCCAAACTCAGTTCAAATGACACCTTCATGAAGTCTTTCCTGGTCCTTCCAGCTGCTAGAACTCCTTTCCCCCCAAAGCCCCCCAAATTTATATTCATTCTGTATATGTGTATAAACATATACACACATATCTATACATATATACATATATATTGTATATACTCACATATGTACATGTTGTCTCTTCCTTTAGAATGTAAGCTCTTGAGGGCAGGGTCTATGTCACTATTCTTAATAAAAGCTAGTTAATTGATTGTTTGGTTGAGTAGGTTTTATCATACACCCAAAGGTAACAAAGAAGCATTATTTCATGAGACACTTAGTCATGTCATAGGGTCCTTGTGGTAAACATTTTTTAACAGATCATTATGAAAATAACTATGGCTGACTGACCTTTGTAGCAGAGAATTAAGAGGTAGAGAAGTTCCACAAAGAAATCAGTAAGGCCTCAGGGAGAGAGCCAGGAAATATTGGGTATGGTTAACAATAAGTGAAAAGAAAACTGATTATATTCTTAAGATAGGAAGTGGCTCAGTATTAGTGTGGAAGTCATTTCCAGATTGGGATGTCTATAACTGGTCCATCAACTTGTTAGTGCAAAGATCAAAATCAATACCCAATTAGGAAAAAAAACTAAAAATAGGAAGAGGGTATAACATGCAACTGATGAACTTTAACCTGAACTGATTTTTTTTTAAATTGATTTATTTATTTACTTGTAGTTTACAAGATTCAGTTCCACAACCCCTTGAGTTTCAAATTTTCTCCCCTTCCTCTCCCCGCCCCCCTCCATGGTGGCATGCAATCAAGTATAGGATCTGCAAATACTTTCATATTGGATGTTAGTCTGGTTGTATAGAAGGGTTGTAACCAATGGAATGAACAGTGGGAAAGAAGAAAGAAAATCAAACATGGAAAAGAACGCTGGCATGTAGATTGCTTCAGTCTCCATTTAAACTCTGTTTTTTCTAGATCTTTCTCTGAATGTAGACATCTCCTTCCATGCTGAGACTTGTAGAGCTGAACTGATTTTTTTAAAAATATCTTTTATCATGAGCTAGATTTATTATAGCATTTCTTAAACTGTGGGGTTTTCTGAATATGCAACAACCAAAAATTAATTTCCAAATCAAACACGTAATGAATCCGAGGTATTTCTGGCAGCACTTGTCCATGTTGCATTAGACAACTTCACTGCAGCCTTGGTTCTGAACACACAGCATGCACATTTTGCACCACACATGGCCTCAGGTCACACAACACTTACTAAGGCTGCCAAAATGCAAAGAGGAGTCAGGAGTCAGAAGTGGAAAAAGCTTAAGAAGCCCTGAACTAGAAACCAACCAACATGTGAAGAGATGATTGAATATAAAAATATATGCAAACTAATCTCTGTTGGGAAACACTAACAACTGGCAGAATTGGGGAAAGGTCTTTGATAGGAAGTGGTACTAGAGCTAAAGCTTGAGGACCTTCCCAGAGAAGGATGAGAGCATAGAGAACATTACAGGAAGGAGGTACAGCATAGCCAAAGGTGTGGAGGTGGGAGATGGAAGAACAGCAAAGAGAAACATCTGAATGACTCTCAAGAGTAAATGAAGAAGAGAAGAAGTAATAAGAAGAGAGGAAAGAAAAGTAGCATAGATGACTACACAGGTGCATAGGTGATTGCAAAAGGAAAGCCCAGATATGAATTTTCATGGGATCAATGCTGTGCATTATATGGTTCAGGCAAATACAGATGTATATGTTGGGGGCAAGTCAGAGGATATTCTGGATGGAGTGTAATTTCTGGGGAAGAAGGGGCTTCCTGTGCATTGGGAAGCCTATTAGTTACCTACCTAGGGATGAGTGTAAGGTAGAACCCAGAGAGGGCTGTTATGGTGCTGCAGTAGAGAAACATGAAGAGAGGCACGGGAACATGGGTTTTTTTTTTCTTGGGGGGCAGTAAGGGAAGGTACTTTTTTACTCTGATTTATCTATGCCTGGGAAAGCCTAACATACTCAAAGCATGACTGTTCACTTAGTGGCAGCTACCAGAACTGTAGGCCAATTCTCTGGGCATTTCCCATAGGAAACTTTTAAGAAAGAACAGCTCATGTGTGAACATGATAGAGAGGGCCAATCCTCAGCAGTGTAGGGCCATGGACACCCTGCTACTTATCTTTCCTATTGTCAAGCTCCTTTTCTCTCCTGGAAAACCAGAATTCTGTAGTGGAAAAGCCATTGGATATGGACTCAGGCAGTCTGGGTCTTGGTCTGGGCCTGGACACAAACTCAAAGTATGCCCTTGTGCCTCAGTTTCCTCATCTGTAAAATGGAGATGATTCACTTAGCTTCCTTGGTCTCAGGGAGCTGAACCAAAGGAATTTGTCATCTTTTCCAGCTCTAAGACCAATGATTCTTATTTTGCAAAAAAAGAGCCCCGTGACCCAATTCTTCCTTGCCATAGAACACTAACCAATTATGGCAGGGCCAGGTCGACACCCCCTGCAATTTTCTGTCTCCTCTTTTTTATTGGAGATGCAATGAGTTCTGGGCCATACAATCCATGAGGAAGGAAAGCTGGTTGTTGGTAAGGACACCCACCTGGTGGCAGCCATGGAGTCTGGTGGTTTTTGTCACCCTTTGGCATGGCAGTGAGAACATTTGGATCCCAGTTGGGCCCCAAACTTTGGAAAACTCAGTTCTCTGCCTGTTATGACCTCACACTCAACAAAGGACTGCAAGCTAAAAATAGGTCCAGCCTCTGACAATTCCTACTTCCCAAAAAGCATGGGTTTGGGGTCTGGAGGATAGGGAGGGCAGGAGGATTGATGTACCCCCAAATTAGGCTTTTTAGGTTTTCAGTCTTAGAGCTGGGGCAAGTTAGATATTGATGGGAGAACACACAAAACACCAAAGGACACAGATCATATACCATGTACTTGGCACACTTCCTCTACCCCAGAGGCAAATACAGATGTATATGTTGGGAGCAGGTCAGAGGATATTCTGAACAGGGTGCAATTTCTGGGGAAAAAGGGGTTCCCTATCTGTTGGGAAGCCTATTAGTTACCTACCTAGGGATGAGAGTAAGGTGGAGCCCAGAGAGGGATGTTATGGCGCTCCAGTAAAGAAACATGAAATGAGGCATGGGGCCACAGGTTACCATGGAGAGAAAACACACCCTCTCAATGAGGAAGCCTACCCCACCCTGTATTGGTGCCCTGGGACAGAGTCCTGTTTGATTCTCCCTAGTCACAGCTCTCCACTTCATTAAGACAAGTCTGTTTCACTAGAAGATGGAAGAAGGGTGGTCTGAGTGGGTAATTTCCCTCTTTCTTCCTCAGAACTGAAAGGGACTTTATCATTCATCTAATTTGATCTCTCACCTAGAACATTCATGAGAAGTGATTATCCGGCTTCTGCTCTGACCAAGGATTTTCCCAACTAAAACTTTTCCTAAACTTCAGTGGGTATTGAGATATGAGCTATTGTTATTATCACAGAATTAGAGTGATTTAGAGGCAAAGGAAGAGGGTCATCTGATCCATTTATCTACCCAGTGCAGGAACCTCCTCTACAAGAACTCTGATTGGATTGGATTAACTCCTCTACCCCTTCCCCGCCCCCCCCCCCCCCCATAGCACCTTGAAAGGAGACCAATGGAGTAAATTACAGGCTGGTACCTTTTAGCTCAATATAAGGGAAAACTTCGTAATAATTAGAGCTAATCAAAAATGGAATGTTCTAAAGGTAAGTACTTGATGAAATGAACCAGAAGTTTAGAAGAAGTTTAAGTCCAGAAAACTCTGCAAGATGGGTGACATTATCAAAGTGACACAAATGACCCAAGATCACACAGCAGCTGGCACATAGTGAACACTTAGTAAATGTTTGGTGGCTGATACAGTTGGTAAACGGTAGAACCAAGATTTGAACCCAAGTCTTGTGACTCCAAACCCAGCAGTCTTTCTGTATCCTGCTGTATTTCTCTTCCATGACCTCAGCCTACCAGTTACAATCTGAACAGTGCCAGGGATGGCTCTCAGCCACCACACATAATCAATGCCTAAGAAATTGTCATGGTACTTGGAATGGTACCATTAGAAAGTAGCACTTAGTCTGCTTGCTTATAAAACAGAGGCATAATTTGTACCTTTCTCCAGGAACTAAGAACTCAAGTTGGGTTTGGAAAGGAGAACTTTGCAAAACTTGATGTCCATTTCCTTGGGGTTGCCTCACAGAGGAAGAATGGACACCATAATATGGTAGAATAACTCTTGGATTAGGAACCAGAACACCTGGTTCCCAATAATTTTCTATGTGAGCATGAGCAGATTTCTTTCCTGCTCCAAGACTTAGTTTCCTCTTACAGGGACAAGAGTCTGTCATTTGAATGGCAGGGAGGATTGACTTTAAATTGCTGAGCTTGGACTAGGTCCCTTCCAACTCTGACATTTCTGACATATTCTGCTCGAAGATCTCCTCAAGAGAGTCAGTCAATAGAGGACTAACCTTGGAATCAGGAAAACCCAAGCTCAAAGTCAAATTCTGCCAAATATTGGCTTTGTGACCCTGGGCAAGCCTCTTAGTACCCCACGTAATTTGCTTTTTTTTTTTGGAGGGGGGAAGGTATGGCAATTGGGGTTAAGTGACTTGCCCAAGGTCACACGGCTAGTTTTTTTGTGTTACGTGTCTGAGGCCAGATTTGAACTCAGGTCCTCCTGACTCCAGGGCCAGTGTTCTATTCACTGTACCACCTAGCCACTCCCCAGGTAATTTTCTAAGTCTGTAAGTTTCAGAGAGGATGAAGATCTATATTGATAGAGTAAATCTCTTGCCAGGACAGCCGTGAAGTCACTGGTCTGGTTCAAAAGACAAAAAGTTGCTTTTAGTTCCAACATTTTGTGTTGTCTCTTCCAAACTCTAGCATTCCATTCCCTAATTTCCTTTCCAGTGCTCACATTCTGTGTTCTAAGTTCCACCCCAGTTCCAATATTCCATTTTCTAAGGCCCCTTTCACAGAATCACAGAACTTGAAGGTAGGAAAGGAGCTTAGCAATAACCCAGCCAAACCCATGTACCAAAGGAATCCCCACTACATTGTACCAAATGAGTATTCACCTGACCTCTGCTTGAAGATCTCCACAGGGAGGGCAATCTTTCCACAAGCTCATTCTATTTTGAAACAGCTCTGGTTATTAGAAAGTTTTTCCTAGTATCAAACCTGTTCCTTGCTTTTTACTCATCACTCTTACTTCTTCCCTTTGGAGTCAAACAGAAAAAATGGAATCCCTCCTTCCCATGACAGCCCTTTGAATACCTAAAGATCTCAACCATATCCCATTTCCCACTCCCACCCCCTACACACACCTTTGTCTCTCCATCATAAATCTCCCCAGTTCTTTCAACTAATCTTTCTTTGGACTCCAGACCCTTCATCATCCTGATTGACCTCCTCTGGACGTGCTCCAGCTTGTCCTTCATAAACGACAGAGCCCAGAACAGAACACAGTATTCCAAATGAGGTCTTATGAGGGCAGAGTACAGTGGGACTATCACTTCCTGATTCCTAGAAGCTCTGGCCCTCTTCATGTAGTCCACCAGCCCATTCTTTTCTTGGCTCCCACATCAGTGACACCATCAGAACATGTAGTTCTAGCATTCGGTGTGCTAAAGGCCTGCCTACCACTGACGTTCTCCTTAATTTAGCTAAGATGACAAAAGGCAGGATCTGCCATGGGGGTAATGACATGGAAATTGAACCACCTTAGCTCAGGGATTTTGAATCAGTGTGAATGAAGTGAATTAAAAACCACCCACTTCTTGGAATGGGAGTCATATTGGGACAGATTTGCTCAGATTTGTTTTTTTTTCTTTTCTTTTCATCTTTAATGGAAAGGGGTTGGGAATGGGGGGGGGAAGCGTGTCTGGTTCTGATGAGGCAGAGCATTACTGTCAAAAAAGAGCAATCACTGAAATCTCCATTCATTCTGATAATATAAGGACAGATCCTGCCATTTGAATTACAGGAAGTTATCCTGAAGTTCAATGAGTCAACCAACAATTATTTATGGAGCATTTGGTGAAATAATGGGGACAAAGCTCTTTACACAGTCAGAGAAAGGACTATGAGTCAAGCAATATGTGTTGGTATCTTGGCTCTACTGTATGAACTGGGGAAAGTCACTACATCTCTGGGACTCAGTTTCCTCACCTATAAAATGGGTACCATAAACTCATACTGCCTCCCTCAGGAACTGAGGTAAGGATCAAATAAAATAATGTATATAAAATTCTTCACTTTAAAGAAAACTATAAATGCCAAATATGTCTGGGAAAGATATCATGGAATAGGTGAAGGAGCCTTGGATTTGGTCTCAGAAGTACAGGGTTTAAATCCTAGCTCTGCCACTTATAAGAGAGATGTGAGACCTTGTCCAAGTCCCTACCTTCTCCCCTCTCCCCCTTTTTTTACCTCTGGGTCTATTTCCTTATCCATAAAGTGAAGTGTCTGGATTAGATGACCTGGGGCAGCCTATGGTTCTAGGCACTGGCTTTGTGGTAAGGGTACTGTCATTTCTTATCTAGGGCAATGGGAACTAATTAGATTACTATGGCCTAACTATACATTAGGCAGCTAGGTGGTGCCATAGTACATAGAGCACTGGCCTTGGAATTGGGAAGACTTTCTCTTCATGAGTTTGAATTCAGCCTCAGACACTTACTAGCTGTGTGATCCTGGGTAAGTCACTTAACCTTATTTGTTTTTTTTTTCTCATCTGTAAAATGAACTGAAGAAGGAAATAGCAAAACATTCCCAGTATTTTTGCCAAGAAGACCCCAAATGGGGTCACAAAGCATCAGACATGACTGATAAAAACTGAACAAAAATGACATCACTCCATACAAGAATCTGCTCTATAACATTCTTAACCTCCTCTTGGTTTGAATACTCCCAAGGAAGGGGAGGATCACTACCTAATAATTCACCTCATTCCATTGTAGGGATAGCTTTGGATGTTGGGAAGTTCAGAGAAGGGAAAGACCAGTAGGAAGATCAAAGAAGGCTTCACAAAGCTAAGCCTCAGAGTTTACCCAGACACAACTGAGCTCCTCCCCCAATCCTCATTTTAATTCTATTCATGGTATGTTAGAGTTGGAAGGAATTTCACTGCCACCCCTTTCTAGTTATGGCTCTAAGAAGGACCAAAGAACAAACAGTGTCTCCAATCATCAGCCCATCTACCTTTTGCCCATCACTATAATTACATCAAAGTTCTTGATGCTTGGTTATTCAGCAGCATTCAAACCAGCTTTCCACTTGGGCCACTGATTCTAGAAAGAAAAGTAATGGAAAGGGAAAAAGTCTCGCTGCCCTGGTTTCTTTCACTACATAGCTATAAACCAGCTGGATTGAGTTAAATGTCACCCGCTAAAGAAATTAACATTGAGTATAAACAATTTAAATTGTTCAAAAAGCAGCCTGGCCCTGATTCCCCTCTGTACGGCAGGGGTGAAGAATAGAGAGAGGATAGACTAGATCAGTATTTGCTAAATTCCTTTGGCCATAGAACCCTCTGAGGCTTGAAATATGTTGACAAACTTCCCTGCCCCCCCCACCCCCAAGGCTGGTCTGTTGGCCCTGGGAGATATGGGGTCCCCCTAAGACAAAGTTCAGAAGTGGGGTATTCGAGCAAAATAGAGAAATGGAAGCCTTGTTTTTCAGCTGAAATAAAATGCTACATTAATATTTTATGCCTGTATGATTTTATATTTAATACCTTAATTATATTTATTTAAATTATATTTAACGCCAGCATCAATATTCTTCCAGAAACCTATTTGCATTGTTCTGGATACCAGAGAAACAACTTCAAAAAGAAGGCCCCTTTCCGCTCTACTGTTCGGTGTCTCTGACATTCCACGCTCTCATTCCCTCCCACCTCCAAAATTCTAGGTCCGATAGTTTCTGTTCTAAGGTTCCTCCTGCTCTGATATTTCCATACTCTCATAAAAATGAGCACTGGATTTGGAGTCAGAAGAACTGAGTTGTTCCAAGTGTCATTCTATTACTTCCTGCCTTTGTGATCTTGGGCAAATCACCTCCTCTCTGAGCCTCAGTTTCCTCCACTATAAAATGAAAGATCTCTAACATCTCTTCCAGCTCTAAATCCTGTGATCCCGGGGCCCTCTTTCCCATTATTAGCATCCTTGTCTTTTAAGTGCATTGACTCTGAACTTTTGAAACACTTTGTCTATACATGGTTATTGTTCCCTGAATATCACTTTCCTGCATGTCTCCACACTATGCTGCCCATATTCTGACCAGCATCTTCATTTTCCTTCCATGGGTGTGTTGGCAAATGTTTAACTACAGTCTTTCTGGACAGGAAATGTATGCCCAACACACCTTTAAATTTATTCTGGATTATTAACATTTTTTCCACCGCAGGCTCAAGCCCGGACAATCAACAAAATAATAAATCCAGCCCTGATTTATAGCATTTGCTGATTTTTTAGGTGTAAATGGTCACATTATGAATTTAATAAGCTTCTTAGGAGCTGGTTGAAGCTAGCTCCAACATAGCCCTATCCACCCTCCCTCACCCACCATGCTCCTTGGTCTTAAGCAGTTGGGCTTTTTCCTTCTCTCATCCAAAACCAAGTCTTCCCACCATTTTCAGATTCTCTCCAAGTCTTGCCACTTCCTGTGCTCTTTTCAGTTGTCCCCTTTGTATTGTCTTCCCCCATTAGACCATAAACTCCTTATCTCTCTCTCTCTCTCCTTAGATTGTAAGCTCCTGCTCTCCTTGAGGGCAAGGGAACAGACTCCTGATTGCTTTAGTTTGTACCCCAAGCAGTTGGCACAAAGTGTCCTCCATAAATCCTCCTCCAGACTATTTGTCCGCATTGTGCTCTGTCTGTCCTCTGACCTCCCCAGCCCATAAAACCTGTAACACTTAGCATCACTGGCCCAGTGACATCTCTGCATCTTCAGCCTGGAACTGTCCCTGTATGGGTCTTGCCCAGGAGCAAGTCTTGTCTATTCTTGCACTTTCTGTCTGCCCTTTTTGAGGACAGGGGATCCCTTTGATTCTGTTCATCAAACTTTTCCCCAGGATTTACTAAGTGCTCAGAGCTGGGGAAGATCCCGAGATGAGTAAAACAGATTCCCTGTCCTCGACAATCCCCTGCAAAGAAGAGAAAAACAATTAGGCAAAGCAAACCAATATCAGACATATCTGATGATAAATGATGCTTTCGGTGCTGGCCCTCACACCTTCTCTCTATCCATGTGTGTCTCCTCATGTGTCTCCTCATGAATGAGCCCTAGAACCTAGAGGGTTTTCAGTACTTCTCTCAAATAGTTCAGTAAGACTGGTAGGGTAAATATTTCCACCTACACCTCCCGAATTCTTAACAAAATAAGGGCAAGAGTAGCTACAAAAGAGAAAATTTTTAAATTTTTTATTTGGAATTGAGAAGCTTTTTCATGGACAAAATTAATACGTGTAGAATTAGGTGGGGAGCATTTATTTGAATGGGAAAACATTTTTATATCAAATGTCTCTCTGATAAGGGTCTGATGTCCCAAACACATAGAAAACAGAAATATACACAGCCAAAAGTCACTCCTTAATAGTTAAAAGGTCAAAGGATACAAACAAACATTTTTCAAAAGAAGATCACATTATCAGTAACCACATTAAAGAATGCTCCAGATAATTAGTAATATGAGAAATGCAAATCAAAACAACCCTGAAACTTCACCACATGCCCAGTAAATTGTCAGAGAGTACAGAAGATGAGAACAGTCAATGTTGGAAACATTGCAGTAAAAATCGGTACACTAATACACTGTTGGTGGACCTGCGAATCCACACGTTCCTTCTGGGAAACAATCCAGAATTATGAAAAAATAAAAGTGAATAAAATGTCCAGACTCTCTGACCCTGATATTCCAATGCTGGGCATATACCCGAGGGAGGCCAATGACAAAAAGAAATATTTACTGCATGATTTTTTAAGTTAGTAAAGAAACATAGTTGCCCTTCCATTGAGGAATGGCTAAACAAATTGTATAATGGAATATTATTGTTGTGTGAGAAATGGTGACTATGAGGACTGCAGAGAACCATGGAAAGACATGTATGAATGATTGAAAAGTGAAGTAAAGAAAACCAGGAAAACAATACACACAATGGTTACCAAGCTAGAAATGGAAACATTAACAACAAACCAATTGGTGAAAAATTTTAATGGCCAAGTTAGGGTCCAAAGAAAAGATATGAGAAGACAGGTTTTCCTGCAACTTCCTTCTCTGCAGAATTGGAGGAACCTAGGTGTGTGGTACTGGCTATAAGGTCTGACTTTTTTTGGACAAATATTTTTTTTGGTAGATTTAGTTTTTTTTCCCTTTCTTCCTAAGGGACAGCTGTCTGGGAGGGTCCGAAGAGGAATATAGCAGGAAATATAGATAACGTAAAAACAAAAGATATCAATAAAAATTTAATTTTGTTAAAAAGGCAGGTGGGGTACTGGGGCAAGAGCACTAGATTAGGGTCCAGAAGCTGCGGCTCTGACACTTCCTGTCTTTACAACTTTGTGTAATTCACTTAACTTCCTCCAGGCCCCATTGGCCTCATCTGTAAAATGAGGGGTTCCTATGAGATGATGTCTAAGGTCCCTTGTAGTCCTAAAAAGCCACAAACCTCTGAAAGAATCTTCCCTCTTCTTCTTCCTAATCCTCCTTGTCCCCTGCAACCACCCCCTCATTCCAGTCAAAATTCAGCAAAGCCCCCAGTTATGGGAAGAAACCAAGCACAAAGGCAGCTGGACTAGAACAATCCAGCCTTTCAGTCGCCTGTGTGGGGTGAAAGCCAGAGCTCGGCTTTGTTCAAGGAAGGCCCATGAATGGCACTTGCCAGGGAGCTAATCTGCCGCTGCACAAACATTTTTGTTGAGAATCAGATAGCAGCCCTCTGGAGAAGAGGGGGAGGACAGGCTTTGTGTGCCCAGGGCTGAGCTGGAGGAGGAGGGTAGCATTGCAGCCTCTAACTGGGACCCACCAGTGCTGGGATATTCTTACAGCCTCGACCCAAGAAGCCCCATTTACCTCCTTCTTAAGGAAGGGAAGTCACTGAGTCTCTAGCCGCCATGATCAGTCACGGAGCCATCTTTCTCAAACCCTTCATCTGCCTGGGATGGTTAGGGGCTCCCTATTACCTTAGAACCATTGGGTTTAAATATGAAAAAGTCTTTAGATTTAGAATCAGAAGAGCTGGAAGGGACCTTGGAGATCATGTTCTCTCCCTCCTCATTTTACAAATGCCTAGAATGAGCCTTCCCTCCATCCCAGAGTGTGCGTCTCTTCCTCTAAGAAGCCCAAGTACCTTCTTCTGCAAGAATCCTTCCCTCACACGCCCAAATGCTAGTGTCCTCCCTCCCAGACTCCTTGGATGGAACTCTGTATTTATTCACTTTAGATCTATGTTGTATGCATTTTACATATATGCTTTCTGCCTCTTGCATTAAAATGTGAGATCTTTGCAAACAAGTGATGATTTAATTCTTTGTGCTTGTATCCCCAGCACCCAGCAGCACACAGTAGGTGCTTAATAAGTAGTATTTGTTGATTAACTGTCCAGTATGACACAAGTACTAAATGGCAAAGCTGAGATTCGAACCCAGGTTTTCAGATGCCAGTACTCTTGCCAGTACAGTACCCTGCTTGTGTTGGCCACTAGTACTGATGGAGTACCTGATATATTCAGGGTCGTTCTCTAGGAGATGGCTTAGCTAAACAAGGAAATAATTTCCGCTAATTTCCTACTTACAGGATCAAAGTTCAAAGAACCTTCTGGTCCAACCCAGATCAAAGAAGTATAGCTTCTAAAACATTTCTGAGAAATGGTCAGCAAAGGCTTGCTTGAAGACCTCCAGTTAAGGGGACCTCCCTCCCTCCCTCCCAAGGCAGTTCATTCCACTTTCTGACAGTCCTAATTGTTAGGAGCAAGTGGGTGGCACTGTAGTGCACAGAGCACCAGAGCTGGAGTCAGGAAGATTCATATTTCTGAGTTCAAATCTAGCCTCAGACACTTAACAATCTGTGTGACCCTGGGCAAGTCACTTGACCCTCTTTGCCTCAGTTTCCTCACCTGCAAAATGAGCTGGAAAAGGAAATGGCAAACCTCTCCAGTATCTTTGCCAAGAAAACCCCCAAAGGGGTCACAAAGAGTCAGATAGGACTGAACAATAGCAAATTGTCAGGAAGTTTCTCCTACACATCAGACCTAATTTTACTTCTTCACAATTAATCATCATAACGGTAATGAGGATGATGATGAATAGATAGATAGCATTTATATAGTTCTTTAAGGTTTGCAAATTTCTTTATAAATATTATCTCATTTTACCTTCACAAAACTCTCAAAGGGTGGGGGGAGTTTCTATTATTATCTCAACTTTACAAATAAGGAAACTGAGGCAAACAAGGGTTAAGTGACTTGTCCAGGGTCACACAGTAACTCTTACTCCTTGTTCTGTTTTCCAGGGTCAAGTAGAACAAGCCATTTATGCAGCCATACATCTTTTCTTCTCCTAGCTAAGAGGACCTGATCAATGAGGTCTCCTACTGGCCATTTCCCAGGTTATCAAAGTCCTATCTAAAATAAGCTTCCCAATACTGAAAACAATGGTCCAGATGCAGTCTCTTCAGGACAGAGGAGATCAAAACTATGTCCCTTCTGATTTGGGGCATTCTGCCTCTTAATGCAAAGCTTTTACCTACCATACCAAACTGTTGATTCTTACTGAACTTACTCCTCTTCATATGGACCACTCTCTAGCAAGGCCTTTCCCAGCTCCTACTTATGAAACTGATTTTTTGGACTTAAGCACGGGACTTTACATTTATTCATATTAAATTTCATCTTATTAGAGTCTGCCCATTGTTTTGGCCTTTGGAGATTTTCTCTGCATCCTGACTGTAACATCTTCCGAGTTTTATGGCACAAATCTGATAATATTCTCTACTTTTATCTGAGTCACTGATAAAAATGTGAATCAGTCTAGAGTCAGACACAAACCCCTGGAGACTTCCATTACAGATCATCTTTGGAAAATCGATATCAAACCATTCGTTGCTACTCTCAGGGTCCATTCTTCAACCCTTTCCAAATCCTCCTAGCTGTACTGTTGTCTACTCCACAGCTCTTTCTTTGGAAGGCATGAGAGACTTTATCAAATACTCCGCAAAAATCCAGACAGGCTCTAGCTACAGGATTTCTCAGATCTCCCAGTTCATAACTATTAAACACAAAAAAGTGATGTGGCCAATCTGGCGTGATCTGTACTTGAAGAAGCCAGGCTGGCTCTTGATCATTACTGTTTCCTTTTCTACATATCCACTTTGTCGACCTGGTGAATTGGCTTATTCAGGTCACCCTAGTGCTCTCTTATGACATGCCTTCTATTTGTCTCAACTCCCCCTTAGCCCTTTTGTTTTGCCCTATCCAGTCCAGAAATGATTCTCTTTGGTAGAAGAAACAGAAACAAAATAAGAGGTGAATAGTTCTCTCTTCTTTCCATTATCTATTGTGATGGTTCCATCTACCAAAGAGCTACAGGAGACAGTCTATGGTTCTGTCCATCCTACCATCCAGGATGGCTTAGATTGACCAGAGAGATAATGTTAGACTGTGATAAGCAATGTGATGTAATGGGAAAGACACTGGACCTGGAGTCAGGAGAGACTTCAGTTCAAATATCACCTCTGATAACTGTGTGACCCTGGGTAACTCACTTAACCTCTTAACTTTGGGATGATAATAGCTGCCATATGTACCACATAGAGTTATTGTTGGAATAAGTATGGAAAAGGAGACTGGAACCAGATTCTGAAGGGTTTTAAATGCCCAAAGAGGGAATTGCATTTTATCCCAGGGCCAATAGGTAGACATTGAAGCTGTTTTGAGAAAGTGAGTAATGAGGTCAGATATGTGCTTTAGAGAAATCAGTTTGGCCGCTACAGGGAGGATGAATTGGAGAAGGGAAGGACAAGGCAGGAAGACCAATTAAGAGGTGATTGTGGTAGTTCAGACAAAAGGTGATGAGAACTTGAGCTAGGGTGGTCACCATGGAGAGAAAAGGACAGATCTGAGAGATTTTAGTTGAGAAAAAATTGAAATTTTTTTGTTGTTGTTGTTGAGATGTTTCAATCATGTCCAACTCTTTGTAACTCCATTTGAGGTTTTGTTGGCAAAGATACTAAAGTAGTTTGTCATTTCTTTCTCTAGCTTATTTAAAGGTGAGGAAACTGAAGCAAATAGGGTTGAATGACTTGACCAAGGTCACAAAACTACTAAGTGTCTGAGGCCAGATTTGACAAATCTTCCTGACTCCAGGCCCAGCACTCTATTCACTGTACTACCTTTGACAAAACTTGAACTGACATAGCTTAGTAACTAATAAGATATATGGGATAAGGGAGAGTGTAGAGTAGATGATGCCTCTAGGTGAACCTAGATTACTGGAAGAATGGTAATGCCTTTCACAGTAATGGGGAAGCTAAGACGATGGGTGTGTTTGAGTGGAAATATAGCAAGTTCTATTTTAGACATGCTAAGTTTGAGATACCTATGGGAAATACTAAGTTTGAGATATACATTAGGCATTTGGTGACAAGGCAAGGATTGTCGACCAGAAAAGAGCCAAGGGATGAGTATATAGACCTAGAATCACCTACATAAGGAGGGTCACTGAACCCATGGGATGTGATGAGGTCACCAAGAGAGTTCAGAGAGAGAAGAAAAAGGGGCCTAGAGCTTTGGGGTTTTCTCATAGCCAGGCTATGATGAGGCTATAATGCCCTAGTAAAAGAGACTGAGGAGTGGTCATACAGGTGGTAGAAGGAAAACCAGGATGAGATAGGATCACTAAAACTCAAAGAGAAGAGAATATATTAGAAGAGAAGGTAAAAGCGCCAGATGCTGCAAATGGGTCAAGAAGGATTTGGTCTCATAAAAAGCCTTTAGGTTTGGCAATTAAGATATAATTGATAACTTTGGAGCAAGCAACTTCAATTGAGACCAAAAGCCAGATTTCAAAGAGTTGAGAAGAAGGGAAGAGGAGGGGATGTAGAGGCAACAGTTAGTTATAGACAGCTCTCTATATGAGTTTAATTATAAAAAGGCAGGAAAGATATAGGAAGATAAATTGAGGGACTGTAGGGTCAAGAAAAAATTCCTTAAAGATAGACTTGGGAGTGTTTATAGGCAATGGGGAAGAAGGTAGTAAATAAATGAGATCAAAGATTAGAGTGGGAAAATAATTGTGGGATAGTCTACCAGAGAAGGCAGGGGGTGAGGTCAGGCATTCAAGTAGTAGACTTGGATTTGGAAAAGACAAGGGTCACCTCTTAATCAGATAGTGAAGTAAAAGAGAAGAGAATAGGGATAGATTTAGGGGAGATGTATAAATGTAGAGAATAAATATAGAACAAGGGAGAAGAGGGGCAACAGAGGGTCAGACATGGCATCAGTAAGACTCATCTTTGTGAGTTCAAATCTGGCCTCGGACATTGTAATGCCATGCACCAGCAGATTCCCAAAGGAATGCTACTGTGAATAGCTTTTAGAGTTCAGATTACAAAATAGAGTGAACACTCTGTTTATTCCATTACAAATCAAGACAAACATTCAAAACATTATAATATTCACAACATT
>CM053583.1:375181940-375199175 GCA_028627135.1 Pseudochirops cupreus | reverse complement strand
TTCCTTCACCCAGAGCAACATTCCAGTTCTGTCTGTCTGTCTCTGGAATTCCCGCTTATATACACACCTCAGCCAATCCCCCTCCTCCACATCAACAGGGGAGTTCATGCCTTCTCAACAATGGGACAGGGTTTGCCCCTTCCACACTTAGCACTTAGTACTAAGTGCTAAGTATCCTGCTAAACAGATTACTATTACAGACATGTATTAGCTGTGTAACCCTGGGCAAGTCACTTAACCCTGTAAGAAGAGGAAATGGCACTCCAGTATCTTTTTCAAGAAAATTCCAACTGAGGTCGTAAAGAGTTGGGCATGACTGAAATGACTGAACAAAAAGGAAAAAAAAGGCGGGGGAAGAAGGAGCTCGTGGAGAATGGTCTCTATTTTTACATCAGGTATGAGGCATGGAAAGGGGCAGAGGGTTTTTGAAGAGATTCGCTGAAAAAGAAAGGAAGGAGATGCATTGCCCTACTGGAACTGGTCAGTTGGGTCCCCAGTGGGGGCAATTCATGCTACTCACAGGTTGTTTGTCCTTTGTTCTCAATGAGGACCATGACATCAGCAAGGTGATGCCATGACTTGCAAGTGAATTGGATTTAAGTGAGGAAGGGCTGTGCAAAGTCACCAGCCTCACTTTCTCCTCGAGGGTCATCTGGGTCCTGTGGCAAGATATAGATCAGGATGACAGGAGATGGCCCCGATGTAGTGGGAGTCTCTGGCCTTTTAAAGCTAAGGTCTTTAGAAGGTCTCAGTCTGACTGAGGCAACACCCATTTGGTGATTAAGGTTAGGTAAGAAATGAGGCAAAGATTGGTCTCTTTTACCTAGTCAAAAAAATAAAATGAAATCAATCTGGGAAGTTTCCTCAGGGTTTCTGGCCAAAACAGAAATAATAGCTATTTACACTCATCCTGAGCCATCAGAATCCAAACAATGACCAAGTGAGGCTTGGGCTAGGACCTATTGTTAGCTGATCAATGAAAGCCAGAGTAATTTGGGTGTAAGGCACTGTCCATAAAGAGGATAAAAATAGCACCTACTTCCCAGGGATGTTGGGAGGAGTAAATGAGATAACACAGAAAGCAAACTTTGAAAACCTTAAAGTGCTTTGTAAATGTAAGCTATTTTATCATTCGAAGTCATGTGACTATTCATTTTTTCATCCTTCCAACTAGCTTATGAAGCACCTTCCGTGTGTGTGTGTGTGTGTGTGTGTGTGTGTGTGTGTGTATGTATGTGTGTGTGTGTGTATGTTACTCTTCCCTGCCTAGCTGGTATCAGATAGTTCTTTCTTATTCAGGGTACAACAGTTTCCTGCATACAGATGTTCACAGGGTACATAGGCTCATAGTGTACAGATGTTCCCTGTGAACAGATGTTTAACATGTACAGATGTTCCTGTCTCCAACAGCATCAAGGCAGGTTATCAGGAGCCAGAAACCCCAGCTGATATTCTAGGAGGACAGAGCCACATTCTCCTGCTGAGGCTGAAGGCACCAGAGAAAACACATGCACTTTGGAATCAGTTTCCAAGCTAAATATTTTTCTGTCCAGGGCGCTTCTTTTGCGTCAGCTGGTATTTTGGTCGGGAATTACAGAATGTACTTCTGGCTGAGTTGAAAACACCCTTCCTTTTTTAACCAGGGCTTTAAGTACACACACACACACACACACACACACACACACAACTCTGACAACTGTGTTACTTTCCTAACACCTTAGACATGTAGGAAAAAATACGGTCATGGAACTGGCTAGGCGCCCAGACTTGGATTGAGTACTAGGCTTGGGAAATGCTGGATGGAGCCGAGTTCCAAGGTTTGTTGTTTTGTTTAGTATTTTTTTCTTAGCAAGTGCGTAGAATCATTTCATAACCAAGCCCCAAGAACACCAAGCCTTTCTTTGGATGTTTGGATTCAGCATATCTCTCTCTCCCACCACTAGGTTTAGTCCTGGACCTCTCCCTGGAAGCAGCAGCCAAGCTCCTGTCTCTGTTCTCCCTGGAGTGGCTATGGTGGCCATATTTTCTGTGCCCCAAATCGGGACCTGTGGTCTGACAACATTTTTTTTCTTTGCCCTTTGCACTCGTATCGGATACCAAAATAAAAGCACCGAATGAAATCATTTCTATAATTTCAAACAACCTTAGATGATAAGGGAAGAAATTGTGTTCACCAGGGTTTGGAAATATTTACTGATATTATGCCCTCCTATCTTCTGGCTCAGCTACTACAAGTGATCAGATTTCTCTATTTGTTTCCTTGGGTGGGTAGCAGAGACCTCTACTGCCAGATCATTGCCAGCCCTGGGCCACCCTTACCCCTTGCACTGTGTTCATCCCCTCCCTGCAGGGAATCTTAGAATAAAAAAAAAATCCAATGAAATTATGTCTGTAAAACACTTGGCAAACACAAACCCTTTTAAATTAGTCCATTTCCAGATGTCAGGAAATAGAAATATAGCTTTCAAATATTTCAATCTAATTCTACAGCAAGGGTTCTTAACTAGAGGTCTATACATTTTTAATAAAACGCTTTGATAACTACATTTCAATATAATTGATTTCCTTTGCAATCCTACTTCATGCATTTAAAACCATAATTCTGAGATGGTATCCATTAGCTTCACCAGACAGTCCCACATGACTCAAAAAAAGGGGGAGAACTGTGGATATACAGGGTTTGTTGGTAATTCACAGACCATTGATGGTACCTGCAAAAGGAATACGTGATATGTGTGCCAAACAGCTCCACTGACCAGCTATTTTCCCAACTGGCTATTCTGATCCCTAAGAGGCAAATGAGCTTATGTAATATGTCCAGGAAATCCTAGCCTTATCCAAAATTACAAGGCAGGTCCAAGTGGAAACAGCTGGGGAGGGGGGAGGGTTAGGCTGTTGGGTACTGCAGAGGACAAAGGCAATCTAGGCCTTTTTCTAAGGTTGCAGGGCTGCAAGGAGGAAGGGGAGGAGAAGGGAACAGTTAAGTTTCTACTACGAGCCAGTCCCTGTGCTAAGTGTTCTACCAATATTATCTCATTTGATCCTCACAACAAGCCTGAAAGACAGGTGCTAGTATTATCACCATTTAGCAATTAAGGAAACTGAGGCAGAGAGTAAGAGGCTTTTCCAGGGTCACACCGTTATAAAGCATTTATTGAACACTTATTAGGACATCATGCCATAGGAATTCAAATGCAAACAAATAAGACAGTCCCTATGAGTCAGAGGTTGATTTTGAAACCAGGTTGTCCTGACTTCAAGACTGGATCTCTCACTATATCACGCTGCCCTACCTCTCATATAATAAACAAGTATAAATGTAGTATTTAGAATGAGTGTTTTACTTGAAGTTAGAAGATCTGGATTCAAATTCTACTTTTATCTTTATTAAATGTGTGACTGTGGACAAGTCACACAAGTAACTTCTTGGAACCTTCATTTTTTCATCTACAAAATGGATATAACACCACCACCTACTTCTCATGGTTGTTGTGGGAAAGGCTCTGTGCCTAAACCTTAAAGCACAATAGAAATGTGAACTTTTATTATTACAGGAGCTAGAAAGAACTTCTTTTTCTGTATCTCTGCTACTCTTGCCTTATGTGATGCTGTCTGATTTGATTTATTCTATTACATGTAAAAGAATATACATGCTTAGGCTTTTAAATGGCATGTGGAGACATATACTCACTCATATGCTCCATTTGTATCCTCAAAATATCAGAACAAAACAAGGAAGACCCCATATGACTACTTATGGGAGAACATTGGCAAGCATTCTACAGGATGGACAGGACTGGACCACATGAATGAGATCATAGATCCATTTGAGTTTGGGGATAGTGAGACATTAGGAGTGTCCCAGAAAAAATCCAGAAGTAATAGCTTGGCTTTGGGAGAGACAGAGCGGTTACTGAGTTCATAGGAACATAGAAAGTCTGACAACATTTCTGCAACCAGTGTGTCTGGGAAGTAGGCTGGCATAACAGAATGAGTTCTTGGACTGTGAGTAAGGAAATCTTGGATTCTAGACTTGGTTCTATCATTTGCTAGAGCCGTCAGATTCTGACATTCAGCGTTTTAAAGTGCCTTTGGGTTCTAATATTCTGTGTTCTAAGGTCCTCTCCAACTCCAAGGTTCTATGTGTCCCTAATGTATTTTATTTTGTTTAACAATGAACTGAGTCCGCCTTGCTCTCTGCCCAAGTATCAGCTGCACGCCCTATTTGTAGATCAAGTAGGCCACTAAGTGATATATGATCTGAGAATCGTCAATAACTCCACCAACCATCTCCCACCCACAAATCTCCCCCACTACTATTCACTTTGCTTGAAATTCCACCACTAGAGAGACTCATTATTTGGGTCTGAAATTCAAAGTGTTTTCATGGAAATATCTTAGAATTAGAAGCCAGGAGACCAAGGTTCAAATCCTAAAACTGCTATATGACCATGGGGAAATATTAACTACTCTGAGTCTCGTTTCCTCTTGTGAGCAATGGATGATAATATTTTAGCTAACCCCCTCATGTGGATAATGTTGTGAGTGTTTGTCTGTTTTCTGAGGTGTTGTTTTTTTTTTTTTAAGTAAACCTGGAATATTTTACTCAGACCTGGGCTCTGCATTTTTAGGTGGACATTAACAAATGATCCTATCCAGAGGAGGGCAACCATAATAGTGAGGGCAAATGGAGATTATGCCATATGAGAATCAGTTAAAGCAACTGGGAATATTTAGCCTGGAGAGGATTAAAGAAGGACATGAGCAGTATCTTTAAGTATTTGAAGGCATGTCCCAGGGAGGAGTAATCAGACTCATTCTGATGGACCCCAAGCAACCAACCAACCAACCAACCAATCATCCATCCAACCAACCAACCAACCAACCATCCATCCAACCAACCAACCAACCAACCATCCATCCAACCAACCAACCAACCAACCAACCAACCATCCATCCAACCAACCAATCATCCATCCAACCAACCAACCAACCAACCATCCATCCAACCAACCAATCATCCATCCAACCAACCAACCAACCAACCAACCATCCATCCAACCAACCAACCAACCAACCACTAAGCATTTATTAAGCCTTTACTACATGATAGATGAGCCCTGGAGATACAAAGAAAAAGCACAAACAATCTCTGCCCCAAGAAGTTTTCAAGCTAGTGGAAAAGACAACATATGCAAATATCAGTTCAGGCAAGACAAATAGAGAGCTGGGAAGAACAAGCAAGGCAGGGGCGGCTAGGCGGCACCATGAATAGAGCACCAACCCTGGAGTTAGGAGGACCTGAGTTCAAATTTGGCCTCAGACACTAAACACTTACTAGCCGCGTGATCTTGGGCAAGTCACTTAAACTCAATTGCCCCTTCCAAAAAAAAGGCAAAAGAACAAGCAAGGCTGCCTGGAGGAAGTAGTCTGGAGCTAAGTCTAAAGGGAAGCCGGGAAATCTAAGAGAAAGAGGTTAGGAAGGAGATGAGAAACAGAGTAAGGCATGAGAGGAAAAGCAAGCCACCAGTATGGCGGCAAGGCATTGAAATATTGGAATGTGAGTTCAGAGGGTTGACGCGTAAGTTGGTTTTTACCTTTTCTTTCCATTTTATTCTTTGTTCAAAGAGATGGTCAGGAGAGGGAGGAAGGATCTCTTCAGAAATGAAGGTGAAGTTTAAAATGATGAAAAAAGAAAATCTGGAAGTGAGAGAAGAAAAAAGAGAACTTTCCAAATGAATAGGGCTGTTCCAACTGGGGATGAAGTGCCCTGGGAGGGTGGGGAAGCCCACTGTTGTAGAGGAGATTCCCATACAGATGTAAGTAGGAGTAGATTACTTTGAAGGCCTCTTCTAGCTCTCCTTTTAGGTGAGTCTGTGGAGCCGGAAGCTTGGACGTAGGAGGTGGTCCTAAGATTACAGAAGGTAAGTGACAAAATGGAATTTGAACTGAGCCTTCTGACTCACAATCTAATGCTCTTTCAACTATACCCCTGAGAACAATTGCTTAAAGAAGAAATGGTCTAGTGGGGAAATGGAATGGAAAGGTGAAAGGATATTGGCGAAATTTATTCCAGGTATCTCCAGCTACCTGCCCCCATCCCCAACAATATCCTCAAACAGTAGCTCTCTTTAACTAGTGCTCAATTTATTATTATCATTAGCATTAGAGTTTAGATAGCACTTCAACATTTGCAAATCACTTTACAAATATGAACTCATTTGATCTTCCCAACAGCCTTGGGAAGTAGGTGCTATATTGCCCCCATTTTCCAGTTGGGAAAACTGAGGTGAATAATATGTGCGTAGTTACCCAGGATGGGTCTGAAGCCAGATTTGAACTCAGGTCCTCCTGACTCCAAGTCCAAGATTTCATCTGCTGTGCCAGCTAGCTAACCTAGTTTGACCTCAGCCTTCTCTCCATCCTCCTACCTAGAATGCATTCCCTCCTCATCATGACCTCTTAAAATCCCTGGTTACCTTCAATGCTTTGCTTATGTGCCTCCATCTATGGAAAGCTTTTTCTCATCTCCCTAATTACTTTCCCGTAATTATCTGTTTACCTGCTGTGGCCTTCTCTCCTTCCTCAGTAGAATGCAAGCTCCCCAAGATCAGTTATGGTTTAACTACCTGTCTCTGTATCCTCACCCCATGGTATAAAGTGAACTTGTTGGATTGAATTAGAATGGACCCCCTCATATAGAAAATAAAGGATCTCATAGACTCATTCATGGTGAGGTGTTAATGACTGATAAAGCTTAATGTTTTACCCTTCAGAAGGGCATTTTATATTTTAACCAGGAATAATGGCCTAACCCAGAAGAGTGAGGGTGGAATTCCAAGTAGCCAGCATGAGAAAGGTCAGCCTGAAGACTCATAGGAGCAAGAGTCAGAATTCAGTGGACTCCACCATCTGAGCGAAAGGCCCCTTCTAACTCTAAAGTTCCAGAATTCTTCCCTTATTGGGATTCCTGACTTCCTTCCTCTCCTCCTGCTCCAGACATAGGTCTAGGAGTGACCCTGCTCATCTGTGGCCCAGCATAACAAGCGAGAGTAATAGAACCTTCCTGATTCACTCTAGGAAAGGGGTCAACAGTCAAAGCCAGCCCTTTGTTTCAGGACCCAAGGCCTACTTATGCAGGATTCACCTTCGTCCTGGCCATGGCTAAGTCAGCTAATAGAGGTTAATTATAAGACACTGGATTTAATCACTACCCAAAAAAATCCAATTCAGCCCAATCTTGTTT
Source organism: Pseudochirops cupreus (assembly GCA_028627135.1). NCBI lineage: Eukaryota > Metazoa > Chordata > Mammalia > Diprotodontia > Pseudocheiridae > Pseudochirops > Pseudochirops cupreus. Next base: position 375,191,929 of record CM053583.1, on the reverse strand, counting down.
TGCTGTAAATAAAACATTTACAATCCAAGAAGGTACTTCTAGAGTCAATTCATCAACCACTCATTTATTAAACATTTACTCTGTGTATGTATGAGATGAAGCATAGAAAGCTGGTCTCAAAGTCAGAAATATGTGGGTTTAAGCCCTGTCTCTGACACATCCTGGATGTCTCTTAGTGACTGAGCAGTAGTGAGAATACAAAGCCCTAGATGTTTCAGAGAAGGTGCATTGGTAGAGGGAATTTCTTCACCTGAGAGTCCCTATACCAATGAAATTCTAGGTTCTGTCCCTATTCTATAACATTATGTACCAGATACTCATGACAGAAAGACAAAAATGAATATCTACCTTCAGGGAGCTTACAATCTCATACACATATAAACTTATACAAGATACATAGAAAGTCAATACAAAATCATTTTGTAGGGATTAGCCACTAAGATAGTCTGGAAAGGCCTAGCACTTTGTTGAACATAGCCAATGTGATCAATTTTTAAAAAAGACAACATTTAACAATGGTTTAAGGTTTACAAATCAGAAAGATTAAGGGACATGGTAGTTAGTGCCTATGGTCCCATAGCTAGTAATTATCAGAGGCAGGATCTGCATCCAAATTTCTTATATAAATCCAACTTTCTTTCCTTTGCCAATCACACTACCAAGGGCAGACAAGCCCTGGTACTTCATTTGCTATGGACTGCTCTAATCCAGATCTTTAATTCAGGGTTCAAGACTCACCACAATCTGCCCCAGTCTCCTCTTCCAATATTATTTTCTACTGGTCTCCTCACTTTCAATAGACTAGTTGAGTCGTTTTTAGTCATGGCCAAATCTTCTTGACTCCATTTGAGTTTTTTTTGGGGGGGGGGTAGTTGCTGTTCTTGTTTTTTGTTTTGAGGGGTTTTTTTGGCAAAGATGCTGGAGTGGTTTGCTATTTTCTTCTCCAGCCCATTTTACAAATGAGAAAACTGAGGTAAATAGGGTTAAGTTACTTGGCCAGGGTCACACAGCTAGTATGTGTCTGAGGCCAGATTTGATCTCAGGAAGATGAGTCTTCCTGACTCCAGGTCTGGTACTCTATGCACTGTACCAACTATCTGCCATAACTGGTCTCTCACTCTAGCCAAAAAAGAAATAGAGGCAGCATGGTGCAGTCTTGTGAACATTGGTTAGTCAGTCAATCAAATAACATTTATCAAGCACCAGTAATTATGCTCAAGTCCAGGGATTAAAAAAAAAAAAAGAGGCAAAGGACAGACTTTGCCCTGATGGTCCTCACAGTCTAATGAGGGAGACAAGAAGCAAATATATATACACAAGTTAAATGTAGAATGAAATAATTAACAGAGGGAAGGCACTAAAATTAAGAGGGATAGGGAAATTTCCTGTAGAACTGTGGTTCTCAACCTGTGAGTCGCGACCCCTTTGGGGGTCGAATGACCCTGTCACAGTGGTTGCCTAAGACCACTGGAAAACACATATTTCTGATGGTCTTAGGAAACGAGACACCGCTCTTCTATTGGTCTCCAGGTGGGTCCGCCCACATGTAGATACGCCCACATACAAGTATTAAAGGGTGGTCACGGCATTAGGAAGGTTGAGAACCACTGCTGTAGAAGGTAGGATTTTAGCTGGACTTAAAAGAAAGGCAGAGAAACCAATAGAGAAAGATGAGGAGGGCATTCCAGGAATGGGGGAAGGCCAGAGAAAATGAGTCTGGAGATGGAAAATCTCTTTGTACCTATCCTGTGACCTGTACCTCATTCTTTCTTGTTTCGGAATGATTTGTGCTCATGCACAGCTATTTGTATGCTAGCCCCACTAGCCTGTTTTATGCTCTTCATACCTGGTATTCTATCTCCAGCCTCTGGGCCTTTGCCCAGACTGTTCTTCATACCTGGGATGTTCTCCCTCCTCTCTTTTGCTTTAGAATTTCTAGCTGCCTTCAAGGTTCAGCTCAAATGACACCTCCTTCATGGAGCCTTTCCTGATCCTCCTGGTTTCTAGTACACCTCCTTATCCTCTAGACTACCTTCATATTTATTTTATAGATAATCTGTATTTATTTATATGTGTGTGTTGGAACTAAAAATTCATTTTAAATAGCATGTGTGTGCATGTTGTTCTTTGCCCCAAGTCCCTGAGTATAAGGTAATTTAGGGCAGGGATTGTTTCATTTTTTGTTTTTTGTATCTTCGGTGCCTGGCATATAGAAGATATTAGCTAAATGCATGACAAATGAATGACTAGATAAATGTTAATCTTGTCTTTCTCTATATTACAGTATCAGCTCAGTGATCAGAAGTGGATAGAGCACAGGACTTGGAGACAGGAAGACCTGAGTTCAAATTCTGCCCCAGACACTTACTGGCTGTGTGACAATGGGCAAGTCATTTAACCTCCCTCTGACTCAGTTTCTCATCTGTGAATATTAGCACCTCCCTGCCAAGTTGTTGTGAGAATCAAAGCAGTTAATGTATGTAAAGTGCTTCGCAAACCTTGAAGCAATAGATAAATGCCATATATTATTATGCAACATTAAATTATTGTATTAAGTTATGTGTAAAATATGATATTAAATTATATAATTAAAATATAATAATGCATGCTTGTTTAATAAAGGAGATAGTGAGGGAAAAGTGGGTTACCTTTAAGTTCATTAGCCAAGTCATCTTGTAGCCTGGAAAGTTTGGAACAAATTTTGTTTTCTGACCTTTGTGGGTCTGGCCCTGTACCTGGCTACTGCGGCAGGAAAGGAGAGAACATAGTTCTTTTCATTGGGGAGCTCGCCGTCGGGATGAAGAGACAAGAGACAGAGCATCACAAAAGCTGGAGTTGGAAAGGGACCTCAGAGACCATCTACTCCTAGCTGTCCCAGTGTGGGAATCTCCCAGCCAACATCTCTAACAAGTGACCATCTAGCCTTTGTTCAAAGACCTCCAGGAACTATTGCACCAGTGCCATATGTAGACAGCCCAGGACACTGTGGGACAGCTTTAAGAACCTGCCACCAGTCAGTCTCAGTTTGGCCTTCTGTGGCCAAGCTCACTAAATCTCATCCCTTTCCCTCATGGCAGCTCTCATATTCCCCAGGACGGCTAGCAGTGGTACCATAGTGCAAAGAGCAGCAGGCCTGGAGTCAGGAAGATTATTCTTCCTGAGTTCAAATCCAGCCGTACACACTTACTAACAGTGTGACCCTGGGCAAGTCATTTAACCCTGTTTGCCTCGTTTTCCTCATCTGTAAAATGGGCTGGAGAAGGAAATGACAAATCACTCCAGTATCTTTGCCAAGAAAACTCCAAAAATGGGATCAGAGAGAGTTGGACACGACTGAAATGACTGAACAATAATCACAAAAGAAAAAGTTCTGATTCCACGTTCACAAGGGATAGAGGGCTGTGACCTTAGGGGACCGTAGAAGGTAATCAATCCTAATCAACCAACAGCCAGAATTTGCCTGTTGCAAATACATTCCATAACCTTGAGTTGATTTTATATACATCTTGTCTTCCCTGTTAGAAGGTAAGCTGCTTGAGAGCAAGGACTTCTTCATCTCGGTCTTTTTATCCCCCGTGGTCGACACCTGTCGTCGTTGTTGTTGTTCAGTAGTTTTCAATCATGTCCGACTTTCAGTGAGACCATTCGGGGTTTTCTTGGCAGAGATACTGGAGTGGTTTGGCCATTTCCTTCTCCAGCTCATTTTACAGATGAGGAAACTGAGGCAAACAGGGTGAAGTGACTTGCCCAGTCACACAGCTAATAAGTGTCTGAGGTCGGATTTGAACTCAAGCCTCCCTGACTCCAGTCCTGTGCTCTATCCACTGTGCCACCTAGCTGCCCTGGTTGACATCTACTAGACCTAGTTTTCTGACTACTTTAGCTACCATCAAATGGTGGGATTTGAGGGGCACTGAGAAGCCCCTCCTTCACACCACTCCTTTCCTCCAAGAAGATGGCATCTTCCTCGTTGATGTCTAGAACTTGCCCATTAGCTCTGCATTCCTTTGGGTTAAACCTTGCTCTCTTGCTGCAAACCTCTTAAAATGCCAACACTTCTGGCAAGGAAAACACAGAGGTCCTAATCGAGCCTGGAAGGAGGGAGCCCTGGGTTCTAGCCCAGCTTCTGCCCTTTTTAAATGAGTTACTTCTCCGACTAGACTTGAATTTTCTCATCTCTGTAATGAAGGGCCCAGACCAATAACTCATTCATAACCATATTAACCTGCCTTGTGAGGATGATTTACATAGTGGTATTCCCATTTTAAACATGAGGACACTGAGGCTCACGGACAAGAGATCTGTGCCCATAGTCAGGTACTAGTAAACGTCTGGAGTCAGTGCTTGGATTTGGATTTCCTGACTCTAGGCCAGGAATTCTTTGGAATCCAATACACTGAATCTCAGAAGCAAACACATTCAGAAAGACCCAGATGTGGTGTGAGCCTTTGTTGGTTGCCTCTCCCTCTCAAAGACGGCCAATGACCTCGTAAGGGTGATGTTTTGACTTGCCCATGAATTGGATTTAAGTGAGGCAGAGCTACACAAAGTCGTCAGCCTCACTCTCTTCCCCAGAATCATTGGAGTCCACTGGCAGGATAAAAGTCAAGATGACTAGGGATGGCCTGGGATGCAGTGGGTGACTTTGGTCTAGTCTAGAAATGAAGGGGATGAATCCTCTAGGTTTTTTTTGTTTTGTTTTATTGCTCTTTGGAGGGCAATTAGGGTTAAGTGACTTGCCCAAGGTCACACAGCTAGTAAGTATGTCGAGTGTCTGAGGCCGAATTTGAACTCAGGTCCTCCTGACTCCAGGGACGGTGCTCTATTCACTTCACCACCTAGCTGCCCCTGAATCCTCTAGTTTTGTGGAGAGGACTTTTAAGGCTGGAGTATAGATGATGTCCAGAAAAGGCCTGTAGAGGTTTCACTGTAAAGTCCAATAGGATAAGGCTCCATGAGGACAGGGACTGTTTCCTTTTGTCTTTGTACCCATAGAACCTAACAGGCTCATTAAATGTTCATTGATTAATTGATTGCTAAAATGCCCTCGGATATTCTGAGATTTGTCAGCTTTGATCACAGTTTGAATGAACATATTAGCTTATAGGAAAAGTATTTCCGGTACATTGAGTGTTAGTTAGAAGGGCACGAGCATGATCAGGTGGAGCAGTGGATAGAGTGCTAGAGCTGGAATCATGGAGACCTGAGTTAAATCCTGCCTTAGACATTTATTAGCTGTGTCATCCTGGAAAAGTCACTGAACCACTGTCTGCCTCAGTTTCCTCAACTGTAAAGTGGGGATAATAATAGCACCTACCTCCTAAGGATGTTGTGAGGATTAAATGAGATAAAATAATTGTAAAATGCTTAGTACCATGCCTGCCACATAGTAGGTTCTTAATAAATGCATGTTCTCTTCCCTTCATAGACCTAAGTCCAGCAGGGATCTTATAATAGGCCACCTAGTCCAACCTCCTCATTTCACAGATGAAGAGACTGATGCCTAGAGAATTTAAGTGAATTGACACTCAGGTAATAAATCTACCAAGATTTGAACTCACATCCAAACCCAGCTCTTTCCTGACTGCCCCAGTATATGCCTCACCCTCCCAGTCCTGAATACAGAACTGAGTCAGAGAGGGGAAAATAGGGGACTGGAGATGTTGAAGACCCACCCCTTCCCCACAGGTGCCAGGGTGATGGGGTTGACCAAGCTGGAGTGGTGAGTCTCCCATCAGCTCCTCAACCTCCAGGAAATCCTCCTCTGCCAGGACCGATGTTGTTCCGAGTCTCAGGGGTGTGTGTGACTGTGGCCAGTGAGCAGCACTGGGCTATTGTGAGTGGCAGCCTGCCCAGCCCCTTCTCTCCATCACCCTCCATATGATTAAATCAGGCCCAGTCACCCACTAAAACCAGACACCCACAGCCTACTAAATCAGGAGTCTCCACTGGGGACTGAGACTGTATTTAGTTTCTTGGGGCTATTCTTTGCCATACAGTTGCCATTTCATTGCTGCAAACATCCCCTCCCAGGGCTGGAAGGAATCTGGATAGGACATTAATATGTGCTCCCGCTTTTAGCCTAGACGATACTCATATTGCCCAAGAGAGCCGAGAATCTCAGCCATACAGCAGTGACCATTATAATGGCTGACATCTGTGCTTTTTTATAGCTTACAAAGCACAGTCCTCACAACCACCCAGCAAGGCTGGCAGTAAAGACATCACGGGTCATTTGGCATGAGAAACAACAGAGGCACCGAAAAATTGAGTGAGTTTCCTAAATTTTATGTAGTGAATGGGTCAGGGTCAGGACTCAAACCCAGATCTTCTATTCCCAAAGCCTCTTTTCATCTCATCATACTGCATTAATATTCCTGTTCTTTACCCACAGGGCAATTCCTGTAGGTAGCAGGAGCAGAGGGGAAAGAACACAAGATTTGCCACCAAAGGAATTGGGTTCAAATCTTTTTCTTGTTGCATGGTCATGTCCAACTCTTCATGACTCCATTTGGGGTTTTCTTGACAAAGATACTGGAGTGGTTTGCCATCCTCCTCCATCATTTTATAGATGACAAAACTGAGGCAAACAGGGTAAAGTGACTTGCCCAGGGTCACACAGCTGGTAAGTGTCTGAGGCCACATTTGAACTCAGGAAAAAGAGTTTTCCTGATTCCGGGCCTGGCGCTCTATCCACTATGGAGCCACCTAGCTTTGCCATTTACTTCCTCTATGATTTTGGGGAAGTCACTTCTCCACATTAGGCATCAGCTTACTCATGAGTAAAATGAGAAAGTTGGACCACATTAAGGGCTCTCTACCTGGGGGCCATGAATTTATTCTTTAGGAAATATTTTAGGGGCAGCTAGGTGGCTCAGTGAATAGAGTACCGGCCCTGTAGTCAGGAGGACCTGAGTTCAAATCTGACCTCAGACACTTGACACATTTAGTAGCTGTGTGACTTTGGGCAAGTCACTTAACCCCAATTGCCTGCAAAAAAAAAAAGAAAAAAAAAGAAATATTTTAACTACATTTCAATATAATTGATTTCCTTGTAGCCCTAAGCATTTTATTTTATATATTTGAGAATGTAACTCTGAGGAGTCCCAACAGGCTTCCCCAGAGTGCTGCCCAAAGGGTCTATGACACCAACAGCCTTTGGTGGACCCATGGACCCTTTCTAGCACTAAACCAATGATCTCATCCAAAAGCTAGCTTCTCTAAATTTACAAAGTTTTTAATAAACTTAATTACCTGGTTGGTGTTCCAGACCACAGGAGTTTAGAAGCAGCATGTTAAGAGGTTAGAGTAGAGATGATCTGGGCAGGTGGAAGCTAAAAGTGACCACTGCTTTAGGAGCAAACCACCCCACCTACCTCAACACTCTTGGGAGCATCACTGGATTCTAGCACAATCCCATCATTGATTTTCATCTTCATGGACCTGAGGGATCAAGAATGTAGTAAATTATATATAGCATCTTCTAGCTAATAAGGCAGGAAATTATGCCATACACTTTAGGAAGCTCTACATTTAAATGATATTAAAAAGTACCCAGTGGGCAGCTAAGTGGTTCAGTGGATAGAGTACTGTGCCTGGATTCAGAAAGACTAAACTTTCTGAGTTCAAATCTGGCCTCAGACACTTACTAGCTGTGACCCTGGACAAGTCACTTTACCCCGTTTGCCTCAGTTTTCTCATCTGTAAAATGAGCTGGAGAAGGAAATGGAAAACCACTCAGTATCTTTGCCAAGAAAGCCCAAAACAGGGCTATGAAGAGTCAGACACAACAGAACAACAACAATAAAATACCGGCACTATCTTTAACTTATGATATCACCTAGGTAGGGTAAGTCATTCTCACTTCTGAAGCCTCAGTTTCCTTGTCCATAAAATGAAGGAAAATAATTATTGCCCTGATGACCTCACAAAGTTATTCTCAGGATGAAATTTGGGGCAAGTCTTTGAGGGAAAGAGAATATAATAAAGAAAATTGAAGGGGAAAATAATGTAATAAGATCTCCAATCCAGGGTACAGCCTTGCCTGCTCATCCTTTCCAACTCAGTCTGTCCCACCTGAAATCAAAAGCCACAAGTTGATGAGAAGAGAGGATAGTGTGTGTGTGTGTGTGTGTGTGTGTGTGTGTGTGTGTGTACACACACACATACATATATGTGTGTATATATATATATATATATATATATATATACATATATATGTATGTATGTATGTATATGGTCTCCCCTAGTAGAGTATAAGCTCCTTGGGGTCAAATTTGCATAGTTACAGTCATTTTAGGTTATGACTTTCCTAAGGGGAAGACACTTGGCTCATAAGCCTTATAAGAAGGCTGAGCTTTCACAGCAGAGGGAGAAGGCAGGAATGAAAGTGACATTAGGGGATAAGGTTAGGGGCTGTTGTGCTGGAGATGAACCATGGTGAGCGAACGTGACCTGTTGTCCTACCCTCCAGTTGGCTGATCACACAATCTTAGGGCTCAGGACACAAGTCTCCCTGGGGTAATGTCCCCTCTCCCCTTATATATGAGCATCACACACACACACACACACGCACACGTTGGGCACCACTGACTCAGTAGTTGATCTTCTAGAGCTGCTGTGGTTGGAAAAATTGGTCATCCTTCTGTAAACTTGTCAAACCTAAGTCAGATCTAGACTGCCGCTGTTACTTTAAAGAAAGAGCTTAGGAGTTAGATAAATAGAAAAGAGAGAATGAGGTATGTTGGGAAGGCTTGAACCAAGACAGCAGAGGCAGTGCGGCAATCAGGAAACTTGGTTTGGGTTTGTGTAGTAGAAGAAGAGAAGAAAAGTTTGAGAGAATTTGAGAACAGAGCACTGGGGGTTGTGAGTGACAGGTAGTGAGGTTTGGATTTCATCTTTAGGCAGCAGAGAGTCATTGAAGGTTCTTGAGGGATACCATCAAAGGTTTAGGAAGATGAACATGGAGATCAGATTGGAGTGGGGGGAGACTAGAAGCAAGAAGACTAGTCAGGAGACAATTTAGGTAGTGCCAGTGAGAGATGAAGAGGGCCTGAGCTATATGGAGAAGAGTCGATGGAAAAGGAAAGAAGGGGGCATCTAAGAGAGATGTTACCCAAGAAGAATTGTTTGATGAGTGACTAAATGTGAGAGAATGTGGGAAGTGAAGGAATGAGGCTGCCTTTGAGATACTAAGCCTGGGTGATAGGGAGAAAAGGAAGCCCTAAGGGGGAATCTTGGCCTTGTTGCAGACTGAAAGGCCCCAGAACAGCCTGTCCGCTGCCCCCAGGCGCCTGTCCCCTCCCCCTCCCCAACTCAGCCTGGCCACAAAGTGGCCCCTTTCCCCAGGTCCTGAAGGCAGCCTTTGAGGAGATCTCTGGGGAGGGTTCAGAGTGTTCTAGCCGGGGCCCCTCCGTGCCCAGCTCCCTCCAGTCTCTAGGCAGCGTAAATAAGGAATCGTCATCCTGGGGCCTGAGCACGCAGCCTCGAGCCCCCACCGCACTTGGGCCTGAAACAGGAAGGTTTGTTTTCAAATAGCTTAACACGGTTACCTCAACATTTTTGGCCCAGCCTGGGCCTGGAACAAGGAGCAGCCGTGGTTTGAGAGAAACACTCTGGTCCTTGGGTTACAAAACGCCTTTCTTTCTTTTTCGTTCCCTTAAAAAACATAACAAACTTTCTTTCTTTCTGTTTCCCCTCCCTTCCCTCCCTCCCTCCCTCTTTCCTGGAATGTTATGCCTGGAATGTACCCATTCCACTGTTTGTTTTGTCCAATTTCCTCGTCCCTTGGAATTTCACCCTTATCAGATTTCTTCATTGAAGGCGGCTGGGGGCGCGGCTCCAGGTCTTGTATTTATGGCCTGTTGTTGTTGTCCTTAACGTCATTCTGATTACTGTTTGTGTTACTATTATTATCTGGGCCACCGCACTCTTGCCAAAACATACTCATGCCCTGACACACACACACACACACACACACACACACACAC
>CM053583.1:375166065-375181440 GCA_028627135.1 Pseudochirops cupreus | reverse complement strand
AGAGAGAGAGAGATGAGGGAGGGCAGAGAGAAGGGGGAAAGAGAGAAGGGAAGAGAGGGAGTGAGAGAGAGAGAGAGAGGGAGAGAGAGAGAGAGATGAGGGAGGATTTACAAATGAGGAAAATGAGATGTCCCCCTCAAAATTGAGTGACTTGCCCGGAGTCACACAGGTAGGAAGTGGCAAAGTTGAGATTTGAACCCAGGTTGCCTGATCCCTTCTTTTGACTTCTTAGGCTTAGCATATATTATTCCTTTTCAAGTACTTTACTCCTATAGCTAGACAGGCCTTCTCGTTTTTAACTCCCACATGGCATTTCATCTCCAATCTCTAAGACACTGAGGCAGCTGATAGTTCAGTGAATAAAGCGCTGGGCCTGGAATCAAAAAGACCTGAGTTCAAATTCAACTTCAGACAAGTATTACCTGTGTGACCCTGGGCAAGTCACTTAACCTCTGTTTGACTCAGTTTCCTCACTTATAAAATGGATTTTAAAATAACATCTATGTCTCGTGGTTGTTGTGAATATCAAATGAGGTAGTATTTGCATGAGTACTCAACAGTGCCTGGCACAGGCCTGGCACAGTGCCTGGCACACACTGATGTCTTATAAATGTTTATTCCCTTTCCTCCCTCCCTCGTTCTAGGACTGCATGCCTCCCTCTGCTTTACCTCCTTAGAATCCTTCATTTCCTTCCAAGCTCAACCCCATTATCACTCCCCCCATCACTTTGCTAGTGTCTTCCTCACAAAATTACATTGTATTCTTTTTTGTTTACCTATTGTAAGGATACAATATTGTATTGTAAAGATACAGTATTATGTTGTAAAGATACAATATTGTATTGTAAAGATACAGTATTTTATTGTAAGGATACAATATCATATTGTAAGGATGCAGTATTGTATTGTAAGGATACAGTATTGTATCCCTCAGTAGAATGTAAGCTCCTGGGGGACAGGGACCATTTCACATCATTGTGACATGGGATTTAAAGGATACAGTGTTGATCAGTGTGACCACCTCTCTGAACCTCAGTTTCCTTTTCAATACAGTAAGGGGGGTTGAACTAGAACAGCAGTTCTCAAACTTTTTGGTCTCAGGACCTCTTTATGCTCTTAACAATTGCTGAGGACCCTCCCTCCATGGAGCTTTGGTTTATAATATTATGTTTATAATATTTACCATATTAAAAATTAAAACACATCATTAGGAAAACAGCTGTGACTTCACTGACCTCCCCGCTTAAAGAGTCTTGGCATCCTCAGGGGTCTCTGGGCTACATGACATTTTGAGAACCTCTAGGTTAGAAGAACTTTAATGTCCCTCTAAATGCTGTGATCCCAAAATACTGTCTATAATTTCACAAATTTATAGCTGAAAGTGATCTGAGAGGTCATATAGTTCAACCCCCTCATTTTACAAAGAAGGAAACTAAGGCTAACAGGGTCCGAGTCCCCATTGGTCCATATCCCTTGCCCACATCATTGTTCTCCCCTGCTAAGGGCCTGAACATTGGAAATGGGAGCAATGACAAGAATTGTTGAGTGCCTTTCAGAAGCATGACTGCAGTAAGGATCCCAATGGCCTAATTACAGCCCTATCCAACACACACCACTTGCCTTTATAAACAAATAAATCTTCTGCCTTTGTAGGGTAAAGAGCCCTCAATGGCGAGCCAAAAAGACCTAGGCTCTAGTCCTAGTCCTGCTATTAATTCAGCATGTGGCCTTGGGCAGGTCACTGAATTCCTCTGGGCCACACTTCCCAAATCTGTAAACTGAGAAATTAGATTGTATGACCTTTAAAGTTCCTTCTAGCTCTGACATTCTAGGTTCCTAAGGCCTCTTACAGCACCAATGTTCTATGTTCAAAGGCTCCTTCCAGCTCTCACATTCTATATTCTAATCTTTCTCTCAGCTCTAGCATTCTAGCCTCTAAGGTCCCTTCAAATTCTAACTTTCTAGGTTCTAAGGTTCCCTTAAGTCCTAATGTTCTAGGTTCTAAGGTTCCTTTGAATTCTAACATTCTAAGTCAGGGGTAGGGAACCTGCAGACTTGAAGTCACATATGGCCATCTAAGTTCAAAGGGCCACTTGAGGACCTAGAGGGCTACAGGTGACCTCAAGGCCTTGGGTTGCCTATCCCTGTTCTTAGTTCTAAGGTCGCTTTAAGTCCTAACATTCTAGTTTCCAGTTCTAACAGTCTTGGCTCTGAGGTCCTTCCAGATCTGACACCCTAGAATCCTGGATTCAGTATTTTGCTGTGCTCCCTGAGAAGAGTAAGGTGTCTTGTTTTCATTTTCTGTTTGCAGTCTTCATCTCTTAATACAGATTTCCTAATCTCCATAGGCTTCTTCAGAGCAGCTTCAGGGGCAACCATATGTGAGCTCACTTAGCACACACTGGATTTGCTATAAGCTGCATCTGACTTCTTTAAACTATAAAAACAAATTAGCATTGAATAATACAGTAGTCACCAGGACAGAGGTAGCCAAAGAGAGCAGGGTGGGAAGCCATTGAAGGATGGCTTTGGTGCCTTCCCATAGGCTCTTTAGTGACCCTCATTCCATTCTGGGAGCTCCCCTCAGCAGCACCCCAGGTCCCATTCCGCAGGGCTTTACCCTCAGCCATCAGCTAATCCACCCTAAGAACAACTCAAGATTTTCTCCATCTCAGAAGTCTCTTCATTATTCAAAAGCATCTAATGAGTGGAAAATACTTCAAAGAACAATTCGATGTCAGAGCTGGAATGAACTGGAGAGCATAGAAAGCCCAAACAAGAAGGGGCCTCAGAACATAGGATGCTAGAACTGGGGGAGGCCTTGGAACATAGAATGTTTGACTTGAGAGGGGGATCCTTCAAACACAGACTGTCAGTGCTGGAATCAACTTCTTCATTTTACATATGTGGAAATTGGAGTCCAGAAGAGAGCAATGAATCCCAGAAAGTCACATATAGGATTAGTGGCAGAATTGGGTTGAAAAGGAAGGGAAGATGGGCTTCAAGAGCCATGCCTTCCATGCTCCTCCCCTTACACTATGGAGGGGAACGCTTCTTGACCAGCCCCTGTTCCTCACTATTCCACCCTGTCCCAAGGGAGACCTCAAAGAACATCTATATCCTCCTTATTCTACAGAGGGTGACTGAAGCCAAGAGAAACCAAGTGACTCCTCCAAGATGGTGGAGACAGGATCTTGTTTACTCTGGACCACTCTCCCAGGTTAAGACCAGCTACGTCTCCCTACCTCCTTCAGAGCTCTAGGAGTCTCCCTTAAGGGTTTTGTTGCTATTCAGTCCTGTCCAATTTTTTATGGGGTTTTCTTGACAAAGATACTGGAGTGGTTGGCCATTTCCTTCTCCAGTTCAATTTGCAGATGAGGAAACTGAGGCAAACAGAGTAAAGTGACTTGCCCAGGGTCACACAGCTAGTAAGTGTCTGAGGCTGGATTTGAACTGAGGAAGACGAGTCTTCCTGACTCTAGGCCCAACGCTCTATCTACTGCACCACCTAGCTGTTCTCCCACAGGGGATGGGATGTCTCTTTTCTAACGCCCTCACTCTAATATGTTTCTCCCCAACCTGTTAACTACCAGTATCTAGTGGCCTAATTTTATTTAACCAGTTAACAACAATTAGCTTTTAGAAATAGATATTCACTGTAAAGGTATAGTGAGGACATAAATGTAAACATTTCCACTCAAAACTGGTTGGGGGATACATTCCCCAATATCACCTCTGTCTCTGGGCAGAGTGGGCTCCAACTGAGTGCAATTTCTTCATAAAATTCTCCCCCACCAAATTCATTTCTGAATGTAGCTTTGATGGTGGATAGAGAAGTTTTTATCTCTGCTGCTGCTAGGCTAGGTTCCCCATCTGTTTTGCAGCAAATCCTGGCATGGACTTCAGCTCCAGGACTCTGGGGCTTGCTCTCTTGAGCTTCCAAACCTCACAAGGTCATACCTATTTCCAATTTCCTTCACCTAAGACAGGAAAAGACCAAATGCTGAGGCAGAGTAGAGGCTTTGTTCATGGGTTACATGTTGGCCTTGGACATGGAGGGTTCTCATTGGCTATGGCCTCTCCCCTTATAGCATTGTAATCTCTGTCACTGGAATATGGCCCAGGAGGGATGAGCAAGACTGACGGTAAGAGCCTACTGACCAGGGTCAGTGAATGCACCGTGGGACCTCTTGCCTCCAAATCCAATGTAACACACTTGATCCTTATTATAAAAATGGCCACTAGAAGGTAGAATTCAGTATAAGGCAGCTCTCTCTTGGGGCTTGACCAGGGACATTTATTTATAGAAACACTAAAGAACGTTGCCATAGAGGCCACTTAGAGCTAAAATTTCATTCCGCCCCAGAATAGGGGAAACTCTGCTGGAATTCTAAGTAGCCTATTTACTATTAGATGAATTAAACAATGATGGATGACTAAACAGGTTGTTGTGTTTGTTCTTTGTTCTTGAAGAGGACCATGGCATCAGGGAAATAATGACACAACTTGTAGTTGACTTGGATTTAAGTGAGGCAGGGCTGTGCAAGGTCACCAGCCTCACTTTCTTCTCTAGAGCCATCTGGGTCCAGTGACCAGATATTCATCAGGATGACTAGAGATGGCCCAGGATGCAACAGGAGACCCTGGCCCTTTTAGGCTAAGGCTTTTTCATGTACTCACTTAGAGTAAGGTAACAGCCATTCAGTGAATAGGCCTCTTTAAGAAGGAAGTCAAGGAATGTCCCCTTTAATTAGAAAAAAGAAAAAAAATCAAGCTGGGAGGGAAAGACCCTCAGGCTTGCTTTTCCAAAGAGAAACAGTTACCATGGACATTAACTGTAAGCCAGGAGGGTCCAAAACATAGCCATTAAGTGGAACTTGGGCAGAGAGTTACTGTGGTCCAGTCTATGAGCTTCAGAGTGAACTGGGTTTAAAGAGGGAAACAGAGAAAGAAAGAAAAAGAAAAAAGGAAGGAAGGAAGGAAGGAAGGAAGGAAGGAAGGAAGGAAGGAATCTAGTCTGTAAACCCCAAGTTAAGTGAGCAGCTTCTGGCCATCAAAATTTACCTTCCTTTGGAGAAGAAAAGGAGAAGGAGAAGAAGAAGGAGAAGGAGAGGGAGAGGGAGAGGGAGAGGAAGAGGATGAGTTGAGTTACCAAATTAAACAAAATTTGGAAACTGACAAGGTAAGGCTCTGAATGGTCCCCACTGAGAGCGGGGCAGAAAATTCTTGTCCACCCTGGTTCTGCCCCTAACTTTTTGTAGGACCTTGATTAGGCCTTCCTTTCTCTGGTCCTCAGTTTCCCATGTAATGGAGGCATTAGACCAGACGTCTCTAAAGTCCCTTCAGTCACTGAGTTTCTGAAACCAATCAACAGATATTTATGAAGTGCCTACTACACAGTCCAGGCTGGCGGGGGTGGGGAACCTGCAGCCTTGAGGCCACATATGGCCCTCTAGGTCCTCAAGTGTGGCCCTTTGACTGAATCCAAACTTCACAGAACAAATCCCCTTAATAAAAGGATTTATTCTGTAAAATATAGCTTTCTAGGTCCTTTTTGACTGAGTCCAAGTTTTACAGGGATGGTTCCCAGTAAAGGTTCTCTGTAAAGGTTCCCAGGACTAGCAATGAGAGTACAAAGAATGAAACCAGCAGCTAATTGTCTGAGCCCAACCCACCTTTGGGGAACCCTGGGATAGAGTTTAATAAAACTCTTTACTCTCTGCTGAAAAAAGATGGATGAGATGGATGTTGCTGTATTATCTACCATCAATAGTGATATTATTGTTACCATCTTCCCTGCCTCAAGAGATGTTTATTCAAAATAACAGAGATAAGGGGAAGCTGTTTACCTCTTCTCCAGGGTCATGGGCCCAGCTTCCTGCCCCTGCAGCCCATGTACAAAGCTGTGGCAAATATTGGCTTTCCTATCTCAGGGCCTGGGGGCTGCACGGGCCTGGGGCTCAGGAATAAGCATTCCAGATGCTGTTATTTTTCCGGCTTCCTGATATTTATTTCTGCCCTGCAGTCCCATGGACCCTCGGAGGGAGATTTGGGGTTAAAGCTTCCACTCACCCTGGAGGGAGGAGGTAACCTGGAGGAAGCACCAACATTGCAGCCATCTCTTAACATCTTTCTCTGCCTCTCCCTCCCCATCTATCTATGTCCCTCTAAAACCGTCCCTCTCTGTCTCTGTCGTTCCCAATCTCTACAACTCTTGTCTCAGTCTCCCTCTGTCTCTCTCAGTCTCCACCCTACACACACACACACACACACACACACACACACACACACACACACACCCCCTCACAATTATAGAATGTCAGGCCTGAACAAAAGGTAACTGAGTACCTAGAGGGGGCTCATCTTCTCATCCTTCCCAGAGGTTAGATGAACCTCCATTCCCCTCAGTGTGAGAAATCTGGGCACCACCCCCCAAAATAGACCAAACTCTGGAATCTATGCAGCAGTGAAAGGGTGAGGAGCCAAAGAGGGAGGAAGATAAACTAATGGGTCAAATGCTCAGGAGAAAAATCCTGGCCCCAAGCAGATAAACCAACAGAAAAGACATGAGTACAGAATGAAAAATTAATCCAACCTCTGAAGTCTCTGTAACTGAAGCTCATGCGTCCCAGACTTTCTAGTATAGGCCTGACTACAGGAAAAGAAAATGAACATTCATGAAGGCTTTGAACGTGCTCACGCTTATGTGTCCCAATTTTAAATCTAGAAAATGTGGGATAGACATCCCATTTGGATATCCCACTATATGTATAGAGAGAATATAATATTTGTGTACGTATGTAACTTACATATAGATGCACATATGCATACATATATACATCTATTTTACACACACATATATTATCCTCACACATATGTATGTATATGTGTGTGTGTATATATATATATATACATATATATATACATATATACATATATATATGTGTGTATATATGTATGAAATTTCAAAGTGGAAGGGACCTCTGTTATTGTTTAGTCCCCTGACCTCATTTTAGAGAGGAAGAAACTGAGACACCCCACCCACACACCCAAACGATAGAGAACTTGCCCAGGGTCCCACCTCTAGTGAGTAAGTGAGCGACCTAACCAGAATTTGAACTTAAGACTTTGGAGCCTAACTCAGAGCACTTTGTACAAACAGGGTGTTAGTGGCCTGGGCTCATTCACATTGCTGGAGCAAGCCGTGGAAGAGCTCAGGATTCAAAGCCAGAAAATGTGTTCTAGCTCCAGTAATGTCACTAACTACGTGTGTAACTTTGGGCAAGGCTTGTCTCCTCCCTGCTTCCATCTCTTCATGTGTGAAATGAAAGGACTGGTCTGGATGACCATGGAGGCCTTTCCAGCACTAGGAGACTGATTCTGAAGCCATGATCAGTCTTAACTGTTTCTACTTGGAAAAACCCACTTAGAATGCCAAATAGCCTCAGGGCCTGCAGGCTGACATTATACATACATTCACATTCTCCTGGCCAACCAAGAGCTTTTATGGAGTGCCCACTAGGCTCCTGGTACCAGGCTAGGTCCTGAGTAAAGAAGGAAATTTGCCTGGCAACCCACAGATCTATAAATAAAACTTCCAAGAAGAAAATATATGGAAACTCTGTGTATTCCCCAGGAAGGAATTGGATTACGATCCCGACCTGGAATAGAGAAAGAAAGGACAAGTTATAAGTGTCCTGTAATTAATGTAAGATCATAGTATGTCACATAAGGAAATAGAATATTGGCGCTGGTGGGAAACATAGAGATGGTCTAACCCAAACCCCTCAGTTTTACAGATGAAGGAACAAAAGCACAGGTGGGAGTGGGAGTGGGGGGGGGGGTGGAACTGGAGGTCTCAGTAGACTGCGAGCTCAGTATCAGACAACAGTGTGGTTGGTACTGAAAGAACCAGGAATGCTTAGCTTGCTGGAAGAAAGGTGGGGAACACATAAGATCACAGGCTTAAAACTTTAGATTCCTTGGAGATTCCTAGTCGAACTCTCTTTTTATGAAGGTCATTTCGATCTACATTTGGTCCAAGTGCTCCCAATTATAATTCTTAGTTATTGAGTAGTATTCTCTGCCTCTCCCTCTCCGCATCCTCTTCCCATGCTGCCCATCTTCCTTCACTATCCCATTCCCCATTCCCAAGCTGCCATTTGGACCTGGACCTTTTTTACCACTTGTCTCTGTGTCTTATTAAAGTGTGATTGCTGTCCTATTTCCCGCTGCCAGATATGGTCTTTTCCAGCAAGTACCCAAAGAACTGGGCATGCCTGCCCCAATTTCATAATTTCATAAATTAATTATCAATTCAGTTGTATTTGTCAGTATTATAGGGGGTATTCATTTGGAGGCTAGGCGTTGAAGTAGATGGGACCTTTGAGATCCTCTCTAACTGTAGGATGCCAGAACTTGGAAATTAATACCTTAAGTGGAAATGTCTCCACAGTTTACTCAGAAACAGAAGATACTCACCATGTGTGATGGATCCTGGAACATTTGTTCTATAATTGATGTGGTCAACTCTGGTCTGGCACTGTCCTTCAAGGGGTCATGGTGTTTTCTCTTCAACTGACTCTATCCAGAAGCATAGACCATCTGTTGCAGAAACCTGAGGCTATGCCCATTGCTAAGCCATGAGTCACCAAGTAACTAGAGGAACCCGGGTCTGGAGAGTCCAGGACTCATTTCCATATCATTCATTTACTACTCTTAGACTTTCCTCATCTCTTGTTGATTTTCATAGCCCTTGTCTTCTAGTAGCTTATAACCTAGTAAGGGAGTTAAGAAAAGGGAAGGGAAGGGAAGGGATTCACAATCCTAAAATAATTACCAAATGAGATAGTATTTTCTTTATGTAAGAATATAGTATACTCATATGGCAAAGAAAAAAAGAGATTGATATAGTAAAAAAAGAACACTAGCTTTCAAATCTGAGGATGGGGGTTAAATTGTGACCTCGGGCAAGTAATGGTTTCCTCCTGTGAACCACGAGGGGGTTGGACCAGATGGCCTTTGATATCTCTTCCAGATCTAGATTTTAGTTCCTATGATCACATGAGTTAAATAAGGAGACCACAGAAATGATCTGGGGTAGTAAGAGAAGGCTTCAAGAAAGAAACTATACTTGATTTTGAACATTAAAGTTTTTGTAGGATTTCAGTAGAGGTGGGAGAATAACCCAGAGTCAAGGCAATGAGTACGGCATGATCCAGGAGACAGTGAGGAGGTCATCTTGAAGCAAAATGCTTGGGTTAGCAGATGGAGTTACTTTGTTTTAGTTGGAGATACAGTTGAAAAGATGGCTAGTGATGTATTATGGAGGTTCTGCCATCTTCCATCCCTGTTAAAGTTTGAGTCTATAGGGTAATGGTCATTGATTATGTCTTCTGAGATGTTTGGCCTTCAATTGGAGTACTTTGCTGCCACGTAATGTCCCGGTTATCAATTGGTAAGCCAAATAACCAGGTCAAAAACATTCTGTGGGCAGAAATGAGCACAGACTCTCCTGGGACTGGTAGAGGTTGGTAAACTCCATTGGTGCTTAGAGACCTGAGACTTTGTGAAGCACTGGGTTGTGAGGCTCAGCTATGCAACAACATCAGTGTTTGAGGAACAATGAGAAGACACATTACTGCAGCAGTGCCAAACTCGAAGAGAAATGGATTCCTGCTGAGACGTATTGATTCAGAAAATCACGTTAACATGATCTGGGTTGTATTGTATTTTTATTTCCTTTATTAAGCATTTGCCAATTACATTTTAATCTGCCAGGGCCATATCCAATTGTCCTGATCTGTGTCTTACCACTGGACCCATACGGCTCCAGAGGAGAAAGTGAGGCTGATGACCTTGCACAGCCCTCCCCTCAATTCACTCGTAAGTCATGGCATCATCTTCCTGATGTCGTGGTCCTCTTTGAGAACAAAGAAAAAACAACAACATCAACAGCAACAATGTTTTAAACTGATCTGAGTCTGAGACCCTTGCTCTGTATGAATAACGACAGTTCTGAGCCCAGAGAAGTCTGCATGAAAATAGCAGACATCAGGCTAGGCACTGGTGAACCTGGATCGTGGTTTTTAAGGTCCTTCCAGTCTTGGTATCTTAGGTTCTGAGGCCCTATCCATCCCTGAAAGTTTTCTCTAAAGTCCCTTCCAGACCTGACATTCTGTGTTCTAACATCCTTCCATCTCTAAATTCTATGTTCTAAGGATCCTTCTGATTCTGGCCTTCTATAGTCTAAGGCTCATTTCAGCTCTGACATTGTATGTTCTAATGGTCCTTCTAGCTCCAACATTCTACATTTTAAAGTCCTTGCAGTGCTGACATTCCACGTCCTAAGACTATTCGAGTGCTGACATCGTATGTTCTAATGGTCCTTCTAGCTCCAACATTCTACATTCTAAAGTCCTTGCAGTGCTGACATTCCATGTCCTAAGAGTCTTCCAGTGCTGAAATCTTATGTTCTAACGGTCCTTCTAGCTCCAACATTCTACATTCTAAAGTCCTTCTAGCTCCAACATTCTACATTCTAAAGTCGTTGTAGTGCTGACGTTCCATGTCCTAAGACTCTTCCAGTGCTGACATCTTATGTTCTAATGGTCCTTCTAGCTCCAACATTCTATGTTCTAAAGTCCTTTCAGTGCTGACATTCTATGTCCTAAGACTCTTCCAGTTCTGACATCTTATGTTCTAATGGTCCTTCCAGCTCTGATATTCTATGTTCCAAGGCCCCTTCCAGCTCTCATATTGTATAAGTTTATAAAACAGTTCTTGTTCTCTCCAATTTCCGACTTGGCTCCCAGTCAAAGACTTTTCTGTTTACACCCCCCGAACCCCACCCCTTCTAAACCCGGAATCACTGGGAGATGGCAGAGACCCTTTTCCAACTAATCAGTCTCTCCTCTGTGACTCCCAAAACTCCATGTTCCAGTTTGGATATGTTTCCAATTCATTTCTGTGCTCTCCACTCAGAGTACGGCATGCACTGCCAGCTCTGTTAGCTTGTCGTCCTCCTGTGAGGAGTACAGGCTTCGGCCAACCCATCCAACTCTTTCAGATAATTATCCAGTCATCAGGAGGCAGGCAATTCTGAATGTCCTCAGAGGGCTGGTGTTTCCAAGTGCTGGGCAGCCGGGCTGTCAGAGCAGAGTTGGGGAAAAAGGACAACAAGTTTCTTCAGAACAGGAAAGGGGGTGATGTTTCTGAGTTGCCAGTAAGGTCCCAGAGAACTGAGTATTGGCTGTATTCTCAGTGGAAACCCAAAGAGGGGTGCCGGAAGCCAAGACGATCATGGGAACATAGGTCCTTGGCTCTTTGGATCCTAGACTTCGTTAGAAACCACAGAGTGAAATCTGCTCATTTTACAGATAAGGAAGTTGAATGACTGGTCCAGTGTCCACATAGCTGCTAAGGTCTGAAGTAAAAGTGTTGCTGCTGTTAGCTTGCCTAACCCAGAGGATGGTAACAATAGCTTAGTTCCCTTCTTATTTCGTTTGATCCTTACAACACTCCCAGTGAGGCAGCTGTTATTCTTGCTCTCAATTTTCAGATGAGGAAACTGAAGCTCAGATAGGTAAAATGACTTTCCTGGCATCACACAGCTGGTAAGTATCTGAGGCCAGATGCGTTGCTGATGGTAATGCCTATACGAGGCGTATAGGGCATAGAATGCCAGAACCCAAACTGACCTAAACAGACCTGCAAGATCATTTAGTGCAACCTCTCCACTCTAAATAGAAAGAAACCAAGGATTGGCAGTCATTTGTAAGGGACACAGCTAGGATTTGAACTCAGACCTTTTGACCCTATTGAATATTGCAGAAACTGGTAGTCACAAAGCATTTCACACTCGTGATCTCTATTGAGCTTCCTGACATTCCCTGCGAGGTGGGCACTATGGGTCATTATCATCCTTGTTTAAGAGATGAGGCAGCTGATTGCCAGTGACTTGCCCAAGAACACAGCTAAGACATGGCAGTGATACCATCCCAGTTTGGGGCTCTGCCCTACACTGCCTCTTCATTTTTTCCACCTAGTACACAGACCTAAAGCATCCCCTTAAAGACTTAGTTCTGGTGAGTTCTTCCAGAATCCTTAATGAATCTAGCTGTAGACACCACTCAATGAGGAGAAAAGGGGAGTGGGGAAACAGAAGCAGGATATGCAGGGAGCGAATCTTCCTCAGAGAAGTCAACCCAGGTGAGATGCAGACTGGGAACCTGGTAATGTGCTCCCCTGCCTCTTCATTACCACACAGCTTAGGCACTGACCTGAATCAAGGGACTATGATGGGGCAAGATGGGCCTGACATTCTGAAATATCTCACTTGTCAAGAGTCTTGTCCCTATTTTCCCTGGAAAACACAGTCAAATTCAATTTGATTGAATGACAATAAGCATTTTTCCTCTCCTTTACTCTCAGGCCCTCAACTCTCACCCTGAACCAACGTCTGATTGAATACATTCAGCAGCCTTGATGCTCTTTTCTCATTTGCTACTTCTCATCTCCCCAGGGCAAGGAACTAACTCACCAAGGTCATTGAATAATTTGTTGTTGTTGTTCCAACAACCTCACAGACTACATCTTGACTTGGGAGTGAATTTGTGAAGAGTAAATAACCTCTGTGTGAGAGCCACAGGGCCTCTCCTAGAAGCGATGTTCCAGTGTATGGATTTTGTTGAATCTGTTTGAGCCACCCAGATGTCTCTGCTTGGCTTCCTTCCTGGCTCCTGGCTGTGTTCCAGAGGTGAGGTTGTTGGATCTGATCTCCAGATTGATGAGATGCCAGTGTATATGACTAAATCTCCAAAAGCATGGTAAATACATTAAAAATGAGGGAAAAAATAGAGGTGAGTTTGGGCTAGAGTACTTAGGGAAGAGATAGACTTTTCATGAAGGAGATGATAATCATAACTAATATTGATATGGTGGTCTTAAGTTTATGAAGATATAAAAAGCATAGATATACACACATATTTATAAAATGTCAAATGAGATTTTTCATGTATTATGGTCTATTTGTATACTTATATGTATATAAGTATATGCATTTATGAATGCCATCATAAATGCACATATATACATGCACCATGCATTCACATAGGCACAAGTACATATGTTATTATAAACATGTACATATATGCAGACACACATAATCATATATCACACAATATATTATCATATACACACATATGCATACACACATCCAGACATCATATATATACTGTGAATGTATACATACGTTGTTGTATGTATACATATGCACACATATACAATGCATTATCATATACACACACATTATATATGTAATATATAATATATAATGTATACATATATATGTAATATATATTTTTGTAGCAGCAAAGGACTGGACACTAACCCTTTCCCCATGCCTAAAGCTTTCCATCTCTACCTCCTGGCATCTCTGTCCTCCTTCAGATCTCAACAGAAGTCCTACTTATTCAAGAAGTCAGTCTCCTCCTTCTTAATCCTAGTACCTTCCCTCTGAGATTGGGTTTATACACAATTATTTGCAGATTAGATTGCAATTCGATTTCTGCTTCCTTTAGAGTAGGGACTGGTTCTGGGCTTTCTTTGTGTCTCTAGTGCTTAGAACAGTGCTTGGCACATTGTGAGTACTTAATAAATTGTTAAGTCCCAGCACCACCACCTGCTAAATGGGTGACCTTGGGTAAAGCACAGCACTTCACCCATCCTCAGTTTCCTTATTTATAAAATATCTCTGCAGCAATGGGCACACTGAATGAACAAACTCTTCCATGGCGCCATGACTGCCAACAAGACCAAAGCCGTTATTGGTGACAGGCAGCCCCAGAAGGCAGGGCAAGGGGCCATGTGTTATTAAGTGAAGCCTCTGAGGGTGATTCTGAATGTCCCCACTTAAGTTTTCCTACTCCCACTTTGATTCTCAGCTTGGACAATGTGCAAAGAGCCTTCTCCCAGCCTTGCGACTGTGGCAGCCAGTCCCAGGCAGAGACAATCAACCAGGAGAAACAAGGGAGGCTGCCAGCCCTGGGGGAGCTCCTGGTTTATAATAGTTGGCCAGTGCCACCGACACACTTGAGTCAAATAAACAATAAAACCAAATGACTTCCTCCTTGAAGAACGTCTGGGAGCCTTTATTTCCTTCTACTGAGCCAATGTTCTCAATCCAGCATAGGGAAGATATTAGTAGAAAGAACACTGGCCTGAGAAGGTTAGAAGGCCCAGGTTCAAGTCCAAGCTCTGCCACTGGGTGATTCTGGGCAGCTCTGATACTTATTACCTACCTGTGTGACCTTGGGCAAGTCACATTACTTATCTGAGCATCAGTTTCCTCTTTTGATATAAAAAAAAAAGGAGGCATAATTGGAAGATCTTTAAAGTTCATTCTAACTCAAAAATCCTATGACCTTACACTCTTTCTGAGCCCCAGTTTCATCTGGAAAATTTGTCCTATCTACCCTCACAAAGCTGATAGAAGGATTGAATGGTATATAATCTATGTGATAGTGCTTTTAATTTTTTTCTCTTTAACAAAACAGGCAGGGATTTTTAAAACCATAAATCCCTACCTCAACATTAGCTGTTATATATAGTTCTGGTATTCCAGCAGGGCGTGCCTGGTAATCACACTAGAGATAAAAAGATGAATAAAGTCTAGCTCCAATCCTCAAAGATTCTTACAGTTCAGGGGACACTTCGAATGGTCTCCAATCAGTTTCCTAAGACAAGGATGGGACTGTCCTCCAGAGGGAGGAGGAATCACATATATTAAGGGGATATCAGGGTGTCCTTGGACATTTTGTGGTGGCCATTGTAAGGTAGCCACAGAAGGAGCTGTCCAGCTTTGGTGAATCAGGCACAAAAACACCTACATATTCAGAGGAAGAAATGGAGAGAATTGATTAAATGCTTCATCAGATGTATTTCCCTGTTGCTTATTTGATGTTAGATTCTATCTTCTCATTCACCACTTGGACTCTGCTCATACCACTGACTCTGACCATGATTACCCTCTAGATACAGTTTGTCACTTTTATCTCTACAGTTCCATGACCTGTATCCTGGTTTCTGACTCCAGTAGAATATTGGAACTAGAGGCATTATTCTGACCTCTAACCATGTGAGAACTTCCTCCACCATGGAAAACAAATTTATCTTCAACCATCAGCAATACTCACAGGAGAATCAGTACAAAAAGAAGTCTTGAAGAAATTAGTGACATTTTAATTTGGCCTTGAAGAGTGGACAGACTTTAGCTGGCCAATGTTCACATTAACCAGAGGGTTCTGGCTAATTTTCACATATAAGAAATGGGAAAATGATAGACTATTTGGAAAAAATGGTTAGCTACCAACATGA
>CM053583.1:375114265-375165565 GCA_028627135.1 Pseudochirops cupreus | reverse complement strand
GAGGAAGGGAGGAAGGAAGGAGGGAAGGAAGGAAGGAAGGAAGGAAGGAAGGAAAGGAAGGAAGGAAAGGAAGGAGAAAGGAAGGAAGGGAGGGAGGGGGGAAGGAAGGAAGGAAGAGAGGAAGGAAGGGAAGGAAGGAGGGAGGGAGAAAAGGAGGAAGGGAGGGAGAAAAGGAGGAAGGGAGGAAGGAAAGAAGATAACAAGCATTTTTAAGTGCCTACTATGTGCCAGATACTGTGTTAAGTACTTTACAAAATCCAAAGGGGCTCTTTTGAGAACATGTAATTAATCCTCCAAATCCCATCACTTCCCTGCTCTAAAATCTTCAGTGGCTCCCCACTGATAAATTTCAATCTCCTTAGAATAGCATTCAAAGCTCTCCACCATTTGATTTCAACCTGTCTTTCTGGCCTTCAGTCTCCCTCCGCCTGCTCCAGTCACACTGAAATACTGATTATCCCCCCAAACCCAGCCCATACTCCCCTTGCCCTTGAACCTTGACTCACATTGTTCCCTGTGCTCTGAGGGTTCTGAGTTCATATCCCTCCCTCAACTAATTGTCCCAACTGGGACAAATGAAACAGGAAGCCAGCCTGTGTTGGGAGGTGAGGGGGGTATGCAGTGTCAGAGCGCTGCTATGGGGTCCAGGATACCCAGGGCCAGTTCCTGAGTATAGTTTTGGGGGGCCAGGGACACAAGGAGCCCCAAAGCTTCATGTCCTCCGAGTTCTGAAATTCTTTTCCCAAGGGACAGAACATTTCCTTCCACAAGGCTGAGATCAAGTTGAGACCAAGAGAGGAGGCGATGAATCAATCAACAAGCATTTATTAGACGCCTGCTCTGTCCAGGGAGTGTGCGAGGCACTGGGAATCCTGGGACTGATATTATCACTGACATTATCACCGAGGGGGTAAAGGGCAAACATTTGTATGGTGCTTAAAGCCTTTTCACACCTGCAATGCCATCTAATCCTCACTGAGGGAGAGAGGTCAGCAAGGGATTTTTACTTCTATTTTTTAATCAAGGAAACTGAAGCCCAGAAGAAGAAGGGACTTTCCCTGAGGTCACCCAGGGAGTGAGTGGCAGAGCTGAAGCCAGAACCTAAATGTCCTGACTCTCCACATCATGCCCTCCATTGCCTTCTATTGTTTCTCAGAGCTGATTTCAGACCCTTTACTGAGACAGGTTTGGATAAAGGAGGAGAGAGGAGCTGGATAGCTGTCAGAGCATTTGAAAGGAGGCAAGGAGCACCACCCACAGGATAAAAAGGTACAGAAGGAGGAGACCAAAAAAAGCAGACATTCTCTGATGTATGGCAAAGGAGGAAGCGTAGAGTAGGGGGTGGGGCACTGGTCTTGCCATCGGGAGGACCTGGGTTCAACTCCTACCTTGGAGAAAATAAATATAAGGTAATCCTGGGGCACAGGAGGAAGATGTCATGTGTGAGGAACAGCAAGGTCAGTCTAGTGGGACTAGAATGTTTGAAGAACGGTATATAATTACCCTGGAAATGTGGTTTGGAATCAGTTTTTCAAAGGCTCTAACTGACAATGAAGGCATTTATATTGATCCTGGAGGCTGCAAGGAGCCACTGGAGTTTACTGAGTAGGAGTGGAGGGTAGGAGTTGGAAAGATAACATGATCAGACCTATGCTTTAGGCAAGTCAGAGGCTTGAGGCAGAGAGACTAATTTGGACACCATTGTAATAATCCCATGGGAGAAGTGATAAGTAGGCAGAGGAGTAGAAAAAGGGGAACAGAGACGAGATTTGGGGGAAGGAAAAATGACAATATTTGGCAACTGATTGCATGTGGGGTGAAGGGAGAATAAGGAGAGGATGATGCCAAGGTAGCAAACCTGGTCTTCTGAAAGAATAATGGCGCCCTCAAGAGAGGGAAGTTTTGAAGAAGGGATATGTTTGGGCAAAAAAGTAAAAACCAAGTCCTTCAACTCGGGTATTAGAATCTGAGCTGCTCAAGGGCAGGAACCATGTTTTTGCTTTGATTTGTTTTCCCAGAGATTAAAACATTTAATAAATGCTTGTTGAGTGACTGACTCAAGATCCTGTGTACTCTTTCCACTGCAAGACAATCTCCAAGGTTTCTCGTAGCCTGGGCATCCTAGGATTCTCAGCTCTTCTAACATGACAGCTGCTCAGTCCATCTTTGGTGGAAGCTGCCTGCCTCCTCCTCTTCTTCCTTGCCAGCACTGGCTATTTCTGTCCCCCTTTGGGCTATGATGACGATGTCCAGTAAGTCACATGCTGGGGTTTAGGGACCCAATGATTCCAACTGACAGTGACCAATACTCACATGGGACATTAGGAGACAGGACTTGATGACGTTTCCACGGTGCTTCAGATAACCTTAACCCATACAGTGCCATCTAAAGAAATGCTTTTTAAAAAGTCAATCCTCGCAACCGTTGAATCAGGGACAATTATGATGTGAGGGGCCTGGACACACTGAGAGATAAGACGGAAGTGTGTCTCTGGGTTCCAAGCTCCCACTTAAGGAACCTAGAAAAATTTCTACATAGAACTTATCCCCTAGTATACTGAGGCTAATTTCCCACTCTCAGGAACACAGAAAATTTTATTGAAAAGATACAGAGCATGTTCCTGTACAATAAGGAATGGTGAATATGAAAAATTTGAAAAAGAATGAGACATATGAACAGTTACAGTAAAGAAAGTAGAACCAGGAAAATAACATACACAATGACTCTAACAATGTAAAAAAATTTCAAGAAAACCGATATGAATACTGAGTAACTATAATCTGCAAAGTTGGCCGTGCAGAAGGAATGACGAAATAATCTTCCCTTACTCCCTTTTTGCAGAGGTGGGGGGGGCTTATGGTTATTTCATATTTCATATTACATATGCATTATCAAATACAGTCAATGTATTGGTTGGTTTTGCTGAACTGAATTTTTTTCTTTTTTATTCTTTGTTACACAGATACTGCACTAGGTAGTGGAAGACATATATGTATACACACACACAACACACACACATATGGAAATAAACGTGATTTTTAAAATTCAATAAAGATAAGGTAAAAAAAATTTAAGAACAAAATAATCTCTGAATTGAGTAAACATTTGTCCCAAAAAGTCTTTGTAGATTCCCAGAGCTGTGAGGTTATGGGAAACCTGAAGTGAGAGTGCAGTTTGGTGGAAGGAACAGTGAACTGGGAATCAGGGGTCCTGGGTTCCAGGGATTGACTTTGTAGCCCTGAATCCAGGATCCTAAATCTTTTTTCTACCATTGACTTGCTCTGTGGCCTTGGGAAAGTCACTTTCCTTCTCTAGGTTTCGGTTTCTTATAAAATGATAAAAACGGACTAGGTGGTTTCTAAGGTCTATCTCTAATGTCTACACATGTGGGATCCTGAAGCCATAAACTGTATCACTTTGGTGAAGACTTCTTTCTTGGAGAATGGAAACATGGTAGTGTTATTTCAATTAACACATCATCTAGGAATGTCTGCCTGTCTGACAGACAGGACCCTCTAATGAGATAATTTCTAGGGATTAACAAGGCTGTTCTCAGTAGTGTGCTTGAGAGAAGGTCCAGCCTCCTCAGCCCTGAGGCTGGGAAAGAAAGGCCAAGCAGGCAGTCAGGACCTCTAGATAGCAGTCACTCTGGAGTGTATATGGCGGATCAGCTGAGAGTCATGGAAGCAGATTGGGCTAAAATTGTGTGGGATTAAGGCTTAACCTACAGTCAAGATTAGACTGTGGTTGTGAAGCAGAAAAGGGGACGAATGGGAAACAGTGAATTTAACCCCAGGTCATTGAAGCTGGACCTCTGCCTTAGTGACCTATGTTCAGAATGTCCTGCATAGGCAAACTCTCCTGTTGGAAAGAGCAGAAATGGCTGGTTTGCAAACCTACCTTTTAAATGTATACACAAATACATACATAGGTAGGCGTGTGTTGCTCATGTAGGTTATGTATATGACCACATGGGTTTATCAAAATATACTTCTCAGGACGGCATCTCAGCAGCTCTTCTTCAAAGAGAAACTTTGATTCCTACCTGGGAGGGAACAGGAGACTAGAACCCAAAGTTGGCACACTATGATCCCCTCAGAGAAGAGACTCTAGACTAGAATCAATCTATTTGCCCTGCCCCTCCCAAACATTGCTAGTCTAGGGGATATTATTTTTTAGGTTCAAGATGTTTTTATTCCTTAGCAGAAGAGAGGTGCCTCAAGCTACATCAAAAGTTTTGGCTCCTTTCCTACCAAATGCTCCTTATTCAAAACCATCACAGGGGCAGCTAGGTGGTGCAGTAAACAGAGCACTGGCCTTGGAGTCAGGAGGACCTGGGTTCAAATGTGACCTCAAACACTTGACACTTAACTGTGTGACCTTGGGCAGGTCACTTAACCCCAATTACCTTGCCTTCCCCCCTTCAAAAAAAAAAGACCATCACAAATATTGAATAATGATTAAATCCATTTATCCAAGCCTATGGCCAACAGAAATCAGAAAAAGTATACAGGTTAAAATATACAGCCAATATACAGAGTGCATGAATTCTCCCACTGGGTGCAAGACACTTCAACTCAATTAGGTGAGACAGAGTGAATCCCCAGTCTCACCAAAGTGGAAATTTCCTAAAGTCTCTAGCACCACAAACTAAAAATCAGGGACAGGTGGAGGCATTGGCTTCTCTATGTGTCAAATTCTTCCTAAAGTCTTTCTCTCCCTCTAGAAAGAGCCTAGAATTATGGTTGTCCTCTCTTGGGGCTGGAAGCTTCCAAATTCTTACCATCTCTGCCCCTTACATAGCCATGGAGCAGGAAATAATTTTCTCCATTAATAAAGAGAGTCATGTCTGAATGCTCAGGGTTGAATCCCAGGATACACACATATGGAACAGTGGGGGTCTGGTCAAAGCCAGGTTAGAAAAATGGTATAAAGGAGCAGAGTATTTCAAACCATAATAATTTGCTTCACACAAAGAATAAGCCTAGAATAGTGATATGTGAAGACATTGTCTTGCCCTACCCTGTCATGGTGGAATGTGACACTATTGTGGGTGTGGATCTGTATGCCTAGGACAGTTTCCTATATGTTACACACACACACACACACACACACACACACACACACACACACACACGGGGAGGAATTAGACCTGGGATTTCATCAGTATAAAGAACACCCAGATGAAAAAGCTCTGTACCAGTTCACCTTCTCTAAAACACATAATCTTAAAGAATTGCCTGGATCCAATATTTAAGCTAATATATGTCAAGAAATAGATAGATAGATAGATAGATGGATAGATGGGTGGATAGATAGATAGATTATTCATTGCATGCTACATACTAAGCATTGTACTTAGCACTAGAGACATAAATAAGAAAAAAAGACAGTCCTTGCCCTCAAGGAGATTACAGTCTAAAGGTGAAAGACAACGTAGAAGAGAAAGCTGGAAAGGGGGTAAGCTCTGGGGTACAATGATGGTAAAGTTGAAACCAATCAGTGAGTGAGAGGGAGAGACAGAGAGACAGAGAGAGACATGGAGGCAGAGACAGAGTGCTTCTGGATTATTTTTAATGCAATCTAATATAAAGAGCATTTAATAATTACTTATTGCATGCAAGGTACTGTGTTACCTACTGAGAACATCAAAACAAAATGAAAAATAGTTGCTGTCTTCAAGAAGCTTACATTCTATTGTAGGGGTGCAGGCAGGAGAGAGATTGCAGGTATACACATGATAATCTGAGATGGGAAAGAATGCTAAGTACTAAAGTGGAGAAAAGTATTCTGTAGGAGATATATGATCTGAACCTTGAAGGAAGATGAGGATTCTTAGGAGAAGGAGATGGGGAGGGAGTGCATTCCAGACAAGGTGGACAACCTGTATTATGATAGAGAAATGGGACATGGAGTGCCAGGTTCAGGAAAGGGGAAGTAGAAGTCAGTTCGGCTGCATTGTAGATTATGTCAAGGGACAAAATATTCAGTAAACTGGAAAAGATAGTGTGAAGAGATTTAAATAAACTAAGGAGTTGTTTTATTTTATTTTGTTTTATTTAAATCTTAGAGGCAATAGCAAGCCCCTAAAGCTTCTTGAGTAGGGTAGAGGGTGCCAGATGGCATGGCTAGGCTTGTGTTAAACAATATTATTTTGGCAGCATTGTGGAAAGTGGTGTGGAAAGGGTAGACATTAAAGCCACTTCACGTTCTAATTTCCAGCTTGCTTCTAATTCTAATTTGTTAACAGAGGTATTTGGTAAGTCCTATCTTAACATCAAATTCCTTTAAATTCCTGCTCTGGAAAATGGGGGATGTGACATCTCATTTTGTTTATAAGAATGTCTACCTCATAGGGGCAGTTCCATCATATTTTTTACTTGAGTGTGATTGCCTCTATGGTTTTTTCTTATATGTTGGACTTTTATGACCCTAGTATAGAAAGCTCCCAATATGCTTGTGAGAAGATAATAGGTCTGACGATTCTTGGCCACCTTCCCCATACTGGAGCTGTGAATTTCAATGGAGGGAGCAGTCACTTCAATTTAATCAGCATTTGCTACATACAGGTCACAGTCAGGTATATGGATTCATGTAGCGTTTATGTATAAGGAAAGAGAAAATATGGCTGGCAAGTCATTGTCATAAATTATTAAAATGAGATGCAAATTCTTATGATGGGAAGCACCCCGCCCCTTTACATTGTCTTTCTGACCTGTCCCCGCACTGACTTGGGACCCAAAGCTCCTGAAATAATCTCTAGGACCTGTTGCCTCATTAACTTTTGGATTTGCTATTTGGACAAAGTAGAGGTTACTTTCTTTGGGCATTTTACCCAATTTAGGAAATTTGTCTTTGTTGATTTGTTCTTACCTGTCAATTGGCCAGGCACCAGTTGGTCCTCTCTTTACCCTTACGAGAACAGAAATATAACGATAGATACTCTGGGGTACAAACATGAGTGAGACCTAATCCCTGGATTATTTCTAATGCAATCTAATATAAAGAGCATTTAATAATTACGTATTGCATGCAAGGTACCATGTTAACTACTGAGAACATCAATACAAAATGAAAAATAGTTGCTGTCTACAAGAAGCTTACATTCTATTGTAGCTGCAGTAAACAGAGCACTGGCCTTGGAGTCAGGAGGACCTTGGTTCAAATCTGACCTCAAACACTTGACACTTAGCTGTGTGACCTTGGGCAAGTCACTTAACCCCAATTACCTTGCCTTCCTAGGACAGTTTCCTATATGTTACACACATACACACACACACACACACACACACACACAAGTTTACAATATAATACATTAGACAAAGAAATGTCTATTCATTCAAAATTCATTCAGCCATATTTATTATTCCATTCCAATATGTATTAATATTCTATTATTAAACAGGAACACACTTTCATGTGTCTTTCCATTCCCCTTTGGGCCATCTGGAATTCTGATCTTCATGAGTTCCATGATCTTCAGCCATATGGCATCACCAGAAGAAAATGTTTGTTCAAGAAATTAACTTTTGTGGCAGAGAACCTCTTGGAATTATTGAAAGAGCTACTCAGTTTCCTAAATATGATCTAATTTATTCTTCTCCTGAATGGAGTTCACTGTCTATCTATGAAGCCTATCTCAGAGACATACACTAATGGACTTAATGAGTTTCCCATCCAAATACATGTCACAATCTGGACAATCTACATTCTTCATCCATCTTGTTTTTTCCATGTGGATTGCTAGGCTGATCTATTTTCAATAGTCATTATTTTCATTCAAGATAACTTGTAGTGTTATGAAGACTGAAAAAATCAGGAAGGAAGGAAAGAAAGAAGGAAGAAAAGAAAGAGGGAGGAAGGGAGGAAAAAGGAAGGAAAGAAGGAAGAAGGGAGGGAGGAATGAAAGAAGGAAGGAAGGAAGGAAAAAGGAAGGAAAAAAGGAGGAAGAAAGGGAGGGAGGAATTAAAGAGGAGGGGAAGGAAGGAAGAAGAGAGGGAGGGAAGGAGGAAAGAAAAAGAAGGAAGGGAGGGAGGGAAGAAGAAAGGAAGGAAGGAAGGAAGGAAGAATACTAGGCACTTTGTTAAGCACTTTACAAATATGTCCTTTGGGCCTCATAACAACACTGTGAGATAACTGCTATTATTACTCTCATTTTACAGATGGGGAAAGTGAGGCAGATGGATTTCTTTAAGTGACTTGCCCAGGGTCACACAGCTGGTAAATATCTGAGGCTGGATTTGAACTCAGGTCTTCCTGACTCCAGGCCTAATGCTCTCTCTACTACCAAGTCACTGGCAGATAGAATCATCTGAAGGACTTTTCCATCTCTAGGAATCCTTCTTTCCTTTTGAACCATGTGAAGGACATTTTCCATAGTGAACCACTAAAACAGTAAAAATAAAAAGATAAAAGAAGACCATTAGCTGCCCTCAGAAGTGAGTCCATGGGGTACAGTGGAAACAGTTCAGATCCTGGCTATGGCCCCTAGGACTTGGTGCGACCTTGGACCCCGCTTAACCTCTCTAGGCCTCATTTTCATCCTCTGGGAAATGAGGGGTTTAGAGGAGGGGGCCTCTAAGGTCCTTTCCAGTTTCCCATCCCAGGTCCCATGAGCTCACGTTCTTGTCAGTGCTTGGTTCATATGTTTTTCTTGATTCACTGAGGTATTGGCTGAAGTTGAATGCTCCCTTTTCCCCAGGCCACACTACAGTTGACAAATAGTGACAGGCAAAAAGGAAGCAGGTTTATTCCATGTGGCTGCCCTCATCCCAGGGAATTGCTAAGGCTCAGGGGTAAGCCCGGAAATTGCAATCCCTTTGGCAGCCCCTAGGTCTATTCCCTTCTGAAGTCCTAGTATTAGCATCCCTGGCAAAGCAGTTCTGCGGCCACAGATGATGCAAATGTTTCTGAGTCAGGCCTGAATTATGGGCCAAGTCCTAATGGCATTTTCTTC
Organism: Pseudochirops cupreus; assembly: GCA_028627135.1. NCBI lineage: Eukaryota > Metazoa > Chordata > Mammalia > Diprotodontia > Pseudocheiridae > Pseudochirops > Pseudochirops cupreus. The sequence goes on along the minus strand of CM053583.1, from coordinate 375,156,608 downwards.
TTAGTGCATACTGCTAATGGCTAGAAAACAATTAGATGGCCCGTGAAGACACTCTGTCCACTGGATATCAGGACAGTTGGCTTGACAATGGTGTGTTCTTTGGCCATGTCCCAGAGGGATAGTTTGTTTTGCTTTGTTTTCTTGGCAATTGAAAACACTCAATGATATTTAGGATATGGGCTACCAAGACCCAGGCCTATTCCAGGAGGCCAACTCTAGGTTGTAAAAAGAGTCTCTTTATCTCCACTTGGCTATTTGACCCCTAGAATTCAACACCAAAGACTGCTGTTATGTTCCTCTTCTCCTCTTCAATGCTCCCCCTTACCCCCACTCCACCCCCCACACCCCCTCACCCTTTAAGGCCCAGTGAAAATCCTGTCTCCTCCAGGAAGCCTCTTGGAGAGGTCCCATATTTCACTGATTTTTTTTCCTTCTTTGAACTCTCCCAAGACTTCCGTCTGCAGCTCTAATACTATATCCTATAGGATGAGGCAGGAGGAGGAGAGAACAAATCCTTGTATTTGGTGTCAAGGGACCCAGATTTGAATGTTAGGTATTCTGCTTATGACTGTGGGCAAGTCACTTTGCTTCCCAGAGTCATATATTTGGCTCATGTAAGTAAGATTTATAGTCAGTGGTATTTGCTGGTGTATACTCATTCATTTCCCCCATCTTTTCTCAGAGAAATCTCATTATAAGGGTATAGCCCATAATCAGGGACAGCCCACATTTAGACCAATGTGGTAATACGTCTTTCTCTAAAAACAGATATGAACACCAGGCTTACCTATCTCATAGATTCATTGTGAGGAAACCTGAAAAGGGCTATCAGAATGGAAGCTGTCAATAATAATAATGACAATGATTCCTTTTGTATGAATTAGCCTCGTGTAGCGCCAATGCAATATTTACAGCACCCATGATCACAATAAAGACCGTGACTATAAGTATTGCATGACATTTGATTGCAAAATATACCAGATTCTCCAGGTAGAGAACAGAACTGAAACTTTTATTTAGGCATCAAAAAATTGAATCCCAAAATTGGTAAGCCGATTCCATCATAGTACCAGAGATATTCAGAAGCTGTAACACTGAGAGCTACAGCATCCTTTAGCCTTCCCACAAACCAATACAAGATCAATATTTACTCACAAAACTCTCTGTATCCTTGCCTGAACTCCTCTCTCCCCCACCGTCTGGCTAGCTCTGACCAGTTTCTTGTGGGCTCTGCTTCTCTTCAGCAACTCCTCCCACCACAGGATCCATGTTACTCTGGGTCACCCTTCAGCAAATTCACCTTGCTAGGTCAACTCTCACTTCCTCCAAGGAGCCTTCACCAATTTCAGCCAATTTCTCTTTCAACTTCCTTCCTGTCTGTAGTTCCTGACTATACTTAATAGCATTGGATTGACAGTGATGGTGGTAGTAGCAGTAGTGATAGTGGTGGTAGTGATGATGGTGCTGACAATAGTGATAGTAGTAATGGTGGTGGTAGGAATGATGGCAGCAGTGGCAGTGATGGCAGTTATGATGGTGGGGGCAGCAGGAATGGTGGTGGTGGTGGTGATAGTTGCCAAACTGGACTCTATAGATTTGGTTTTTTTATTTTGATTACTCTTCCAATGTAGCTGGTTTCTTTTGTAATCCTCCATATTTTATTTTATGCTTTTAAAAACCTTCTTCTGTGAGGAAGGTCCATAGGCTTTCCCAGACAATCAAAGGAATCCAAAACCCAAGCAAAGGTAAAGAATCCCTCTCCTAGTACCTCAGGCAATTCTCTAAAACTGTCCATTACAGAGCAGATTCCAATTCTACAATAATAAAAGAGAATTTACTCTTTGGGATCTCCCTACATCTATGAAATTACAGGTTTGGGCCATAGTCATAATAACAACCTTAAATTTAGATGAAGCAACACGCTTTTCAGATAGCATTCTGATGATTTCGTTTAATTCTATAACCCTATAAGGTAAAAAGAGAAGATATTACCATCTTAGTACAAATATGGGCTGCCCCTGAATATAAGCTAGCATAAGATTTCTCTGAAACTTTTTTGCAGCCTTAGAATCTAGCATTGTAGTTGGCATGTAGTTAGCCTCAATAAGTGTTTGTTGATTGAATGATTAATTCATTGGTCTAGGATTACAAGGAAATAGGGTAGCTAGGTGGTACAGTAGATATATCACCCAGTCTGGAGTCAAGAAGACCTGGATTTGAATCTGGTCTTGGATATTTACTGTGTGACCTAGGGCAAGTCAGTTTCCTCATCTGTAAAATGAATTGGAGAAGGAAATGACAAAACGCTCCAGTATCTTTGCCAAGAAAACAACAAATGGGGTCATGAAGAGTGGAACATGACTGAAAAATGACTGATTGAACCACAGCAATATTCATCTGTGCACCCACATTCCCTTTGTCTCACTATGTGACCAGTTTGCTTTTTTTTTTTGCAGTCATAAATTTCATGGTTGATGATTTTTGCACCATGATTGTACAAAATTTTCCCAGTTGTTAATATGCATAGCTTACATATACCACATGGCCCTTTGATTCTCCTGAAACCACAGCTCTTCTGAGAAAAATACCTGGTTGTCCCCTGTGAAGGAAGAGGCTTCTAAATAACTATACTGCAGTAAATGGCAGCAGAAAAGCAGAGAGCTCTGAGAAGTCTCTAAAGACCAGTTGATGGTATCAGAAAGCATCTTGACAAACTCAAAAGCTAAAGACCAGCAGAGTTGCCCAATAGAGAACAGTAGCAGAAAGGGGCCTCCAATCAACAGAGAGAAAGAGTGGACTGTGGGAGGGCACTGCTTCAGAAGAATAAGTTGCCCTGATCACAAATAGCCCCTGTATATATCACGCTTTATGTGTGTGTATACATATGTACCACTGCTGAGGTGGTAACCTGTAGGAGAGTATGTATGACAGTCTGTAGATGGAGGAGGAAAATGGATTCTTTCTTGTCACACATTTTTTTAATACTGTTTAATTAAACAAAGTGAGGAAAGATCCAAGTGAGGTTTTGTGAACATGATTGAGTAATGTAAAGTCAGGACACCTGGGTGTGCCCTTTATGTGTTTTGTTTGTGTGTTCTCCTGATTGCTTCCCCTCCCTCCCCTTTTTTGAGAAATACAAGCATGGTAGCTTGTATTTCTGAGATATGCAGGTGTGCCTATGCATCTGTCTAACCTCAAGCTGGTAGTCCTCTAACTAGAGAGAGGGATGGTTACTTGATAAGACTCATCAAGAGTCAGCAAATCTGCATCCCAGAGAACACTCTTTGAGTTACTTGTTGGTGCCAGGACCATTTAGTCTTCCTCACCATGCTAAGGTCTCCAAATCAACAGCTATGAGACATCATTTTCCTCAGTCATGATCCTAACACCCTTAGCGTGTTAGAAGAGAAGGAACTCTGACCCAGGAGTCAAAAGACCTGAGTTTTAGTCCCAGCCGCACTACTACCTCATTGAGTGGCCTTGGGTAGCTTCCCCTCTCTGAATCTCCTCTACAAAATGAGGGAGGTTGAACTTGTTATACTCTAAGTTTACCTTCCAGCTCTGAAAATCCCTCTAAATCCTTCCCAGTTCTAACGTTCCATGAACCATAAAAATGTTTAGCAGAATTTCTAGAGTGAAGTGTGAGGAGAGAGCTATTACTGGGAGCCAGCTGCTACTTTATCTTCTTCTTCCCCATCCCACCCATGCTTTTCCTGGACAACAAATCATTTTGAGCCTCCCGGATGCATGGGCTTTCAGGGCTGTTCCTGGCATTTAGAAGATGTAACCGTCTCAAGGATTTCATCATCTAATGCATTGGAAGAGTACTCTGAAGAAGGGGAGACTGAGCCTAACACCAATTTCCAACATCCTTGAGTGCAGCTGGGCCCTACTAACTGGGATTAAACTAGGCTTATTCCCCAAACTTCTGGAGTCACGATCAAATAAATGTCAAAACTGGAGGGGTGGGGCAGGGACTTTAGAACATAAAATGTCAGAGCTGAAAGGAACCTTACCACAGAATGTTAGAGCAGGAAGAAATCTTCAAGATCGGTCTAGTCCAACCTCATCCTTTTGTTTTACAGATAAAAAGCCAAAGCTTTCATTGTAGCCCACATGGGATGCTAGAGTTTAGGATGCCAAGGCTAGATCCCCACCATTTGTTTTCTCTCCATACAGTTATCTTTTCTTTGACCCTCCTATCTATTTGTGTCTCAGTCAACCATACCAGATGCCAATGGAGCTTTTTTTAAATGGCCTTTACTACAGAACCTCCTTACCTAATCAGAGTCTATGCCAGGTGATATTGCCATACTGCAAACTTACACAGCCTTTTGGGAAAAGCAGTACAGAGAACTTTTCTCCCAGTGATATCAGCTTGCTCCATCCTGAGCACTGGGGTCCATGAACATGCTTCCTACATCCTCTGTTATAATAAAATATGCACTCCCAGCAAATCACACTAGATACACAGGTATATCTATAAGTATACTTTATAATTATTCACCAATTGGCAAATAGAAGAGATATAGGTAATTATCCCCAAACACACAGTACATTTGTAGGTATATAGTAAACAACATCTACCTCAGAGTCTCATATAGCAAACCATATAGCATATAGATCACATGTAGGATCAGAATGCATAGCATATACAGCAATAGATAATGTGACATGTTGTACCAAGTACATATTACATGCACGCCATCAATGGAAATCATCTGACTTCATCTGAAACTCACTCTGATATTATTATTTGAGTTTTATAAATCAGCCTTGTTACTGGCCAGACAATCCTGACCCTTCTGTGATCCAGTTTTACATTCTATGTCCTTGGTATTCTCCAAACCACCAATTTACACTCCCAGTGTTGAGTTGAGGATGAGGTAGGCTGACTATCACTTTCCCCTAGCCCCTAAGGAGTCAGTATCTATATAATAGCTTTCCTTTCCTTGGGGCCTATAGAGGCCCTGGGTATTAGGAAGTAAATAGACGGACTCTTGGAAGAGGTCTACTTCAGCTGAGGATAGGCTTGCCAGTGCTCCCTGGCCCTCAGAATGTACCAACAGCTGATTTTTCTTCATGTGACTCTACTCCACATAAGCCATTGTCAGGGTCCAAAATCCCTCTAGTTTTCGGACGGGCCCTTTTCACTACTGATCACCAGGAAGTTTAACTGATTCCATCACAAGAAACAGATGATTACAAAGAACATATTTTTTTCCTAGGCCCTAACCATTCTGTAGATAGTATCAGTTACTTTCTTTATTAAAAAAAATAACATTTTGTTTTTCCAAATGGCAGGTCAAAACAATTTTAACATTCATTTTTTTTTAATTTTGAGTTCGAAATTCTCTCCCTCCCTTTTTTCCTTCCCCCCCTCCCTAAGACAGTAAGCAATTTGATACAGGTTATACATGTGTAATCATATAAAACATATTTCTATATTAGTCATGTTGTAAAAGAAAATTCAAACTCCTTCAGTTCTTCCTCTGGAGGTGGACAGCATTTTTCATCATGAGTCCTTTGGAATTGTCTTGGGTCATTGTATTTCTAAGTTTTCCACAGTTGATCATTATGTAGTATTGCTGTTACTGTGTATAATTTTCTCCTGGCATTGCTCACTTCACTTTACATCAATTAAGTCCAGGTTTGGTTTGGTTTTTAACCATCCTATCAGCTACTTTCTTTTACCTTATGATGGGTCAGTGATGGTCCAGGACAGCACTCAGCTCTATCCTGTGCTACTCTGTCAATAGCAGGATACCATCTAAGGAATGAATTTTACTCCCCAAGAGTCATACTCCCTTTTCTTGGCCTATATCATCTCTCATAGGCCTTTATCACTCATTTGCTCCCATAACCACTTATTTAAAGATGGTGGAGTCAGAGAAAATTGGTCTAATACTATGAAACTTATGTCCAGTGATTGATTACACAGTCTCTGATAGGAGCCCTGGGCTATTGACCTCACTTCCTCTTGGTTGTGATTCAGTTCCGTGTGTGATATAGATGACTACACTTTCTATGGGTAACATAGACTTTCAGAAATATAAAGCACCTTATCTAGTCCAACCCATACCTGAATCAGAATCTCCTCTATAGCAAATCCACCAAGTGGACATATAGAATATATTTGAATACTTCTAGTAAGGGAGAACTTACTACCTCCCAAGGCAATCTATTCCATTCTTGGATAGCTCTAATTTTTAGAAATTTTTTTCCTTACCAAATATATTAATCATGGTCCTGACCTCTGGAACCAAACATCTTCCCTAAGACAACCCTCTGAATCATAGAATAATAGCTCTGGAAATAGAGGGATTGTCAGAGGCCATCTAGCAAAATCCATCACTTTATAGAAGAGGAAATTTGAACCTACAGATGAAAAATGACTCCCCCAGCATCACACAAGAACTCTGACTTCAAAGCCACTACAATTCCCATCATACCACTCTGCCTCCCTTAAGTACCCTCTTTTCTTGGCTAAAGATACATAACCAGTTTTTCTAAGTGATCCTCATTTGAGATGATCTCAATATCCTTCACCATCCTGTTTGCCCTCTCTAGACATTCAGTCATCAATAGTCATTGTTAAAGATAAGCACATACATACATAATAGTTTTATTTGGCCAGGAATGTTCTCTGAACTCATGTTTGTTTGTTTTTTAATCCCATCTTTGGAATATCATCATTGATTGATACCAACTCCAGCCTGCTCAAAGTACTGGTAGAGCATTTCAGGAAGGTTCAGTACCTGCATTCTCCTAGGTCAAAGCTTTAAGGAGTCATAGGTCAAAGGTAGCAAAAAAAAACCACTCAACTTTCTAACTCAATGGTAGATATGAAAAAGTTTGATTTTTGACATTCTCCAGTGCCTGCTGAACAGAAGGATCTTTTGAGGAAGAAACTAACCATATGAGAATTGTGCAATTTTGTGCAATAAGAAATGATAAGCAAGCAGATTTCATAAAAAATACCTGGAAAGACTTATATGAACTGATGCAAAGTGAACTGAGCAGAACCAGAAAAAAATATTATACACAGTAACAGCAACATTGTGTCATGATCAACTAGGAATGACTTAGTTCTTCTCCGTAACATAATTACAGAGGACTCATGAGAAAAATACTATCCACATCCAGATAAAGAACTGATGGACTCTGAATGCAGATTGAAGCATACTTCTTTCACTTACTTAATTTTTTCATGTTTTTTTTCCTTTTGTTCAGTTTCTTCTTTCACAACTGTGACTAAAATGGAAATATGTTTTATCTGATTGTATATATATAACATATCAAATTGCTTACTATTTTTACAAAGAGGGGAGGGGAAGAAGGGAGGGACAGAGGAAAATTTGAAACTCAAAATCTTGTAAAAATGAATGCTAAAAATTGTCTTTACATATAATTAGGAAAAAAATACTATAAAAAAAGAAAAAACCAACAATATAGGTTAGTGTTTCTCACTGTATGACTGATGAAGTATGCTGGAGGAACAGTGGACACAATATACATCAGTGGTTTTTGACCTTCTCAAAAAGAGTCTTGGAAAATTTCCCTATTTGTGAAAGAGGATCTTAAAAACCACCCAAAGGAATTGTTTATCTATGGCAATATAACCAAGTCCAACAGCCTATGGTGAATAGTCAGTGCTTCACTCATTCTGGTAGTACAGAAGACTAACAAAGATAAACAGATGCATGTGGACCTCTAGACTTTGAACAAGAAAAGCAAGGCAAGTTCTGAACCATCTGTTGTGGTTTTTAGGATTGGACCTGCATAGGATATACTAGCAGGTCTCTGTGTAAGAAGATAAGGGGAAAATGATCTTCATCTTCTCAGTGAAATTATGGTATTATAAGCACATACTCCAAAGAATTTGGGAGCTCTACCACTTTGCGATTTTTCCTTAAAAATGTTCTTGATTTTTTTATATTATCTTCATTTCTATGTGCCAGATTCTTAGGAGGCTCTTAAAATTACTTGTTGATCGATTGATTTAACATAGTCATTCCTTCTCCTGAAACCCAGCAAGCCATCTCTTAAAGCCCCTGTTCCTTTTCAACAGCTAATCGAAAAGGCAGCCAGTGATATAAACTACTTAGAAATACTGGTTTATTTGGATGAGCTGATCATATCTGCAAAGACTTTGGAAGGACTTATGGAAGGATGCCTGAAAGCATTAGATAAGCTGGAAACTTATCTATCAATTGACCCTTTCAATTCTATAGAGCCTCTCTCAAATATATAGATCATCCCTCAATAGGGATTAAATATGGCCCCTCAACATTTGGTTCTCTCCAAAGAATTTTCAAGATCTAGATCCCAGGAGTTGGTGGTTGGGAACTGGGTATCTGTAAAGTGTTTTGCCACCTTCAGTAAGCCTCTTAACAACCTCCCTTAGGAGACATGAACCCTGTGGGATGGTACTACTTAGAGATCATGGAGCAATAAATGTTGGCATGCTTTCAAAGGATGAGTAAGCTAACCTGTTTGTTCATTCTAGAGCACTTGCTATATGCTAGGCACTGTACTAGGTACTGGGTATACAAAGACCAAAATAAAAAATGGCCCCTGCTTTTGAGGAGCTTGCATTCTACAGGTGGGAAATAGTATATATGCAGATAAAGTAAAATAGACACTAAGTAATATGAGAGCAGGGAAGGCCTGTGGAAGGCACTGGAAAGGTCTAGCATAGATGGTTGTACTAGAACCCAGCCTTGACGAAATCTAAGGCCCTTAGGAGGGAGAGGGGAGGCAGACATTTGGAAAGTCCACTCAATTTCATGGAGACTAGAGATAGAATGTCACATGGGAGAACTAGAAGGAGGCCAGTTTGGTTGGAACGTGGGACCTACAAATGGACGTAATGTGCAAAAAGGGTGATTGGAGCCAGATGTGAAAGGTCTTAAATGTTCAAGGTTGGCTTTTGAGGAGTCAACCAAACCCTTCCTACCTAGATGGCTCATGTCAAGAGAGCAATGGCCATTGGGAGCCTATAGTGTTGATCAGGAGAGGACTCACTCGCAGCAAGACTCATTTTCCCAATTTGTCTTTGGAATGGATTGTCACTAATGAGCTCTGTACAAAAGACATTGGAACTTAATTAAAATATTGAAATAAGAAGCATTGTGGTATAGAAGAAGGGAGTTGGCTTGAGAACCAGGAAAACCTGACACATACCAACTGTGTGACTCTGGGCAAGTCCTTTAACCACAGAAGACTCTAGGGAACTCTCCATGACTCTAACTTGCAGAGAAGTTGCCAGTCTGCAATGATCCAAAGAGTTCTCTAAACCAATGAAATCACAGGTCCTGTTTCTGTCTCTGCCATATGGATAAGGACATGCTTAAGTATGATCAAGTGGAATTCTGTAGCCAGGCTGGGCACCTGTAATTGGCAGACTGGCATATAGCTTATACTTGAGATGAAGTTGTTTCTTACTTTGTGAATAGCTGAGGTAGTGGGTTCCTGGGGAAGGAACCTGGAAAGGATTAATAAGCAGAATTGACTTTCCAAGGCTACAATCTAAAAAAGGATACCCCTAGTTATTTATACTGAGTAGGGGCAACAGATAAGACCAGCCTCTTTCGCTGGGACTCTTCCAACTAATAGTGCTCCTGGTACATCTGCTTGGTACTCCTTTCAAGAGGCAGCAGTTTCACAACAGAAGGAGATCCTGGGTATACCACGGCAACCCGACTAAACCCAAGGCTCCAAACCCTTGGTTTGAATGACTGTCTTCCAAAGGAAATCAATTATCCCAGCAGGTCTTACCCAAGACCTGTTTCTCAGTTATTCAATGCATCAATCTTGTGTTGCACAGGCTTTTCCCCTAATTGCTTAATCCCTACCATGCCCAGCTGGAGTGGAAGAGCCACCCAGAGGAGGCAAAGATCATGCAGCCAAAGGTCATAGGGAGAGCACTGGGAGAGAATGCAAGCCAGGTTACCCTGTCGATAGAGGAGGGAGGGGTAAATGGAGCCAAAGCAGCCTCAAGGAGGCATGGGTGAGTTAATCTTCAAGGAACACTTATTAAAATTAGAAACAAAGTTTCCACTTCACAAGCCAATTCTAAATTTTTTTTTCAAAGAAAAAAAGGAAGTGTGGTTGGCTGCCCACTGAACCTCACGATTCCACTCAATGGTAACTTGCCGAAGTTTTCAGCCTAATGACCTTGGAATTCAATGCTTCCTGCCTCTTTGGAGGGCAGTAGGGGTGGGGGTTGCTTCAAGGAACTCGATCTCTGGCCACCCAGGGCTGTGACAACAATACAGCCACCAAGCAGCCTGTTTTCCCCTCTACCCATCATAGCCTTGGCTGCCTCGGGGCAGAGTCAGGCAGGAACATGCTGATAAGCAGGGGCTTCTCATGGATGGAGGAATGGATCCTTTTGGACAATGACACTGAAAGAGGTAGACAGGAGAAAAAGGGAAGGATACAATGACCCACCTCTTCAACCAGTCATAGTTAGTTATCATTATTAGACATTTCTTAGGTGATATTCTTTATTCTAATTCTCTTCAATCAGTTTCTCAATTGTAATTGTTATATCCTGCTCATATCACCCAGTTGTGAAGGCTTTAAGGGTATCTGAAGTAGGGTAAGATAAACAAAAGTGGAGGGGAAAACCTCAGATCTTATTGATACCTGAAAAAAGTTAACTGTGAAACATCAACTGCCACCATATATGTCTCCTTTCCCACTCATGTATTCAATTAGTGATCACTGAGAACCTATTACATACCTACTGATTTTCAGGGACCAGAGTAGGTGGAGTGCATACAAAGACAAAGACAGAACAAGGAGCTCACATTCTATTGAAGAAAGCAACATGTGTACATATAAGTCATAAAAAATCTAAAATTTCTAAAAGAATAATCTATACAAATAGAGAGGGTATTCTTTTCAAAAAGTTTATTTAGTATTTTATTTTTCCCCAGTTATATATAAAACAAGTTTTAATATTCATTTTTTAAACTTTGAACTCCAAATTCTCTCCCTTCCTCCCTCCCCAACCTCTACCGCCATTGAGAAGGCAAGCAGTTTGATATAGGTTATACATGTAGTCACGTTGTGAAAGAAAACATAGACAAAAAAAAAACTCAAGAAAAATAGAGAAAAAAATTTTTTTAAGTATACTTCAATCTGCATTTAGACACCATCAATTCTTTGTCCAGAGATGGATAGCACTTTTCATCATGAGTCCTTGGCCGTCTTGGATCGTTGTATTGCTGAGAACAGCTAAGTCATCAACAGTTGATCATCCTACAACACTGTTCTAACTTTGTACACAGTACATTTCACTTTGCATCAGCTCATATAAGTCTTTCCAGGTTTCTGTGAGAACATCTTGCTCATCATTTCCTATAGTACAACAGTATTTCATCATAATCACATACCACAATTTGTTCAGCCATTCTCCAACTGATGGGCATTCCCTCAATTTCTTATTCTTTGCCTCCAGAAAAGAGTTGCTATAAATATTTTTGTACATATATATCCTTTTCCTTTTTTCAAAGTCTCTTTTCAGATATAGACCTAGTGAGTGCTATTGCTAGCTCAAAGGGTAGGCATGGTTTTATAGCCCTTTGGGCATAGTTCCAAATTGCTCTGTAGAATGGTTGAATCAGTTCACAACTCTACCAACGATACATTGAGAGTATTCTCGACGAAGGTAATAGAGAAGGGGCACACTTTCATGAGCAATATTCCTCAGTAGAGCAAACATTCATCATCAGACAATTCACTGAAAAAAATGATCATAAATATACATGTGTGTACATAAGCATACATCTATGAGAGGAACCAGTGGCATAGTAGGTAAAGAAATAGAAGTCCTGAGTTTCAGACTTGTTGCTGATGCATACTGGCTATGTGATTTTGAGCAAGTCACTTACCTTCCAACTGCCTAGACAACTCTCTTAAACTATGAGTTACAGAGAAGGTACTGATCAGCATTAATGGTCAGTCAGTATATATTTATTAAGCACCTCCTACATATCAGGCACTGTTCTAAACATTAGGAATTTTTTAAAAAGAGGCAAAAATAGTCTCTGTCTTCAAGTAACATCCATTCTAACGAAAGAAACAATGTAAAAATAATTATAAACCTACAAGATATTACAAAGTACAGGCATACCTCATTTTATTGTACTTTGCATATATGGCATTTTTTACAAACTGGAAATTTGTGACAATCCTGCACCCAGCAAGACTATCGGTACCATTTTCCCAATGGCATGTGCTCATATTGTGTCTCTGTCACGTTTTGGTAATTTTCACAATATTTCAAATTTCTTCATTATTATTTTAATCTATTATGGTGACCTGTGATTAAAGATCTTTAATGTTACTATTATAATTGTCTTGAGGTGCCACAAACCATGCCCATATAAGATGGTGAATTTAATCAATAAATGTTGTGTAGGTTCTGACTGCTTTACCAACTAGCTGTTCCCCCATCTCTCTCTCTTCTTAGGTCTCTCTATTCCCTGAGACACAACAATATTGAAATCAGAGCAATTAATAACCACATAATGGCCTCTAAGTGTTCAAATCAAAGGAAGAATCAATCATTGAGACAAACTTCATTGTTGTCTTAATTTAAGAAACTTTTAAAGAAAATTTTAAGAAATTGCCACAGTCACCCCACTCCAAACAGTCAGAAGCCATCAAAGTTAAGGCCAGACCCTCCACCAGCAAAAAGATTATGACTCGTTTAAGGCTCAGAGAGTGGTTAAAATTTTTAGCAATAAAGTATTTTTTTTATTATGTACATTTTTTTAGACACAATACTATCACACACTAAATAGACTACAGTATAGTGGAAACATAACTTTTATATGCATTGAGAAACCAAAAAATTCGTGTGACTTGCTTTATTGCAAAATTAGCTTTATTGTGATGGTCTCGAACCAAACTATTTTTATATTATATACAATGTATTATAAGCAATATCTTCAAGGTACACAGATGGAAGGTAACCTGAGAAGGGAAGACATTAGCAGCTTGGAAACTTGGAAAGACTTCCTACAGAAGGTGGGCTTTTAGCTGATACGTGAAAGAAGTAACGTGAAGGCAAGAGAGCAGAGCATATATGTCATGAAGGTAGAAACAAGATTTCACCAAATGGGCTGTATCTGTGGAATGAATGAGAGGGAGGAGCCCAGTAGGATGCTGAAGTTGAGACCCTAAGTAGCTGGGATTGTGGTTGTACCCCGAGCAGAATTAGAAAAGTCCAGAAGAGAGAAGCATTCTGGGGAAAAGAGAAGGCATTCTGTTTTGAATATATTGAGTTTAAGATGCCTATAGGCCATCCAGTTAAAGGTATGTTTTTAAAAATAGTTGGTAATGAGTGACTATTGCTCATGAAAGAAACTAGAGTTGCATACATGTATGTATACATACATGCAATTAGTATTAGTATGTATATCTGTATAGACACAGAAGTACTTACATAAATATAAGAACGATCTACATAGAGATGATTATTGAACCAATGGGAGTTGATAGTTCCCTGCTACCTCTAAGATCAAATATAAAACCCTCTATTTGATATTTAAAGTCCTTCATAACCTGGCCCCTTCCCAATCTTCTTACACCTTACCCTGAGATCCAAAGTCATTGGCCTCCTTCTCTTCCTCACACACAACACTCCATTTCCCAACTCCAGGCATTCTGACCGGCCACCTACCATGTCTAGAATACACTCCCTCTTCATCTCTGCTTCCTAGATTCCCTGGTTTCCTCCAAGACTCAATGAAAGCCTCACTTTCTGCAAAATTCTTCCCCAATCTTCCTTAAATTTAGGTAGTTAGCTGGTATGGTAGATATTGTACTTCCCAAGGTTGTTGTAAAGTGTCTAACTTAGCATTTAGTAGTTGCTTAGTAAATTTTTGTTCCCTTCCCTTTTACAGATGAGGAAACTGAGGCAAATAGAGGTGAGATGACTTGCCCAGGGTCACACAGCTAATAAGTGTCTAAGAACTCAGGTCTTCCTGACCCCAGGCCTATTACTTTATCCAGTGCTCTATCTAGTTGCCTGTGCGAGTAAGGAAGACTGAATATGAATGTGAGAAAATAGCCTGTTGAACAAAATCATAGATGAGAGGGGTGGGAATTAAAAGTGTTAATTAATATTAAATTAAAGGTAGAAGTAAAAGCGTTAGCCTCATCTAACTTGGGTCGCTGACTCTATGGGCCTCAGTTTCCTCATCTGTGATATAAGGATGGACTCAATAATCTCTAAGAAGACAAAACAGGGGAGCATCAATGCTTGGAATGTTAGGCCATTTTGGAGGATGCACTCTTGGAGAAGGCCTGGATACTTAAGTCACAAAGTACTAGGCCTTGATGTAGAGCAGAGATTCTTCACCTGGGGTCCTCATTTCAGGGTGAACTTGGATGGAAAAATTATACCTTTATTTTCACTAACCTCAAACTGAAATTTAACATTTCCTTCAAGTATTTAAAAACATCTTTCTGCATAGGCTTCACCAGACATAATACAAGTTAATAAGCCCTGGCCTAGAGGGATGGTGGAGGAGGAATCATTTCAAAGCATCATTGGAGAACAGAAGGTTGTCCACCCTCCTCCTGCGCCTGTGAATCAAGGTGATTCACAAATCAAGGTGATAGGAGTTGCCAGTCAGGAAGAATGCCACAAAAGGGATATGGTGCCATCAGGCTGCAACACACCAATGAAGAATTATTCAAGAGAAGTGTAAAGGAATCCATCAGAGAAATGTATGGCCAAAAAAGGAGATGAGCCATCTTCTTACATCTTTTCCAATTTTCTGTAAATTCACTAAAAATAACATTTCTTAAAACAGAACAAATGAGCTTAGCATAGTCTTACAAAGATTTCTAAGATTGGCATCTAAACCTAATAAAGTAACTTCCCTTCTCTGCTCAAGTAGCTGGTGGGCCTTTCTGAATATAGCTAGGAGAAGTCATTCATACAGCACTTAGCACAGTGCCTGACTGGCTGATGAATGGGTATGATGTGATCTTCCACTGAGGTCCTCTTCCTCCAGAAATAGCCTTTAAGTACCCAGAAGCTCATCACCAGGACAGTTATTTAGTGATAAATTCTTTGTCTGTAGAAATGTCTCATCTTGGTGTGGCAATAATCTGTCTAGTGAAATAAACCCTGAAAAGGCCTCAAGGACCAAAAAAGCTATGTGACTCTACAGCCTCGCTAAATCAAAAAGGCTCAGCCCCAGAAAGTTGGTGACAATGGAATGTTGTTTTTTTTTTAACCCCAGCAACTCATGAAGACCATCTACCAAGACCAATAAATTTAGAGCATAACTGTTCAGTCATTTTTTGGTTTGGTCCAACTCTGCTGGAGAAGGAAATGGCAAACCACTCCAGTATCTTTGCCCAAAAAACCTCAAATAGGGTCACAAAGAGTCAGACGTGACTAAAAAAACAACTAGCATAATAGAATGCTACCAAAAAAACAAAATTATTACTACTTATTCTTTCCAAAATAATCTTGCTAGAATGCACTGGCAACCCAGGAACTGGAGGGAAGCCTGGGGGAAATGCTTAATTAGCACTTTACTATGAAGAGGTTATTAGACTAGCAATTTCTCAGTTTAGGAGGGGGGGTGAATTGCCTGGCCCTTAGGGAACATGTGGTGGGACAGAGATGTTGACTAAAGAGAGGAGGCTCCTATGGGGACCCCTGTGCCTTGATCAACAAGGTGGAAGCAGGAGAGTTCTGCGTCAGGATTCCTCTTCACTTGGAAGGCTAGAAAATCATTTTTGTTAGCCTCTCTTCAGCCATGCATTGATGAGATGCTTTGAAACACAGGTACAGACTCATTCTTTGATTTTCAGTTCAATTTGGTTTAACAAAATGTACTAAGGATGTATTACATGCAAAGCACTGGGTTGGACTCTAACAGGTTCTACCAGGCTTTCCAAGAACCAGCCTATAGTATGAAGTACATAGGAGATCATCACCAATAGGGCAGTCATGTGGTGCCCAATTCATTGGCCATTAGAAACCCATGAAACAGAGAAATGTACCCCAATCACGTAAACACCCCCTTCTTCAATGACAGAGTGGTAGAAAAGGAGGAAAAGGATGCTAAAAATTAGTTTTTAGACCACTTACAGACTTTCACTTAGCTACTTTTGGTCTGAGAGCTCTGTCCAACGACCAAAGAGTGGATATAGCTTCTGGGAAGACTCAATCATGTCAATATTGATATTCTTGCTATGAATGAAACCCGAAGACAGAAAGTAGTTGCAGCAAGTATGGAAGGATTGTTCACATCTTCTTTAGAAAGACAAGCAAAGGAGAAAGCACAGCCGGTTTTACCAGATATCCAGAATCATAAGACACGTCACCTCCTGGAACATTGGACCATCTCATAAGGCAATACTCAAAATAGGAGTTTGCAAAAAGACCACAAGGAAAACACTTACAGCTTATGAATCACTCAATCAATAAGCATTTAAGGCCCTACTATGTGCCAAGTACTGTGCTAGGTACTGAGGCTACAAAGACAAAATGAAATAATCCTTGCCCTAAAGAAGTTTACATTCCATCAAGTGAAACAGTATGTAAGTGAACAAGCATATATAAAATAAATGCTTGAAGATATTTGTGGATCCTATATCTGCGTGTATGCCGCCATGATGAGGGGCAGGGGGAGAAAATCTGAAACTCAAGGAACTGTGGAACTGAATGTTGTAAACTAAAAGTAAATAAACCAATTTAACAAAAAATTAAAAATAAAAATAGGCAAATCCAAAAAACCAAACAAAACGAATAAAATAAAATAAAACAAATGCGAGGTGAATTTTGGGAGCAGCTGGGTGGTACATCTGGGCTTAGAATCAGGAAGACTCATGTTCCTGAGTTCGAATCTGGCCTCAGATACTTTCTAGCTGTGTGACCCTGGTCAAGTCACTTAACCCTTTTCGCCTGAGTTTCCTCATCTGTAAAATGAGCAGGAAATGGCTAACCTGCCCCCTGTCTTTACCAGAAAAATCCCAAATGTGGTCACAGAGAATCAAAAATGACGGAACAGTAGCAAAATTTGGGGGAGGAAGGGACCAGCAGCTGAAGGTGGAAGTTATCAAGAAAGGTTTCGTGTAGAATGCTTGTGCTGTGTTTTAAAGGAAATAGGCATTCTAGGAGTCAGAGGCCGGGAGAAAATACTTTTCAGGTAAGTCACAATTTATATGCAAATATTGGTTACAGAAAAATGAAAAGGCAGGGGAATTCTAAGAACTCAATAAGCCCTCCTCACCTTCCTTGGGGAAAGAGAGGCCCCAGAGGAAAGGAAATGACTTGACTAAGGTCATGCAGTAGCAAAATTAATCTCCTAATGTCCAAACCAGCACTCTTTCCATGGCACCATGATGTCTATTAGAAGCTACTCAAAAATGGCAGACCTGGGAATCAAGCTGAGACAGTCAACAACAGAATAGATACCCCTAGCACCCGGCATGTGTTCCTACCTCCAGGCCTTTGTTCACACAATTCCTCCACTTGGAACAACGATGGCATCTTGCCTACAGAAGACTCTTAATAAGTATTTATGGAAAGGGTTTAATTTAATTGGGCGCCTCCCTCTCTGTTTTCCATTTGTCCAAATCCTCTCCCTCTTCAAAGCTTCAAGCCCCACTTCCTTCCTGAATTGTGACATGGTAAGGAGTCCTGAGATGGGTTTTCCAGGTCCTTGTCTCTGCCGCTTATTACCTGTGTGACTTTAGGCGATCCATTTCCTCTCTCTGGGCCTCAGTTTCTCATCCGTAAAATGAAGAGGTCAGACTGAATGGCCTTCTTTAGAGTCCACTTTCAGTTCTACACCTATGATCTGGTGTGTTTTCCTGATCTTTCCCAAATACCTCCAGCACGCAGTGATTGCTTTACTCTGATCTCCTCCAGCACATCCACTTACCCAGATGTCACTACGTATAGGTGATTTTATATTGATAGCTATCACTCCTCAGCTAGGGATCTCCCTGAGGACAGGCACTGGATTGTATACTTAGTTCTCTGTATCTCAAACAGGGCCGTACTTGGAATATGTGCTCAGCAAATATTTGGTGACTAATTGGTCTTTGGTATACATGTAGTCCTACCTGGGGATGGAGGGAAGGGAAACAGATTTATGATAAAGTGAATTTTAACTATAAAGTTTTATCATTAGGAAGTTGATAGTCACCCTGTACTCTGCCCTGGTTAAACCACAGCTGCGGTGCTATGTGATGCTCTGGGAACCACATTTATAAAAAAAAAGTATTAATTTATTCTTAATTTTTTCTAATTTTGAGTTCTGAATTCTCACCTGCCAATTCACCCATCCCCCATCCATTGAGAGGGCAAGATATGTCATATCAATTATACATGTGAAATCATGAAAATATATTTCCATATTAGCCATGTTGCAAAAAAAAATTAAGAAAGTGAAAAAAATGTGCTTCAATCTGCACTTAGACTCCATCAGTTCTTTCTCTGGAGGTAGACAGCATTTTTTTTTTACCATAAGTCCTTTGGAATGTTTTTGGATCATTGTTCAATAAAAATAGTTAAGTCATTCACAGTTGGTCACTGTGCAATAGTGCTGCTATTTTTTACAATGTCCTCCTGGTTCTGCTCACTTCACTTTGCTTCAGTTCATGTAAGTCTTCCCAGATTTTTCTGTAACCATCCCACTCATTATTTCTTACAAGAGAATAGTATTCCATCACAATCATATACTACAACCTGTTCAGCCATTCCCAATTGATGAGCATACCTTTAATTTCCAATTTTTTGCTACCACAAAAAGACTTGCTATAAATATTTTTGTACATATGGGTCCTTTTCCTTTATCTTCACTCTCTTTGGGATACAGATCTAGTAGTGGTATTGCTGGGTCAAAGGGTATGCACAGTTTTAAAGTTCTTTGAGCCTAGTTCCAAATTGTTCTTCAGAATGGTTGTACCAGTTTGCAACTCTACCAACAGTGTGGGAACCATATTTTCGGAAATTTATTGATGAATAAGATATTATCTAGAGAAAAGCAATCATGATAGAGATCAGGTCATATAAAGATCAGTAGACAGAACTGCAGGTGTTTTGCCTGAGGAAGAGATGGCGTGGAAGTCAGGACAGAGGAGCCTTGATAGCCATCTTTAAGAAGATCAAGAACTGCCATGGAAAAAAAAAGAGCTTATTCTCCTTGAGTCTGGGAGGCAGAACTAGGGGGAAAGACTGAAACTATAAAAGGGCAGACTCTGGTTCGACGGAAGGAGAAACTTCTCAACAATTAGATCTGCCCCAAAGTAGAATGAACTGTTCTGGGATTAGATGCAGCGGGTTCACCCGGACTGGTGGTCTTTGAATAGAGTCTTGATAAGCACTTGCCAGAGGTGTGATAGAGAGGGTTGGTATGGATTGGCATGGGTTGGTGTGTGTTGGCATGGGTTGGTGTGGGTTGGCATGGATTGGTGTGGGTTGGTATGGGTTGGCATGGATTGGTATGGGTTGGTGTGGGTTGGTATAGCTTGGTATAGGTTCAACAAGACAGCCTCCACAATCTCTTCCCACCCAAAGATAATTATTTGATGCCAACATATGGACAATTACCCACCTCTGTGCATTCAGGCCCTATCAACAGATCTGGCATCCTATATAAGGCAAGATTTGTCTGGGTTATCTGTTCATTCCCTTAAGTGCTTACTAGGTGAGAGGCTCTATAACAGATACAAAGGAAGTTACAAAAAAAGAGCAACAACAGCTAACATTCCTATTATATCCTAAGGTTTGCCAAGTATCATCTCATCTGATCCTTACAACAACCCTGAGAGGTAGGGGCTATTATTGTCCCCTACAGGGACAATAGACATTTTACAGACAGGGAAACTGAGGTCCAGAGAGATTCCATGACTTGCCCTGTGGCTATACAGATAGGAAGTGTCTGAGTCAGGATTCAAGTCCAATACTGTATCCATGATCCTGTTTGGTTTCCTAGTAAGCCCCAATCCTTGTCCTTGGGGAGCTAACGGTCAAGTAAGACAGATAAATTTGAATGCAAATAACTTTAATGAAAGATAGTAGAAGACAAATGCTATATGAAAGCCACAAAGCATGGTGAGAGCTCAGAGAAGGGATGGGTTAATGGCGGGGGGGGGGGCAAGTGGAATTAGGGAAGGCTTCAAAGAGGATGTGGCATCAGAGGAGGGCATTGAATGGCATTCAGAAGGGGAAAGGGGAGAATTGGGGGCATCCAGAATGATATAAGTAAAAGAAGAGTCAGGGGGGAAGAATGGATTTGGGAGAAGAATGGATGGTTCAGTCTAATTTTATAAGAGTGGAAGGAAGTAGGAGAAGACAAGATTTGAGAGATCAGTCTTGAATGCTGGGGTAAAGGGGGTGCATTTGATCTTGTAGGTCATTGAGAGCTAAGCAGGGTTGGGGGCCTGTACCCATCCATGTGGTCCTAATCTATGAGAGGCAAGTGGAATAGTGGAAAGAGGAGAGAATATGAAACTGAGGGGACCAAGGTTCACCTCCTGACTCTGCTGCTCACTACCTAGGTGACCTTGGGTAAACTACTTCACCTATAGTAATTCCTGTATAAAATGGGCTGCCTGGAGTGGGTCATGTCTGTGTTTCCCTCCAGCTCTAAGAAATCCACAATTCCATAGGATCGAGGAAGGAGCATGTTAGGGAGAAAAGTATGGACAGCTCCAAGGAGCCAGAACTCGATCCAACCTCCATTCCCTGAGGTTGCTTCATGGATTGCCTTCAGAACATCTGGAACTGCTCCTGGCTGCATGAGATCCCAGCCAAAGGTTCCTCCCTGTCCACTCTCTTGCAATCCCATCCCACCCTGGGAGCACTCTGGATGGGTATTTGTTCATTCTGCCCCTTGATGCTGGTGACAGGTCCTGGTCCAGAAGGACTTTAGAAGAGCATGATATTGTGTAAACCCATGATAAAAGGAATTGACTAATACATTCACAATGCATCTAGGGACTCACACATAAACATACATGAATGCAGCAAATACCATTGAATCAGACACACTGAGGTGTTAGAACACGGATTGAGAGTTGGAAGGAACCACAGAGGTCACTTCATCTACTCCAAGCACTTTGTTTTACAGAAGAGAGCAGAAGCCCAGAGGGGTTAAGTGACTTGCCTAAGGTCACACGGGTGATCGTTACCAAACCTGGATTTGGACCTGACTCCTCTGAATCCTGAACCAAAGTTTGCTTTTCCTGACAGGAACCTTCCTTACCCAAGGTCACATACGAGGCAGTGACAGGAGCAGAAGCCAGGACCTGTGACCCTGAGACCAGAGTTCTTTCCATGATACTGTATGTGCACAAAAGATCAAGATGCAAGCAAAATGTGTACCTTGATCCATAATTAGAGACACACACATGCACACAAATACATTCCTGGGTGTATAGGCACGCACACGCAGTTAACAGAGAACCACATATACACAAGTACACAGAGATGTACCCTCTGGCTGGGGAGTCTCTCACATGGCAACTCTCAAGGCAGCTGAGTCCCAGCTGAAGCCAGAGTGGGCTTGGCCCTGGCCCTTTTCCTGGGACTGGAAAATGTCAGGGTTCAAGATGGAAAGCTGCCTGTTTTGGAGAGGGGTCTGTCTCCCTCTTTCTTGGAAGTGACTCCAGCATCTGGGACACCTTGAATTGCTGTGTGTCCCTGAGAGTGAAGGTCACTGCCAGCCACAAGAGAGCTCCAGCCATTCACCAAACTGTCTAGATTGTGTCAATGAGGCAGAAAGAAACCTAGCCCAAACGGGGCTTGCCATGGCTTCACGGTCATTCTTTCTGAAGCATTTACTACATGAAGAAACCAAGGGGAAAACAAAGAGCCACAAGCTGGCCATGTGATCTTATCTCTCCTTGGGCCTCAATTCCTTCCTCTTCAAAGAGAGGAGTTGAGATGAAATGATCTTTAAGGCCCTTCTTGATTCTGAAATTTTCATATTTTGACTTTATGTTCTAATGTCCCCTAGAAGATACCTTAGAACATGGGATGTTAGAGTTGCAAAGGGCTCTGAAAATAGAGAATATTTGAGTTGGAAGGGACCTTAGAACATAGAATGTTAGAGCTGGAAGTGGATCCTGTGACTCCTCTACTCTCAGATTTCCATGGCTCCCCATCACCTACAAGAAAAAGTCCAAACTCTCCAGCCTAGCATTCAAAGCCCTCCACAATGTGTTCACAGAAGACCTTTCCTTCCTTATCTCCCAGGTCTCCCCTCCACATACCACATGTTCCCTCCATGCTATACTATTCCTTGTCTCCCACGTACATAAAACGAGCAAATTGGACAAAATGGTATCTAAGGCTCCTTCCACCTCTAAATCCTATGATGTTCCCATATCCTGCCCTTTCTCACCACTGTGCTTTGTTCTGTTTTGAACTCTTGGTATGGCCTCCCCACCAGTGCACATCCCACCCTTCCATCATGGTCCAGCTCCAATGCTATGTCCTCCATGAAAGCCTTCCCTGACCCTCCATCATGGAGTAATACCTCTCCCCCCTCCCCTCTCCCCTACACACACACACACACACACACACACACACACACACACACACATCCTCTCCACACCATTCTTGTCTTGGCTTAATCACATATAGGGATGGGAGCTCACTGCCTTTCAAGGTGCTTATTCCATTGTCTGACAACCACTACTGTTAAAAGGCGAACCATCATAATGCCCTCTACCTCCCTCAGAGCACCCTCTGGAACTGGGGCTGCTGCCTGCTAGAGCCTCACAGAAGTCTGCTTTCGGCCCTGTAACAGTCATCCAGGTATCCGAAAGCAACAATCATGGGTGGCAGAAGGACGTCATGGAAAGAGTTTTGGATTTGTCATTAGAAGCTGTGGGTTTGAATCCCCCAGCTTATTTTCTCTGTGATCTGGGCAAAGTTCTCTTGTCTGTGCCTTGGTTTCCTCATTTATAACATAAGGCAGTTGGACTAAATGATTTCCAGGAAGGCTTCCAATTCTAAGTCCTACAACAGATGATAGATAGATAGATAGATAGATAGATAGATAGATAGATGTGCAGATGCAAAGAAAAAGAAAGAACTAGAGATAATAGATGATAGAGTAATAGAAATAGAAAAAGAGAGAGAAATTGATTATTAGAGAAAGATAAACAGATCAATAGAGCATTTCATAAGCCTTTACTGTGCGCCAGGCACCAAGATCTCCCCGTGTGGTCTTTTCTCTAGTTAAACATACCAAAGTCCATGGTCCTCCTAAGATGATTGCTGAGCTCCTCACCATTCTGATTACCCCCTGTGGATACGGCCCATTTTCACAATGCCCCTTTAAAAAGTGGTACCTGGTTTTTCGGTTCCTGGCTTCCAAGATGACCAAGAAGAGGAGGAACAACGGGGTCGCCAAGAAGGGCCGTGGCCACATGTAGCCCAAGCGCTGCACCAATTGCGCCCGCTGTGTGCCCAAGGACAAAGCTATCAAGAATGTCCGAAATATCGTGGAAGCCGCGGCCATCAGGGGCATCTTCAAGGCCAGCGTCTTTGACTCCTATGTGCTGCCCAAACTCTATGTGAAACCACATTACTGTGCGAGCTGTGCGCTCCACATCAAGGTAGTGAGGAATCGCTCCCGCGAAGCACAAAAGGATCAGACACGCCCACCACGTTTCAGATCTGTAGGTGCTGCCCCCAGACCCTTTCCAAAGCCCAGGTAATCAACATTCCTGAACAGATCAGAGGAAAACAAAATGGTTGGTCTATATTACCAAGTGGCACCTAGTACTGGATGAACGTCCCAGGAGAGCCCATCTGCTTTGCCCCGAATTGCTCTTACTATACGTGCGACATCTCCCCAGCTTAGAATGTGAGTTCCTTGAGAGCAGATATTTTCTTGCTTTGCTATTTGTGTTTCCAATGCTTAGCACACAGTAAGCACTGACTAAATGCTCTTTCATTCATAAATTCAGAGGGTTAAGAGCTGCTCAGTTCCCGTCCTTGAGCCTGAACTGGAAAATGCCCTGGCTGTCCTCTGTGCCTTTAGAAGCTAGAGCAACTGACCAAACTTGATAATTGGAAAGATTACAAGAACAACTCCACGACTGTCCACATAGCAAACCCCAGAATGGGCAACTGAGGAAGGATTCAAGCTGGTTTAGATCAGAGGTTCTTAACTGGGGTCCATAGAGCTCCCAAGGAATCTGGGAATAAATTTCAGGAAGTCTAGGAACTTAAATGGGGGGGGGGGGGCGGAATACATTGTTATTTCTACATAACTGGTTTTCTTTGTAATCCTGTGCATTTTATATTATGTATTTTAAAACATTTTTTTGGAAAAGGGATCCATGAACTCCATAGATCCCCTTGGAGTAGTTATTACAATTCCCCCTTCCCCATATTTCCATGAGCTAGTGCCCAGACTCTTTGCATTCATAAGGCTAATTAGTACACAGTCACGATGCACCCCCGGGAAAGCCAAACAAACAGACCAGAGCTGGCATTCTCCTTCAGAAAAATTAACTGCGGCTTGGACATTCACTGGCCTAAAGTAAGAGGGATGGCTCTAATAAACTCCAGGTCATTTGTCTATCCATTTATTCAACCATCATTTATTAACTGTGTTTCTCTCTTGAGGCAGAATGCTACAGGAGCCTTGCCACTTTGACTAGCTATGTGATTACGGACACAAATCACTGAGCCCCACCTCCCCATCTGCAAAAATGAGAACAACAATACTTATACTGCTTGACAGTGTTGTTTTGAGAAAAATGCCTTAGGGACTTTAAAGCGTTATTAGAAACATGAGGGTGTTTGTTTTTTTTTTATTTCTCTTCTTCACAGGCAGAGAAATTATTGCCTCATCATTACAAGGGGCACAGTACATAGAACACTGGACTTTGAATCAGAAAGACTGCTTCAGACACTCACTGACTAAGTGACCTTGGGTAAGTGTCACTTAATCTCTGTCTGTCTCTGTTTCCTCATCTGTTAAACGAGCATATGCTTTGCAGGTGTGAGGATCAAATGAGATCACATGTAAAGTACATTGCAAAACTTTAAAGCATTATATAAGTGCTTGCTATTACTACTATTATTATGGAGTGATGGAAGTGACTCTGGGCTTTAGAAGGCTCTGTCAATGGAACCCAAGCTCGGACATATCCCACCAGGCTGGAGAGGCTGAGAATACAATAAACCCAGTATCTGTCATCTGAGAACCAGCCTGGCTAAATTTGCAGATGCTCATGAACAGGTTAGGTAAAGCATGATGAATGTTTTGGCCATAGCATCACTCAAAGGCCACCTGCTGAGGGGAAGAGGAGACTCAGCCCTCACTTGCAGGAAAAAAGGTAACATGCACGATGACTGAGTCATGGCTCCTTGAAGCATCCAAAAATTACTGCAATACGAAAGGTACACTGTGGACATCAGACAAGTGAGATGATTTGGAGGGGGAGGGGGAGGGTAAAAGGCACAAGGAAGACCTTTCTACCCAAAAGTTATTTTCCCCTAGTCAGAATCAGCAGTAAAAGTAAATTTTGTTTCCATTCAACTAACACTTATTAGGCACCCATTAAGTGAAAGGCTTGGTGCTAGGCATGGAGATGCAAATAAAAAAGAAAGGAAAACAGTGCTTGCCCTCAGGGAACTTACAGAATAGGGAAAGGGAAGAAGGAAGACACAAATAACGATAAATTTAGTTGGCATTTGTATAGCATGTTATATATATACATGTATTCCTCCCAGCACTTCAGTGAGGTAGGTGCTGTTATACATGCCCCCATTTTATAGTTTAAAAATTGAGGCTGAGATAGACTAAAATCCTTGCCAAGGGTCACAGAGCTAGCAAGAGTCTGAGGCAGGATTCAAACTGTCATCTGTTGTGACTCCATTTCCAAACCTCAATGTACTACATCTCTTAGCTTCCTCATGTACCTAGGGAAATCAATACGAGTATAACAATTTGTCCTGATCTTTTCCATCAATGAGAACATGACACACCTGATGGGAGAAAGAGCCCTGGGATGAATAGTAAAAGACCTTGGTCCTTGTTTTCAATCTGCTGTGAGTTCTTTGTTGTGAGCATCCATTGAAATGATATCTGTGAAGCATTTATCACAGTGTCTGGCATATAGTAAGTGTTTAATCAATCCTTCTTTCCTTCCTTCTTCTTTCCCTTCCCTTTTCTTCCCTTTCCTCTCTTTTCCTTTCCTTTTCTTTTTTTTCCTTCCTTCCTTCTTTCTCTTCCTTCCATCTTTCCTTCCTTCTTACTTTCTTTGGAGGATCCTTCCTTCCTTCCCTTCCTTTCTTCTTTTTCTTCCTTCCTTCCTTCCTTCCTCATTTCCTTCCTTCCTTCCCTTCCTTCCTTTCTTCTTTTTCTTTCTTCCTTCCTTTCCTTCCTTCCTCCCTTCCTTCCTTCCTTCCTTCCTTCCTTCCAACCTACCTACCTATCTACCTTTTTTGAGGGATTTGAACAGGTAACTTCCCTTCTGGGGTCTAAGTTTCATCTTCTGTACTATGTTAGGGATAGGCTAGGTGGTCCCTGCAGCCCTTTCCATAATTCCATCTTTGATCCTATGGTATAATGGCTAAGAGATCTCTAAAGGTTTTATTCTACCCCTGATACAGTATGATTCTACTTCTACGGTCAGCTTAACCTTTGAGAGATTTTTGTGCTTCCTTCCTGCCATCTAGTGGTAAAAAAAAAAGACTTCTCTGCCATCTTTTCCATGGGTTGGCCCTTGATGTATTTTAAAATCTTAGCATTCTAAGAGTTAAGAATTCTAAGAATTGAAAGGTACTTTAGCACAGAGAGTGCTAGACCTGGAAGGAATCCTAGGACATAGAATATCAGAGCTA
This sequence comes from Pseudochirops cupreus, assembly GCA_028627135.1. Classification (NCBI taxonomy): domain Eukaryota; kingdom Metazoa; phylum Chordata; class Mammalia; order Diprotodontia; family Pseudocheiridae; genus Pseudochirops; species Pseudochirops cupreus. The sequence goes on along the minus strand of CM053583.1, from coordinate 375,129,742 downwards.
GACAGGATTTTAGAACACAGCAAGGTACAGCCAGAAGAGACCTCAGAAGACAGAATGTTAGAACTGGGTGGGGGAATTTGGAAGATAAAAATGTCAGAGCTGGACTCTAGGGACCATCTAATCCAGCTCCCTCATTTTACAGTGAAAGAAACTGAGGCTCAAAGACAAAGGCATCTCAGGGCGGCAAGGTGTCACAGCAAATAGATCACCAGCCCTGGAGTCAGGAGGACCTGACTTCAAATCTGGACTCAGACAACACACACACACCAAAAACAAAAAAACAAAAAACTAGCCGTGTGACCTTAGGCAAGTCACTTAACCCCAATTACCCCACTTTCCCCCTCCAAAAAGCGAAGAGAAAGAAAGAAAGAAAGAAAGAAAGAAAGAAAGAAAGAAAGAAAAGAAAAGAAAAGAAAAGAAAAGAAAGAAAGAAAGAAAGAAAAGAAAGAAAGAAAGGCATCTCATGGCCACACAACGAGTTGGTGAGAGTTTGGGGTTATATCCCAGATGTCCTGCATCCCAGTTCAATGTTCCTCCTTCCTGGTATTTAACAGACTATCCAGTGGTTCCTATAATATCTTGGGCAGAAAAAACATCTTTGCCTCATAGACCATTGCTCAAGAAAAGAAGAGAAGCTGAGATTTAGCTAGTCGGGATTTCCGAAGGAGACTGTTTTGGAAAGTGTGTTTCCTGTATTTTGCATGATTCCACATGTATACCCTAAAACAAAAGTGCTTACCATCTCAGGGAGAGAGGAGGTGAGAGGGAGGGAGGAAATTTGGAACTTTAAAAAAAAGGTTTTTTTTAATGAGTGTGGAAAGTTTACTTCCCTGAATCCTTGGATCATGGGTTTGGCTGATACAGAAAGCTTGTCCATTCTTACCCACAGGCAGAGTAAATGGCCACTTATCTGGCATGATATAAGGCTATCTGCTTGTCACCTGTTACTGGACCTAAAATTCCCACAATTCCTTTGATCACTAAACTTTTCTGTCCTCTGTTTTTTTTTCTGGGTTTTTTTTTTTTTTGCCTTTTGGAGGGCGAAGGCAGGGCAGTTGGGGTTAAGTGACTTGCCCAAGGTCACACGGGTAGTTTTGTGTGTGTGTGTGTGTGTGTGTGTGTGTGTGTGTGTGTGTGTGTGTGTGTGAAGTGTCTGAGGCCGCATTTGAACTCAGGTCCTCCTGACTCCAGGGCTGGTACTCTATTCACTGTGCCACCTAGTAGCCCCTCAACTTTTCTGTCCTCTGGGTGTATGCAAATATGCCACAGGGGAAGGGGTAAATGCATTATAGTTATTAACTTTCAATATCATACCAAGGGTTACGAACACAGGTTTTGATGTCCTATTTTTTTTCACTGTCTCTGTGCTCTGATTGCTCAACTATAAAAGGGAGACAACATGTGCTCATGAGAAAACTACAAGAACCTTACTCCTGGGTCTAGGAGTAAGGAAACATGAAATCTAAGCCTGGTTCTGTCATCAACTTAGATTGGCCTCGCCTCGTGCGAGAGACTTTATTTTTCCCGGAATGGTTTCCACATCTGTAAAATGTTAGGTTTGGGCTAGCTAGTTAGGTTTGAGGCAGTGCTGGTCTCTAAGCTTGAAATCCTGCCTCAGGCGCTTATTAGCTGTGACTCCTCCCCTTAGTCAGGTCATTTACCCTGTTCTCAGCTATAGTTTCCTCATCTGTGAAATGGGTATAATACTACTAACTCAGAGGGTTGTTGTGAGCATCGCATAGAAAAATACTTAAAGTGCTTCACACACACGGGAAAGCATCAGATAACTCTAGTTACTGGAGTTATTATTAATCAGGAAGCTCCTCCCAGTTTCAAGATTCTCTGATGATCTGATGGCCAGCTCAGAGCGAGACCCTGTGAGGACAGTTCACCGCTAAGCTGCGTGAGAGATGGTGAGCAAAGAGAGAAGGAAAGGACAGCCAAGGACCCCTGGACCAGGGAGAGGAAGGTAGGAGATAGATCACCAGAGATTAGTTTAACAACTCCCGACTTCTCCCAAGGCCAGCCCTGAGGCTGGGTCTGGTATTGACAAATGAAAGACACCCAGGGGAGAGAGCTAAATGATTTCCCAGGATGCAAATAGATCATATCACTATGCGGTCTAGGTTTGTTTTCTTAAACCCAGGTTACCGGGCCCCATCTGCTGCTAGCTAATTGTGCAACCTTGGGGAAGTCCCTCTATCTCTGCAGGCCTCCATTTCCTTTAATCCAATGAGGAAGTTAGACTAAATGATCCCAAAGGTCTCTCTTAGGATTTTACACTTCTGTGTCAGGTTCTGATTCCTTTTCACATGCCAATATTCCATATTACAAGGTCCCTTCCAGCTGTAGTATTCTGTGGGGCAGCAAACACCTCCGAAATTCTATGTTCTAGGGTTCCTGTAGGTTCCAACCCTGAGCAACCATCACAGAGGGCCCAGTTTTCCCCTGCGTTGATCTGTTCTGGGGCCATTCTCCAGTTGGGAGAGAGGAGATGGGCTGAGAGCACAGTGTGGGCTTAAACCCTTGGCATCAGATGATGTCCTGGCTCCAGCCCCTGAGAGAAAGTCTGCAAAGGGGCCAGGGAAGGGAACAAAAATGCCAGCCCCTTGGCAAAACCGCTGCCTGAGGGGAGAGAGGCTGCCAGTCCCCCTCCTCTCCTTGAATTCTCTCTTTGCACTTATGGCAACACACAAGGGCTGGCACCTCAGGGGGTGCCTTCAACTCTATGTGAGTGCTCTCCTGCCTAACAAGTAAGGTTGAGTGATTTAAGAAGGACCTAGGAGGAGGGAAGGGGAAAGGAGGTTAGGAATGGGGGAGAGGTTCAGGAAGTAAGGAAGTCAAGAAGCCAAAAATAAACCCAAGAAGAAAGAAACACTGAGATTCATGCTCCTCATCCTACTGGATATCCCCCTTGGCACTGCCCTCCTGTGCCAGCCAGAAAACACTTGTACACAATCACAGACACATCGTACATATGATGACCAACCTTGATAAACCGGACTATCCTCCACAACGCACAGCTAAAGACAACTCTACAAGCCTCAGGATGGAAGGAGATACCTAAAGTCAGAGAAAGATCTAGAAAGACTAGAGTTTAAATGGGGACTGAAGCAATCTACATGCTATCGTTCTTTTTCATGATTGGTTTTCTTTCTTTTTCCCATTGTTCACTCCATTGGTTACAACTCTTCCATACAACCAGACAATTGTACGATGTGAAAGTATTTGCAGATCCTATACGTGATTGCACGCCGCCATGGGGGGGGGGGGGAAGGGAGGGGAGAAAATCCAAAACTCAAATGATTGTGGGACTGAACCTTGTAAACTAAAAGTGAACAAACAAGTCATTCAAAAAAAAGAAGAAGAAGGCAAAGTAGACGATTACCTATAAACTAATGTAAGTAGTCCTGAGTATTTCTCCTCCCAGTTATCCTAAAACCTCACTATCTGTTTCCTGGCCTGGTATTGCACCATCAGAGCCTTATTCCTTCTGGTGAACAAGCTGTTTGTTTTTTCAGGTGTAAATAGAGAAGTAACATTCTGCCGAGGCCGTAGGGCCTTCAGGCCAGAGTCAAAAGTCCGTTAGTAGAAAGATCGATTTGAGTCCTGACTCTGACACCTATGAGTTGTGTAACCCGGGGTTAGCTACCTAACCTATCTGGGCTTCAACTTCCTCATCTGTAAAACCGGAATAAATAATCATAAATGCCTCACAGGACAACTAAAAACATTTTGTAAACCGCCGGGCTCTTAGCTGTAAGATTATTCAGATCCCAGCACAATCCAAATGTCTTCTTGAGGGACCAAAGTGGCCCGAAGTCTCCAAGGCCTGTGGAGTAAGAGCTTGGCAAGCCCCACCATGTTGAAAAGCCTTTTAATTTGGCATCCCAGCAATAGACAGTATGGCGGTGGGCCCAGCACCAGCCTAATTAGAATGGAAGAGGGAAAAGTAGGAGGCAGGAGAGATACAGAAAGTGGGTGCTGGGAGGCTGCTGAAGATTTCTTTCATGGACATCACAATCTGGCAAGAGCCAGCCCTGCTGGAAGTGGTCTCTCTTATCCCTGTTCCTGTAGAGTCTTCCAGCTAGCTAAGGCAGCTAGGTGGTACAATGGTTAGAGCCATGGGCCTGTAGTCAGGAAGACCTGAGTTCCAGTTTTTCTTCAGACACTTACAAGCTATGTGACCTCAGGCAAGTCACTTTACCTCTGCCTGCCTTTTTCTTCATCCGATATTAAAAGTATCCACTTCCCAGGATTATTGAGAAAATCAAGTGAGATAATATTTATAAAGGGTTTTACAAAGTTTAAAACAGTATATTAAAGCTAGCTATCCTTGACAACACTCTTGTGAGAAAGGCAAGGTGAGAATTATTATTCCTTTTTAACAGATGAGGAAATAGAGTTTCAGAAGGATGATGGGCTTATCCCAGGGCACTCATAGAATCAGTAGCAAGACTAAGACTAGAACCCAGTCCTCCTGAGTCCCAGGTGAGTTCCCCTAGGTGGGTCTCAGTTTTACCATCTGTACATGAGAGAGTTGGGCTAGATATTCTCGAAGTCTTCCCCCAGTTCTTTCTATAATCCTATGAAGGCTCCCCTCCTTCAGGCCTCTGGGCCACTATTGGCAGCAGATAAGGTCCCTGAGTTTTCCAAGAAGCACTGGTTCTGTTGGCAAATCAGTAACTCTAGCCTCTTGCAAAATGATCAGTTGGCCTATTAACAGTCCTCATTTACTGAGCTGCCACTGCCCAGGTCACTGGCCACCATTTCTGAGTCCCTGATAGGAGTGAAGAGATCTGTTTGTGATTAGTAAGGGGAGGAGCAAAGTCTTAAAATTGGCTTTCCCTGGATTTTTAGCACCTGATACAGGGAATATCTTCCATCTTAGCCTTGTCATGAAGCAGGAGGCTGGGGTGCACCCTCTCCCTAAGGAGATTCATAGAACCTGGGTTCAGGGCTGAGAGAGGTCACCTCTAAAGAGAAAGGTCAAGCTATTTTCTTGCTGTCTTTAATTCATTATGCCCCCATCATAGAGTAGAACTCTAGGGACAATCTCTTAAATAAACGCTTAACTAGAGTCCAGGGTCGAAGTACTTAGCACAGTCTCTTCTAAAAAGTTCCTCATTATACAAAGTAGATCAGATATGGGACAGCTATTTGTTTCCTCCGCTTTGGAAGAAATGCTTAAAAGCACCACAGACCTATAAGTGTACATTGACAAATATCTCCTATGTAATACAGTCATCTTTTATTCCTGTGGTTCTCTCCTTTTCTAATTCCCATGATACTCTCTGGCCAGGCCAAAAAGGGAAAGTGAACATGGGGGAAGTCCTTGCCCGAGCAGACTCCAAGAGACAGCTGGAGGGTACTAAGTGGAGAAGCCCCTGGATTAGAAGTCAGGAGGCCTGTAACTCTCTGTGACATTGGTAAGACCAGAAGAAAGATAGGTCATGTATATGACTATGATATAAGAAAACAGGTATTGCTTAATATTTGATAACTCCTTAATATTTAATTCCTCCTTAATACCATGTGGAAGTCAGATGGTTTGTTGGAAAGAAAACTAGACCTGGGTTTGAATTCTGGCTCTGTTATACAATATTTATGCAATCTTGGGTGTAATAACAAAAACAATAATGATAAACTATTTATATACCACTTTATATTTTTCAATCTGCATCACATACCATTTTAGTTTCCTTACAACCCTGTGAGGTAGGTACTACAAATACAAGGTGTCCCAAAAACCTTAGTGTGGCTTTATGCTTTAGTAAGCTCAATACTATATTGAAATTTTAATAAGTATGAAAATTTACTCAGGTTTTTGTATAATTACCAGCATTTTACAGATGAGGAAACTGAGGTTCAGAGAAGTTGTGATTCGCCCATGATCACATTGCTAGTAAATGGCAGAGGTAGGATTCAAATCCAGATCTTCCTGACTCTGAGTCTAATGCTATGTTCACAGTCTTGCTATTTCTCTGGTCTTCAGTTTCCTCATCTGTAACATAAGGTTGATGATGGAATTGCCATGAGAGTTAAATAATTCAGTGTATGTAAAATGCTTTGTAAACTATAGGACACTTATTTTGCAAAGTGCATCTTATATATTAATTCACTTTAGCCTTCCTACAACTGTATGAGGTAGGTTTTACAAATTAGGGTGTCCCAAGAGTCTTAGGGCAGTGTACGAGATGATTAATCTTATTACACAGATTTCTCAGGCTAACTTGAGGGCTCCTCCTACAAGGACCCTTAGTTCTAGGTGGTTCATTCAGAAATTGCCAGGCTTTACCTACCCCTTGTTCACAGTGACAAGGATGAATCTGTGGCCGGGAGGTTGAGGATTAACAACATTTCTTCTCTATTTCCTTCCCAACAGAAATATCCCTAAAATCTGATGAAACTCCCCACTTTCTTTGCTCCTCACTTGGACCTTCTCCTTGCCAATTATTCCATGTTCCAATCTGTCTCCTTGTATCTATTCTGTCCTCCAACTCTCAATACTGGCCAACCCCAGTTTCATTGCCCTCCCCACTCCTTTCCGTCTGATTGGTCCTCAAGCAGTGACTGACATTAGCCCCACTGGTTCCATTTTATGATAATATCTAGTCTTCTTAATGAATTTGCCTTTCTCCTCCTTTCCCTGTGCCAGAATCTCTGTGCTTCCCTTTTTTTCCCTTTTGCCCTGTACTCATTCTCTCTTGTCAACTGTTTCTAACATCCCCACCAAGAGACTCCCAGTTAGATCAGCCGACTGCCCACCCCAGAATTATGAACTATTTAGAGTTAAGAGAAATATTTTAGAGACCATCCAATCCTACTCCTACTTTATAGATGAAGAAACCAAGAATTGATTTGTTCAATGTCATACAAAGAGAATCATACGAGCGAGGATTCAAATCCAAGTTCCTTGGTGCCAGATCCAATACTCTTTCCAACACGTCATGCTGTCTACACATATTTCTTGTAACTACAGCAATCTCCTTGAACCTCACAATAATACTATGAAATCCCCAGTGGGAGTTACAGACCATGCCACTCCCCTACTCAACAAATTTCAGGGGCTCCCTATTACCTCTAGGACCAAATATAAACTACTCTGTTTAACTTTTATAGCCTTTCACAAGCTGACCTTAACCTATCTTTCCAGTCTGAGGGGTCACACCAAGCTGAAAAGACTTCAGACCCATCAATGGAATGGATGCACTTGCCATCCAAGGGTCAACCTATTCACACTGCAAAAGGTACGTACTAAGGACAACAGGTGCTGATTGTTTGTTTGTTTTTTTACCACGATGGCCAATGGTAGTAATGAGGGGGTAAAGGATGTAATCGTTATTTTTGTTTGTTTTCACTTCGCTGTTTTTCTTTGTTACTAAGGAGAGTTCAGTTCCAATAGGTTCAGGAGTATGGGCGGCATTTCATTCAGAAGTGATTGTGATATAAAAATGAAAGGCATAAATATTTGCTTTAAAATGAGGGATTTGGAACAAGTCCCTCAGGTGCCTTCTAGCTCTAAATACCATGTTCCTATCACGGTAAGAGAGACAACTAAGTGGTACAGTGGTCCTGGTGTCAAGAATACCTGAGTTGAAATCCAGCCTCAGACATTTACTAACTGTGCAACCCTGAAAAAGTCACTAAGCTGCTGTCTGACTCACTTTCCCCATCTGTAAAATATAAATTATAATAATAATAGCACCTACATCCCAGAGTTATTGTAAGCATCAAATTAGATAATATTTGGTGTATTAGAAGCAACCCAGCTAAACTCTCTCAGCACTCTCCTCAAACAACTTTAAAATAATGCTTCAAATATAATTTTGGAGGGGAAGAGCCAGCAAAAAGTGAGGGCAAGACATTTTCTAGCCTAAGAAAATTTAAGAGGTTGGCAGGAGAAATCTGTGGCACTGAGGTGAAGGTCTCTCCAGAGCCAACATACAGGGGCAGAAGTCTCAGAAGCAGGAACAGCTTTGGGAGCTCTCAGCCCAGACATAGTAAGGGAGTTTGACAACTGATTAGAAAGAAATTACAGGAAACCTTTTCTTATCATTGGGTATACCTGGCACTAATGGGCAATTCTATTGCCCATATGCAGTTCCGAGTCTCTGTTCCAGGGCAAAGAGGAGTGCTAACACTTATGGCTACAGGGGACCAGGAACTATTCCTGGGTCAAGACCAGAGCACAACCCAGAAAAGCAGTGACCATACCTCTCTTCACCTTGGAGTCACCCAAAACTTGCCGAACCCTCCTCCTCTCCCCTAGAATTAGCTCTGAAAACAACAGCACAAAAAGTCCTGAAGCTTGGCACAGTGCCTACCCACCCCCCGGTGAGCAGTCCAACTTTAACATAAAGTGAAAAGTCAGGAAATAGGTTGAGAGAAATAGCAAACAACAACAAATTGATCATAAAAAGTTACTAGAGTGTCAGGGAAGACCAAGAAATAAACTCAGAAGAAAACAACAAGGTTAAAAACAGCTACAAACAAAGCCTTAAAGAAAAATGCTAATTGGATACAAGTCTGACAATAATTCCTGGAGGAATTAAAGCAATAAGAGTGGTAGAAGAAGAATTGAGAAACGAATTGAGAGTGATACAAGAAAATTGTAGAAAGGGAATTAAACAGCATGGCAAAGAAAGCATGAATATTCACTAAAGAAAACAAATAACTCTTTAAAGAACAAAATAAGCCAAATGGATGAGAAATGGAAATGAGGTAAGAAATGGGGGGGAAATGGCCAAAAAAATGGAGGAAACAAATGGAAAAAATTTCACTGAAAAAAATAACTCCTTAAAAACATTGGCCAAATGGAAAAAGAGATACAAAAGCTCAATGAAGAAAATAACTCCTTAAAAATTAGAATTAGGAAAATGGAAACTAATGATTCCATATGACATCAAGAAACAATAAAATAAAATTGAAAGAATTAAAAAAATAGAAGTGTGAAATATCTCATCAGAAAAACAACTAACCTGGAAAATAGATCACAGAGAGATGATTTAAGAATTATCATACTACCTGAAAGCCATGATCAAAGAAAGAATTTGGACTTCATATTTCAAGAAATTATCAAGGAAAACTGCCCCCAATATCTTAGACACAGAGGGTAAAATAGAAATTCAAAGAATCCACTGATCACTTCCTGAAAAAGACCCCAAAACTGAAAACTCCAGAGCTCTCAGTTCAAAAAGAAAATGTTTCAAGCAGCCAGAAAAAAACAATTCAAATATTGTAGAACCACAGCCAGGATTTAGCAGCTTCCACATTAAAGGAGTGGAGGGTTTGGAATATGGTATTCTTGAAGGCAGAGGAGCTGGGATTACAACCAAGAATAACCTATCAAGCAAAACTGAGTATAATCCTTTGGGTGAAGGGGAGGAGGGGGAATGGACAGTTAATTAAATAGAGAACTCTGAAGCATTTCTGATGAGAAGACCAACTAGAGAGAAAATTTGACATTCAAACATAAGACTCAAAAGAAGTATAAAAAGCTAAACATGAAAGAGTAATCATAAGATTCTCAATAAAATTAAACTATTTACATTCCTATGTAGAAAAATGATACCTGTAAATCCCAAGAACTTTATCATTATTAGGGCAGTTAAAAGGAGTTTACATAGACATAGGGCATGAATGTGAGTCAAGTATGTTGCAGTGGTCTAGGTCTGTATTCCAAAGAGATAAAATAAAAATGAAAAGGACATATATGTACAAAAATATTTATAGCAGATATTTTTGTGGTAGCAAAGAATTTTGGGATGCTCTTCAACTGAGGAATGGCTAAACAAGTTGTGGCATATAATTGTGATGGAGTGTTATTGTGCTATAAGAAATGCTGAGGGTGGTACTTGCAGAAAAACACAGCCCATATGAAGTGATACAAAGTGATGTGAGAAAAACCACAGTAACAGCAATGTTGTAATGATCAACTGTGAAAGACTTGGCTTCTCTGATCAATACGATGATCCAAGACAATTCCGAAGGACTCATGATGAAAAAATACTATCCAAATCCAGAGAGAGAAATAATGAACTCTGTGTTCAAATTGAAGTATAATTTTCTCACTTTATTTTTCTTGCTTTTGTGAAATATGGCCAATATGGAAATATGTTTTGCATGACTTTACATGTATAATTGATATTGTTTGCTTGCCTTGTCAGTGGATGGGAGAGGAGGTGAGAGGGAGGGAGAGAGGGAATTTGGAACTCAAAATTTAAAAAGAAATTAATGTTAAAAATAAATAATGAACTTTAAAAGAAAAAAGTAAACAACAACATAAAAAATTCATCAGACCTCAAAATGAGACTATTAGATCAAATTAAGGAAGTCATCCACTCCAAAATCCTATCTAAATTTGATAAGTGATCAGACTTTCCTTATACATCCTTGAGATGGATGAAATGAGCAAGTGTACCAGTTGAAGATGCCTGATCATTTCTTTTCAGAGGATCTTTGCTTTTGTTGCTTCTTTTCCCTCTTTCTTCAAAGAAGAATAAATCAATCATCAATAAAGATTTGTTAAATGGGGGGAAACGGGATATAGAGATAAGAGAGAGGAGGCTTCTGAACAGACCCTTGGGCACACCCACAGTTAGTGACTGAAACAAGCTACCTCCCTTACGAAGTCTTCCTTGACCTCCCAAGCAGAATGTATCATCTCCGTCTTCAGATTTTCCCAGAATGTTTTGTCATCATCTCTCTTTTGTCCCATCATGCCCTAATTTATATTATATTTATCTATGTATATATCATTGTGCCTATCCCCAGAAGCTCTTTAAGGCAAAGATTGTGCATTTATTTTGTCCTTATAGCCCCAGAGTCTACCACAGTGCCATGCATTATGGAAAAATCCTTCAACTGATGCAGTTCGTCACAGTATCTATGCAACTTGGAGTTTAGAGAATTACCCATGTTACCAAAAAGCTAAGTGATCTCATGGTCCCATAGATAATATGTGTCAGAGGCAAAATTTCCAAGTCTTCCTCAATCCATACCTAATACTCTACTTACCACAAAATTCTATCTCTCTCCCTATGCAATATTTATTGAATTGATATAAATTCTATACTATATGATGTCACACAAAAAGATCAAGAGAAATTTAGATTTAATCTCATGACCCCTTTGCACTCTTAAAAATTGTTTAGGACACCCCCCCCCAAGAGTTTTTATTTATATGGGTTATATCTAACGATATTTACCATTTTAGAAATCAAAATGTCTTAGTATTATTATGAAAACAGTTTTGACTCCCTGAAAGGGTCTTGAGGACCTCAGGGGGACCCAGTACCACACTGAGAACCAATGGTTTAATAGATGATAGATTCATTCAACCAGCAAATATTTTGTTGTTGCTGTTGTACAGTCATTTCACTTGTGTCCAGCTCTTCATGATCTCATTTGGGGTTTTCTTGGCAAAGCTTCTGGAGTGGTTTGGCATTTTCTTCTCCAGCTCATTTTATAGATGAGGACATTGAGGCAAACGTGGTCAAGTGACTTGCTCAAGGTCACAGCTAATATTTATTGAACACCTGCTGTGTATGTTCCCCCTCCCTCATACCCCCCAAATAAATACTATAAGGCTGGAAGGGAAATAATATTTTGGCATTAAGAGAATCAAGATGAGAAAGAAACAGGATTCACTGGTACCAGTTAGTCAAACTCAACAAGTATTTATTAAGTATTTGCCATGTTCCAGGTGTGTATGTCAAGCCGTGTCAAAAAAGAGTGATAATCAATAAAGGATGTAGCTGTTGCCCATGCAGGTTACATGTATTTTCATAAAGGTTTATCTAAATGCAGCTCAAAGAAAATTGTGAATCAATATCTCTGGAATCTCTCTCACCTCTTTCCATGGAAGACTCTGCTTCTTACCTGGAGGAAAACAGGAAATTGGGGTTACATGGCTGGTCCATTGTACTCTCAGAGCAGATGCTGGACTTGAATTATATCTATCTTCTTAAATAGTCTAAGGGAAAGGGGCAGCTAGGTGGAGCAGTGGATAGAGCATTGGGTTTAAAATCAGGAAAACTCATCTTCCTGACAATTCCTAGCTATGTGACCTTGGGCAAGTCACTTAACCCTGTTTACCTCAGTTTCCTCATCTGTAAAATGAGCTGGAGAAGGAAATGGCAAAATACTTTAATATCTCTGCCAATAAAAACCCCAAATGGGGTCACAAAGAGTCAGACATGACTGAAAAATGACTTTAAAATAACTAATTGATGTGATAAAGATATTTTGCTGCAAAAATCTCAAACCCTCCAAAGTACACAGTTAAAAAAAAATACCAACTTAATGAAAGCATATCACCTTCTACTTCTTTAGTTTCATCATTATTAACACAAGGTAGGGATGTGACCTTAAACTTTGAGATTCCAATACTAATGCTGATTGAAGTATCTGATTAATGTTTCTTTCCTTTCAGGGACAACATTATTTACTCTAGGGTAATCATTGTGTATATTGACCTTTCAACTGTTTTCTTTGCCCTTTATCATTTCATGTGTCTTTCCCTGTTTCATTGAGTTCTCCACATGCATCACGTTCTATCATGGCACATGGCATCATCATCATGGAACAATAATATTCCATTACACTCATATACCACAGTTTGGTCATCCATTCCCTAAACACTGGGCACAGTTTTTTAATCATCCAAAATGATACTGTGATGAATATTTTTGTGCATGTGGTACAATTTATTTTAAAGAATAGGATCATCTCCAATTACCATTCCCCTGTGTGTGTTATCTATCCCAGTAGAATATAAGCTCATTGAGGGCAGGGATTGTCTTTGCTTTTGTATGTAGATACCCAGTGCTTAGAATAGTGAATGGCACGTGATAAGCAATTAATCATAAATTCTTTCATTCAAGTAAAAAAAAAAAGAATAGAATTATAAATGTGGAGCTGGAAAGGTCCTCACAGACTATCTCATTTAACCCCATTATTTTACAGATGAGGAAACCAAAGACACTAATTGTGCTCAAGAGCTATAAACATCAGAAGGGAAATTTGAACTCAGGCTCTTTGCATACAGAGCATGGATTCTTTCTACCATACCCCAGTGCACATGAGAAGCTACCACAGTGTAGTAAGCTAGGCTGTGAAAGAGGTAAGAGGATAGGTGATGGTGATTCCATGCCTCAGGGGGCTTGTATAAAGACAAGACTGATACATGAAGTCAACCATACAAGAGATGTCCAAAGTCAACAATGGCTAACTGATAAAAAATAATAAATAGGGTCTTGATCAAAGAGTTTCCTGACCTGCTTGATGACCCTACAGAAAGGTCAGGGTCAATTGACTCCAAATTCCTATGAAGAGAGTGGACCAGTGGCTTGTTAAGTTTCCACTGTGAGTGTTTCCTCCTCAGAAGTCAACAAACACTTCAAATGAGGCTTGATTTGTGTTTTGTTGATTGTATAGATTCAAGAAAATGAAGAAGAAAATGTTAACAATGAAAATTAAACATCAAAGTGGTTGCTTAGCATTTGCCACCACATTCCTTGTGTGGACACAGAGGAATAACACTAGGCAAATCAATTTAGTGTCATTTTTATGAGACTAATACAAGAGCATCTGTGCCTCACAATAGTGAGTCAATTCATCATCTTCCATTACGTACTAAAAGTTCTTCCCATTCCCTGCATAGGGAAATGTAATTAAAAGTCCCAAACAAAGGATCAACTTCAAGAAGCAACCTGGTCCAATGGAAGGAGTGATGAATTTAGAGCCACAAAACCCAAGTTCAAATACTGTCATATCTTTGTGTCCTTGGGTAAATCACTACACCTCTTAGAGACTGTTTCCTCATCCGTAAAATGGTGGATTGGACTAGATGGTCTCTGTGGCCTCCCTCTAAGATCAGGGGACTCCCTGGTCTCCACTCACACCCATACCCACACTTAGAAGGCAAATGCTACAGGACCTGGTTTGAAGGCATCATTAAGGCCCAGAATAGTCATTGAAAGATGGGCTTTTAATACCCTTTGAAGTAGATCAGAGAATAACCCTGAGGCCCCAAAGTCAAAACAAAACCAGTGGCTCTGGTTAAAACTTAGTTAGGTCATCCACCCCAGCTCCTAACTTTGATTTTATGAAGGCCACAAATGCTGGGAAGGTGATCTTTGTCCAGCACCTCGGTTACTGATTCTCAACTGAGGAAGCTGAATCATCATGACAAAACAAGAAAGGCAACTTTCCTCCCTGAGCTGGGATGCCCTCTGTTGGGAATACCAGCTGCTCCAGAAGGTTCTACCACCTTCAGATCAGAGGTAAAAGGGGGTACAAAGCTCTGCTCCATCCCTCAATCTCTATCTCTTCATCTTCACCCCTTCTCCCCAGAGTTCTAGGATCATTACAGATACTATCACTCCAAAAAACCTTAGAGATCCTCTAGCCCAACATTCTCATTTTACAGGTGATGAGACTGAGGCCCAGAGAAGGAAAGAGACTTGTCCAAGGTCATACAAATAGCAGATTCAAAGTCAGTCCTTAGATTCCAAAATCAAGTGATAAGTTAGTCATTACATTAGGATATACCCGAAAATTCTGAAGGTCCTTCCCAGGAGTGTCCTTGGGGTAGCTCCAGGATGGAAGCTACTGTAAATACTGTCACATAGTAGGAGCTTAATAAATGTATATTCCCTTCCTTCTCTACCCCACATGGGGAAATGTAATCAAGGTTCTAAGCAGGGGATCACCTTCAAGAAGTAGGTTGATATAGTGGAAAGACAAAGACAATGTCCTAACATGGAGAATCATAGAATTTAGAGCAGGAAGGGTCTCTAGAGATTTGTTCATTCATTCATTCACTCAAAATTTATCAAGCAACCACTTTGCCAGGCAATAGGAATACAAGGACAAAAAGAAAGCAGTGCTTGTGCTCAGGAAGCTTATATTCTATTGCATCGTAGAGGTTATCTAGTCCAATCTCCTTAAAATACATGTAAGGAAACTGAGGCCCAAAGAAAGGCAGTGACTTGAATCAAAGGAGTCATACAGAATTGGAAGCCATGTCTTCCAGATCTAAAATACCCTTCACTGCCTTCTCCAGCTCCTTGGTCCTGCTGCCATTGGAGCCAATGGAAGAAATTTTGGATGATACTTTTCTATTTCTTTTTTTTTATACATACATATATATATTTAACATTTGATTATAGAACTTTAAATTCTAGATTCTTTCCCTTCCTCCCTCGTCACCCACCCATACTGGAAGGACAAACAATTCAATACAGGCTGTACATGTGGAATTACGCAGAACATCTCCACAGTGGATATATTGTGAGAGACTGATCATATGTCCCTCCTTCCTATCCCACCCCGCTCTTGTTCTATTCTCTACCCTGTCCCTGTCCCTTTACAGAATTGTGTACTTCCAGCAACCCTCCCCATCACCCTGCCCTCCCCTCTGTCATCCCACCTCTCATCCCCATCCCCCCTACTCTCCTGTGTGGCAAGATA
>CM053583.1:375070496-375113765 GCA_028627135.1 Pseudochirops cupreus | reverse complement strand
TTAAGGTGTTATTTTCTTCAGTCAGGTTGTTGACTCTCTTTTCATGATTTTCTTGTATCATTCTCATTTCTCTTCCCAATTTTTCCTCCACTTCGCTTATTTGGTTTTCAAAATCCTTCTTAAGCAGATCTATGGCTTTTAGGCAGTTTTCATGTTTCTGGGAAGCTTTTGGTGTGGGAGTTCTGACTGTGTTGTCTTCCTCCCGTTCCATACTTTGATCCTTTTTGTCCCCAAAAAAGGAATCTAAAGTTGGATTGCTGTTCTTACATTGCTTCCTTTGCCTGCTCATGTTGCCAGTGAATTACTTGATTTTTTTAGCTCTGTGGAACTCTGCTCCTAGGGGGGAAAGCTCTGTCTCAAATCGCTGGGGTTTTTGCAGCTGCCAGAGTTATTGAGAGGCTGCTGCAGCCCCTACCAGCTTTGGCTCACTGAAAACACACCCCAGGACCACCACCCAAGATCATGATCCAGATCCAGGCTGCTCAACGCAAGAGCTCTTAGCCTCTGAACGATTGCTTGGCCTCCCTCACTTTTCTCCCCCAAATTTAGCTGAGATCCACTGACCTTTCACTTAGTCCTTGTTTCTTATGGCTTGATAATTCTGGAAACTGCCACAGCTGCCATCGATCCACTCTCCTGAAGCTCCAGCTGTGGCTTGTCCTGTCCCCCCTGGGGCCAAGCCACAGTTGCAGGCTGAGCTGGTTTTGGCTCCCAGCATGCTGTGCTGAGCCCTTCATGCCAAGCTGCCTTCAGTGGAACATGTGTTTTTCTGTATTTTTATGTGAGTTTTGAAGCCCTAAAATTTGGTTAGAGTCATATTTTATGGGTATTTGAGGTGGCTATGTGTAAGCTTCAAAATCTTGCTGCTTCTATGCCACCATCTTGGCTCCCCACTTTTCTATTTCTATCAGTCTATCTTCCTATCAAGAAGGAGAAATGCCTTTTCCATCTTAAAGGGTGAAACTTCAAAATATAGAACACTCTGGAGTGTGTGTGTGTGTGTGTGTGTGTGTGTGTGTGTGTGTAAGGGGGGGTGGAGGGGAGGGAAGTTGAAGCAAGGAGGAGGGGAAGGAAAAAAAGAGGGGAAGGGAGGGAGGGAGAGAGAGAGAGGGAGGGAGGGAGGGAGGGAGGGAGAGAGAGAGAGTAATGTAAAGCACATCTAACTCCCTCATTTTGTGAAAAAGAGGAGACAGTCCTATAGAGGGGAAGTAACTTGTCCGATGTCAGTCCCATAGCTAATTGGTATCAGAACTCAAATCTAGGTCTCCTGACTCCCAAGCCAGAACTGTTCTCATTGTACTATAGAACAGTTTAACATGTGAAAACCTGAACTTACTCAATGACACTTGGGGAAAAGGAAGTTCCGAAGACAAACTTGGATGCTTGCTGGAGCTGTAGAGTTTCTGCTCGCCTTATCATGCCCGACTCTGAAGATGTTCCCTTCAGCAGGCTTTCCCCGACTATTCTGGTCCTGAAGGACCTTCTCCCTTGAACTGTACAGAGGGCTTTCTTACCTCAATTGGGCACTGGTTGTACATTCCCGGTGTCTGTGTTGGTGCATAGCACCAGCCTCTGCATACAGTCAATGCTGCATTTATGTTTGTTAGGTGATTTTTGTTGTATAGGAAGAGGCCTAGAAGAGGCCTGAAACTCAGACAGTCCAGTGCTCTTATTTCAGACTGAAGCAGATGGAGCTGCAGAGAGGCCAGGGAGTCAATATGGTGCCTCCTCTCTTCTGACACTTCCACACCCAGTGCAAGCCCTCATCGCCCCAGTCTAGGATATTCCTGTAGCTCAATGCTTGCTCTCCCTGCCTCTGGTTTCTTTGCCCTCCAATCCATTCTCCACTCAGCTGTCAAACTGATCTTCCTAAAGCTCCATTCTGACTATGTTACCCCACCCCATTCAGTCAATTCTAGTGGATCCCTATTACCTCCAGGATAAAATATCCTATCCTCTTGCCTTTCAAAGTCCTTCAAGCCCTTCCCCTTTCTTACCTTTCTTGTCTTTTTACACCTTACTCCCCTCCGTATACTGTGGGATTCATTTATACACAGGCTTCCTCACTGTTCCTCTGATGTGAAATCTCATCTCCTGCCTATGGGCATTCATATTGGCTGTCCCCCATGCCTAGAATGCTTTCCCTCTTCATCTCGGCTTCCCCAGATTCCTTCAGGTCTTGGCTAATGTATCATCTTCTACAAACAGCCCTTCCCAGAACCCCTCAGTGCTAGTGCCTTCCCTCTGAGATCATCTCCCATGTGTCCTATAGACCACTGATCTGTACATAGTTGTTCATGCATTGAGTCCCCCCATTAGACCGAGTTCCTTTAAAGTGGGGACTGTGTTTTGTCTTTCCCCAGAGGTTACGAAGTGTGCCTCGAACATAGCCAGCACTTAAGAAATGCTTTCTGCCCAACTGACTGGAAAGAACCTTGGCTTTGGAGTGAGAGGACCAGGGTTTAAATCCTACCTCTGCCACATGCTACCTGTGTATTTGTACAGGTCACTTCATCTATCTGGGTTTCAGTTTCCTAATCTGTAAAACAAGCAGGTAGGTGGTACAGAGGATAGATAGGCTTATAATTAGGAAGACTTCTATTTATCAGTTCAATTCTGGCCTCAGATACTTACTAGCTGTATGACCCTGGGAAAGTCACTTACCCCTGTTTGCCTCAGTTTCCTTATCTGTAAAATGAGCTGGAGAAAGAAATGAAATGGCAAACTGTTCTAGTATCTTCATCAAGAAAACCTCACATGGGGTCATGAAGAGTGGATGCAACTGAAAAATAACTGAACAACAATCTGTAAAATGAGGGGGCAGAGTGACTTGATGGCTTTTTAAGGACCCTTCCAGCTTTGATTCTAGGATGCTATAAGCAGCTTATCCACAGTCTCAGAGTTAGCATTCAAAATCAGATCCTCTGATTGCAAATTGAGGGCTATTTTCACTACCCCAAACTGCCTCTCTGGGGTTTTAACATTTCCCTTAAAGAACAAATTCCATCGGAACACTGGAATGTCCCTCTCATGCTCAATTAAACAGCCATTCTCAGCGTGTGGTATGGGACTCCCAGGTCGCTAATCCTCTTTCAGGGGGTCTGTAAGGTCAAAACTATTTCCAAAACAGTAGTAAGACTTTGAAAATTTCTTATCAAGTAAATATCAATAAATATGACCCACATAAACGTTTTTTGGCAGGGTCCTTCATAATTTTTTAAAGTGCAAAGGGTTTGAGAACTGTTGGTCTCAGCAACTGACCGTAAATTGCAGAGCAAGTAGTAAAGGAGGTTCACCTGGAATTTCCCTACACTAAGGAAATCATAGGTTCAGTCCCTAACCCCTCTCCCCTTATGCCCAGTGTTTCAGGCAGGGAACAGGTTTTTACAGTGCACCCAGTCGTGACCTCTAACTCATCATCAGCTCCATTCCCCTCCCAGAGAAGCAAGAATTCCAAGCAGAGCTGAGGTTCCCAAGAAGAATTTACTCAACAGGCTGGAGACATAATATATACTGGCCTCCCTGGGCTCCTTCTGGAACCAAACTGAGACAGTGGGGGGAAAAAACCTGGGCTGGAAATCAGGAGACCTGGTAGCCCACTGTCTCCCCACACACTCCCACCCCACCCCCAAGTGACTCTGTGTTCAACCTGTACAAATGACTTAACCACTGCCTTACTCTTTCCTCTCTTTCTTTGCAATTATTCTTGCTACCTAAAACAACCACCAATGTTAAGAACCTGTTGTGTGCAAAACATGGTGCTAGGCATTGGGAAAAATACAAGGTTTAGCCAAGGTGCAAGAAGTTTACAAGGCACTCACCATTTAACAAGGCGATAAGACACAAATACAACTGTGCATCTTGCACAGCATTACAAGACAAATTCATTAGAGAGGCACAAAGCCAAATGCTCCACACACAACCCAAAGCAAGGTTCCAAAGTGCTATGTCAGGGCTGATGAAGAAAGTCACTCACTGGCAATCAGGGAAGATCTAAGTAAGCTTCATGGGGGAGGAGACACTTCAGCTAGCCTGGGCAGGAATTACAGAGTTGAAGAGGGAGACTTTGGGAGCTTTCTGTGGACAGGCGGTTGTCTGACTTGGCTAGAGTATGGAATTTGTACAAAAGACCAGTCTGAGCTAAGGATGAAAAGGTTAAATGGTGCTAGATTGGGGGTACAGAGAGCCTTAAATTCTGGGTATGTGAGAATATGAGTCCAGACGAGTGCTCGGAAGTGTCTGTAAACAGGGTGGTGGTAATGGGAATAAAGGAAATAGCTAGACTATTTAAAGAACCTTTAGCTTAACTTCTGTTATTTCATTTGAGCCTCACAACAAGCCTGGAAAGTAGGTGCTATTATTATCCCCATTTTTACAGATGAAGAAACGGAGTCAGGCAGAGGTTAAATGCCTTCTCCAGGATGACAGGGTCTGAGGCTGACTTTGAGCTCAGATTTTCCTATTTCCAGGTCCAGTTCTCTCTCTGCTGCACCACTTAGATGCCTTAAGAGACAGCTGGCCAGAGGAGGGGCCGT
Source organism: Pseudochirops cupreus (assembly GCA_028627135.1). Classification (NCBI taxonomy): domain Eukaryota; kingdom Metazoa; phylum Chordata; class Mammalia; order Diprotodontia; family Pseudocheiridae; genus Pseudochirops; species Pseudochirops cupreus. Next base: position 375,109,230 of record CM053583.1, on the reverse strand, counting down.
TGTGGCAGAGAGAATTAGATCTCAAGTCCTAAGTCCTAGTTTCAAATCCTGACTCTGTATTTGCTGGCTAAATTACCCCTCCTTGGAATGCAGATGCCTCACAGAGGAAGTATAATGAATGGTGCTGGCTCTAGAGTCAGACAAACCAAGGTTCAGATCTCCCATCTGATGCTTACTACTTGTGTGACCTTGACCAAGTCACTTAACCTGCATGGGTCTCTGTTTCTAAATCTGTAAAAATGAGGAAGGGGCGGATGAAATCACCCCTAGGGTCCCTTCTAGTTAGATTCCTTTGTTCTGCAAAATAAGGCTGTTGGAGTCCAGCTTTATATACTCTCCCAGCTCTAAATCCCATGTTGCTATTATCCTATAAGATTTAGTGGGCGTTAAAGTTCAAGAGTATTGCAATAAAGAGATTCTCTGAGATATAATAAGAAGACCAGAAAGCACTAAAAAACTATGGACAGTTGTCTAAAAGAATACAGGAGCAAATTGTGGATAGAAAGTAGACAGGTGTCAAATGGAATACTGGGGGGGGAATATAGATAGATAGATAGATATAGATATAGATATAGATATCATATTTGTCTACTCAAAGGTATGTCAAGCATTCATCCCCTCTTGGACAGGGGAGATACCATTCAGGGACATCTGTTGGGTTTCATAAATGTCAGGTGGAGATCTGGCAGGGACAGAAGCAAATGATTGCCTTTCATTTGGTTCCTCCCACCATCCTCAGGAAATCTGACCTTGAACATCGAGTACAGACAGCCTCCCCAGAGCTGTGGGTCATTTGCTGGTGATCCAGTGGGAGAAGGGGGACTGCACTTTTTTGTTGGGGGAATGGGGGTTGTAGAAGGACCTGGCAATTCTATCTTGCATTCCTTGACATCTTGGGATCATGGCTAACTCATTTTATTTACCCTGCTTTGGGGTTTAAACTCTGTGTCTGGGCCATTAGATTCTTTCCTCTGAGGTCAGACCTCTAGACTGCTCTGAGGTCACAGGAATATGAGTCCAAGAAAAACCATTAATGTTTTAGCCATCGGGTCTGAGTTCCAGTCTTGACTCTGTTACTGAATACCTATACAATCTTAAGCAAGTTAATTACCCAATTACTGGAGACTCCTATACAATCTTAGGCAAGTTAATTACCCAATTACTGGAGACTCCAATTACTGGAGACTCCCCATCTTTCAAATGAGAAAGTAGTCCTAATAATAACTGACATTCAAGTTTGCAAAGCAGCACTACTCACATTTTCTTGTTGGGGCCCCTTGACAACCCTAGGTAGGTGCTAAAAGTATCATCATTCCCTTCCTACTGACAAGGAAACTGAGACTTAAGTGTTTTGCCCCTAGTCACCCTGCTAGTGAGTAGTGGAACTAGGGTTTGAACCCAGAAGAATATATTTCCTGAGATTCCACACCTAGGATCTGTCCACCAGACCCCAGATGACTACTTAAATAAATTCTAGTTCTCAATCATGTGATACTATGAAAAAATTACCAGTCTTTGTTGAACTCAGTACAAAGCCCTGTGCTTTTAAGACACCATAGAGGAGAGAGATGAATAATATCGGGTCCCTACCCTCACAGGGGTGCGGAACCTGCAGTCTCAAGACCACATATGGCCTTCTAGGTCCTCAAGTACAGCCCTTTGACTGAACCCAAACTTCACAGAATAAATCCCCTTAATAAAAATATTTGTTCTGTAAAACTTGGACTTGGTCCAAAGGCCACACCCAAGGACCTAGAAGGCCACGTGTGGCCCCAAGGCCACAGGTTCCCCACCGTGGTAGAAGCATAGCAATGAGGATAAGAAAACAAATTACTTTAACACCAGTTATTACTGGATAAATGCCATAGGATAGGCCACCTGGTAGAACAGAAAAACACAAGACATATGATTTGAGACAAATCACTGATACCTGTCTGTGCCCTGGTCTCTTTCTTGTAAAATGTAGAAAATAACCTCTGCTATACTCACCTTATTTGGTAGTAAGTTATTAAATGACTCAATAGATGTAAAGTACTTGCTGTGTTAAACTATCTGCCAATTTGCAAGAATTCAGATAATTCCAAGATCTGAATGATATTACTTTGCATTTGGGTAGCATTTAAAAGCATTTTCACTGTGTTACTTGATTCTCGCAACCCTGTGAAATAGTTTGGAGAGGGCACCTAATAAATGTGGAAACTGTGGCCCTGAGAGGCTGAAGTGATCTGTCTAATGGCACACATTGAGTTAAGAGCAGACCAAGGACTCAGAATAATAATGATAAAGATGACGATGGCAGCACCAAGCAGGGGCAAGTGTCAAATGTACACATCAAAGTGAGCACCACCAAGAGAATGATTTACACAAGAATCACAAAAGGTAAAAGCTCTGCTTTGGGTTCATTGGGGGATGGGCCAGATGGGGTCAGATGTGTGGCCCCCATCTCTGCACATCTATGTGTAAGAGGAAAACGACACTGAAATGGCACCCAAATTCTGATCAATACAGTGATCAATCTTGATGCCAGAGGACTGATGGCGAAACAAGCCTGCCTCCTCTGAAAGAGGAGGTGGAGTGGGGGGAAGAGGGAGAGAATAAGCATTTATTTATTTATACAAAATGATATGCAGACTATATTGCCAGACATGGACAAAGCGTTAGTCTGTTTTGCTTAAATATACTGTTTCTTTCAAGGGACGGGAGAGGAGCAGATGCATTAGAAAATAATGGTGCAAAAAAATAACACCAAAAAAAATATTGTGACTTGGGAGTCACCAAGACTGAAATCCCACCTGTGAGCATGAAGGCTTTAATGCTCAAGGTGTATTATTATTCCCAGTTTACAGATGAGGCAACTGAAGTTCAGAAAACTTAAGTGACTTCCTCCATAGTCGTGCACCCAGAAAGTGTTGGGGGCCAGATCCAAATGTAGGTCTCCCCAGGCTCCAATTTCAGAGCTCTTTCTACCGCTCAAACTCTCTCCTGACTAGTGCAGGAAAAAATCAGTATACCCCCCTCAGGTTAGTTTGGCCACTAGGGAGAAGATTGGGAGTCAGAGGAAAATGCACTACTCTACTGTTTACTGTGTTCAGTTCGTGTTCAACACTGTGTTCAACGTGTCATTCAACCTTGCTGGTCCTTAACTCCCTCATCTATAACAGGGATAACGTTTTAATCAATCAATATACATTTATGAAGCACCTGCTACGTGTCGGGCACAATGCTAAGCCTATCTCACTGGGTTGCTTGGGAGGATCGCCCTTTACAAGACTTTCAAATGTTAAACTGATTATTCCAAAAGTCCAAGTGTTGTGTTTTGTGTGTGTTTGTGTTTTGTTTTGTTTTTTAAACTATTAACTTTAAGTTTTAGGTTTTTAAGCTATTATCTTTTAGATGACATGAAGATTTTGGGGACACCCTGTATAAATGCGATGATATGATGGGATTTTGGACAGTGTGCTCGGTCCCCTAAGGTGGGAAAAGAAGGGAGAATGGATAGAAGGGAAGGGCACGGAGAACTGGTGGAAGCCTGCTAAGAGTTATTCAGAGATTCCGAAGGTCATTTATTTCAGACTCTTCATTTTACAAGGGAGTCCCAGAGTAGGAAGTGATTCTCCCAGTGTGGCTTTGTCTAGTGAATCCAAGGCTTGCTGGTGAGTGAGTGGCTGAGCAGAGATTAAGCGGCTGAACTGAGACTTCTGGCTCCAAGATCAGGGCTGTTTTCATAGTTTTCCTTTCCCCTGCTCCTGGATCCCTACTTCTAACCATTTATCCCCTCAAGGAAAAAAAAAAGAAAAAAAAAGAAAAGGCAGGAAAGATCTCTGTTTCTCCCTGGAGTTCTACGACGTCCCTCAAGGTTAAGATTTAACTACCTATAAAAGGAGCCTGGAACTCCGGCTAGCATTGCAGCGTTTATAAATAGACTCCACCCTCACCGCACCCCACCCCCAGCCACCCACCTCCCCTTTGCCAGCCCATCGGCTGCTCCCTGGGCGGCCCGTGAAAAGGCACTTCGGGGCTCTCTGCGGTGAGGACCCCGGCTGTGGCAGCGGCTGTGGGCCCTGGCAGCCTCGGACCCCTGATCCCGGCGTCTACCCCGCAGGAGACGTCACCTCCCAGTCCCACTGCTGTCCCACAGGTGAGTCCCTATGCCGCTGCTGCCCCAGCCCCCTGACCCCAAACCCATCTCTAGGATTCGCTTGGCACTTTCAGAGTTTTCTTCTTGGCTGCCTAGAGAATCGCCTAGTCGGAAGGCGGAGGAGGTCGTGGGAAGGCAGAAAACCCTTTTCAGAGTTTTCTTCCTCCTGCTTCCCAGATTCCCAACGCTATGGCTTCTCTCTTTTCCCCGGCCAATACAAAAAAACAAGTGCTTGACTTTCTCGTAATGGAAATAGATTGGATTTGGAATTAGAAAAGCAAAGATTTCTCATTTGTATAATGGGAGTTTGGGAATAACTAACTACAGTGTGCGTTCTATCTCTAAATTCTCTGGCTCCTGTTTGTCTTCTGGAAGCCTTTTCCTTCGAGTTTCGTTTAGTTTCTCGCCTCCTACCTGAAGCTGTCCCTCATTCCTCTCACTTTGACCCTCACCCCAGATGAAAATGTTCCCAGATCATACCTCCCGGCAGGGATTTGCATTATGTCTGTGTAGGTGTGTGTGTCACCCTCACAAGACCAGAACCTGCTCAAAGGCAAGGCCTGAGTGACTTTCCGTGTTTTCTCTCACTTATCTCTGAAAGGATGAGTATGTGAGCTCATTATCATTCGTGCGTTTTGCTCTTGTTTCCTCTGGACCGAAGAGGTCTTTGGTATAGAAAGCTGGCTCTTAAACCGTGGTCCGAAGACCTTTAGGGTCCCAGAGATCCTTTCAGGAGGACTGTGAGGTCAAAACTATTCTCATAATTATGCTAAAACCCTTTAATTCTTAATATCAATGGATATAACCCACATACACAAAACTTCTTTAGGGTCCTCAATAATTTTCAAGCATATAAAGCGATCCAGATATCAAAAAAGTTTGAGAACCAGCTGGGTGGCACAGTGGATAGCAGCCAGGACTGGAGTCACAAGGACCTGAGTTGAAATTTTGCCTCAGACATTTACTAGTTGTATGACCATAGGCAAGTCACTTAACTCTGTCTGTTTTCTCATCTGTAAAATGAGCTGGAGAAGGAAATGGCAAACCTCTCCAGTTTCTTTGCCAAGAAAATCTCAAATGGGGTCATGAAGAGTCACACATGACTGAACAACAACCACAACAATACAAGAGAATTCTTGGTGAGGAAAGTTCTGCCAATACCAGTCTCCATCTTAAAGCCTTAGGTGCCTGAGGTACAGAAAGATTAAGCAACTCACCACAGGATCATACAACCAATGTGAGTAAGAGGCAGGATCTGAATACAGGACTCATTGGCTTTCTTTAAACACTTCTCTACCTACCAGTATTGCAGCATTTTTTTTTTGCTTTTTTTTTTTGGAGGGGGTAAGATAGGGCAATTGGGGTAAAGTGACTTGCCCACAGTCACACAGCTAGTTTTGTGTTAAGTGTCTGAGGTCACATTTGAACTCAGGTCCTCCTGACTCCAGGGTGGGTGCTCTATTCACTGAGTCACCTAGCCACCCCCAGTATTGCAGTATTAACACAAATTCAAATCAAGATTTAAAGTTTACAGAGCTCTTCCCTCACAACAACTCTGTAAGGTAGGTTGTATAAATGTTTTGATCCCTATTTTATAGATAAGGAAATGGATTGAGGGAGGGAAAGTGATTTGCCCACACTGCAGATAAGATTTGAATTTACATCTAATGGTCCTTCTATTTTGGAGCTGAAAGATACCTGAGAAGTGATTCCCCCTCCCCCCTCATCCCAAGCTCTCCATTTTATAGAGGAAGAAACTGAGGCCCACAAGACTTAAGTGTCTCATCTAAGGCCATAAGGGAAAGTCAGTTCCAGAGCCAGGATTTAAACCCAGTTCTTTTGACAGCAGATACAACACAGGAGTAAAAGCCAAGCTTGAACCCAAGAAGACTCCAAGATGCACATTCTTTCTCCTATATCATTCTACTTCCCTATTCAGAAATCTTTGCAGTCTTCTAGTCCAGATCTTTGCTTTTAAAGACAAGAAATCTGTGGCTCATAAAAACTTTCCGAAGGTCACTCAGCAACTTATTGTCGTAACAGTCCCCAGATCTCCTGCCTCCCAGGCAGGTGCTCTTTTCATGATTCACAATGCTTCCGGAAGGCTCATTCCAACAAGCGGCTCAGAATATGTCATCTTTCAACTGTTGCTTTGAAGGAAAATAAAACCAAGTCTTGTGTTTTCCTAACCCTGCTCAGTTCTATCTGGAAGGAAGCCATGTCCGGAGCATTGTTTGGGGAAATCCCTTTTTTCCTGATTGGCCACATGCCTGAGAGATTTGGGGCCAGGGTCTTTTCTGATTGGAAGAAAGGAATGGTACCACTGGAGGGAACAGTCTACAATAGGGCTTCTTAATTTTTTGGTGTTACAGACTCCTTTGACAGTCAAAGGAAGCCTATAGACCTTTTCTCGAAATACTGTTTTTAAAGTATAAAATAAAATACAAAGTGCCCTAGAAGTCTTAGTGCAGTTGAGACACCTTACCTGGAGGATTACAAAGGATACCTATATTTAATATGTAATGGGGGGGGGGGGTTAAAATATATTAAATTTTAAAAATAAAAAACAAAAGAACCTATATTAAAACTATAAAACTATACATTATGAAACTATAAGAACAATATTAAAACACAGTCATCCAAATGTTTTCTTTAAAAAAGTCTACAAATTCATGGGTCTCAGGTTAAGAACCCCTGAATGAGTTTCTAGTTTCTCTCAGCAGAAGCAAGGAAGGCCCATAAGGAAAGAAGTAGTGGAAAAACTTCAATTCCAAGGACCTGAAATCAAATCTCAGCCTTCGGTAATAATATCATTGTACTTGACAGGCTTTTATCTGATCTTCAAAACATCCTGGTAAAGAATGTTGTACAGAGTTAATGTTCTTGCTTTTACCGAGGGAGAAACTGAGGTTCAGAAAGGTGATAATTGCTGCCCAATATCACATACTAACCAGAACCAGTCAGAGTTAAACACAGGTCTCACCTCAAATTCAGTACTTCACACACACACACACACACACACACACACACACACACACACACACACACACACACACACACACCACAATTGCCTCTTTAGTTGGCAACCTTAAGCTAAGTGAGACCATAGTACATAGAGTGCTGGGCTGGAGTCAGACTCATCTTCATGAATTCAATTCTGGCCTTAGATACTTACTGGCTGTGTGACCCTGGGCAAGTCATTTTAATCCTGTTTGCCTGAGTTTCCTCATCTGTAAAATGATTTGGGGAAGGAAATGGCAAACCACTCTAGTATCTTTGCTAAGAAAATGCCAAACAGAGCCATGAAGAGTCAGACATGACCGAAACAACTCAACAACAAAAATCTCTAAGAGCACCTTCTAGTCAAAAATCCTGATACCCATTTTACAGATGAAGAAACAGAAACTCACAGAGGGTTAAAAGACATCTTAGAACCTTAGAATACAGGGCCCAGGGATCATCTAGTCCAATGGTGTCAAACTCAAAGAGAAATGGGGGCCACTAAACCATATATAAGGTTTCCCACAGGTCACAAGTTGACTTAGAAATCCACATTTTTACATGATCAATGTTGTATTTGTAATTAATTGTGTTAAATATTTGTCAATTATATTTTAATCTGTTTCAGGCCACACTATAGCACTCTACAGACTCTGATCTAGTACAGGAATTCTTAGTGTGCGTGTGTGTGTGTGTGTGTGTGTGTGTGTGTGTGTGTGTTCTGGCCTCCTATGGCAGTCTGGGGCAGCCAATGGACTCTGTCTCAAAATAATGTTCTTAAATGTATAAAATAAAATTCATAGGGTCATAAAGGAAAGGTTGATAAAAATGAAAGTATAATTTTTTTCCCATTCAAGTTGAATTTTACAGACCTCCTGAAATCTATCCATGATTGAAAATTCCCTGATCTAGTCCAGCCCCTATGTTTTACAGGTGAGGAAATCAAGCTCCACAGAATGAAAACACCCAACCAAAACCACATATTAATTCAGTGTCAGACACTCCTGACTCCTCCTAGGCTTTCTGCACCTAGGCAGGGAAATTGGTTCCCCTTGTCCAGGCTGGCACAGAACCTAGTTTGAGGGAGAAAGACTGATGTGAGGTTCCATGAGGTCCTCTCTGGAAAGAGGGGGGAGACACAGACCTTTGCTCTGGCACATTGTGAGGCTGGGCCATGATAGGAGGAAAGCACTGCTCAGGTTAGGACAGTGCATGACTTGAGAAGACTATCTGTGTCAAATACAAGGGAGCTTCAAGAGAAAAATCAAGCCAAATATTAAATTCCCCTATATTGATGCAAATGTCCCTAGGAATGGGGACCTCTTTTCTGTTTGTTTTGTTTTTGGGGGGGAGGCAGGGCAATAGGGGTTAACTGACTTGCCCAAGGTCCCACAGCTAGTTGTGTGTCAAGTGTCTGAGGCTGGATTTGAACTCAGGTCCTCCTGACTAGAGGGCCGGTGCTCCATTCACTGCACCACCTAGCTAGCTGCCGGCACCTGAACGTTTATAAACGTCTTTGATTTGTTAAGTGTTTTCCTTACGACAATCCTGTGAGGTAGGTAGGGCCCATCTAACAGGTGGGGAAACTGAGACCTCAAGGTACAGTTCATGGTCATGAAGCTAGTAATTGTCAAGAGCAGGATTCAAAGCCACCAGAGCACACCGCCACCTGAAAATAACTACCCGGACAACTCCCAAATTCAACGTTCATCTCCGACACTGAATTTTTCCATTTTTTGACAACTTTGCCAATTTGATGAATATAAGGTGATACTTCAGAGTTCTTAAATTTTGTATTTTCTAATTAGGAGTAATAAATATTTTTCAGATAATTGTTGATAGCTTGTTTGCTTTCTTCTTTTGAGAAATATTTGTTAATATCCTTTGACCATTAGTTGTTAGGAAAATGACTTGTAATCTTATAGCTTCATTTCTGTTTCCCACAGATTTGGGGTGTTGTTTTTTATCAGAGATGTTTAATGCACAGATGTCCCCATCTGTGTCTTTTCATTTTAGCTGCATTGGTTTTATTTGTGCATGAGTTAAAATTTTACACAATTGAAATGTCTATTATATCTTTTATAATTTCTTCTATTCTACAAATGGCAACAAAGTCATCTCTTTTTCAGAACTGTGAAAGCCATAACCTTTCATTTACCTTTATTTTTATACCATGATTTTTAATGTTTAGATAATTCCAAATTCCATTTGGAATTTATTTTGGTATATGGTGTGAAATGCTAGCATAAAGCTATTTTTATTTGATAAAAATTTATTTTTAGAAGTAAAAATCTTCAAAGTAACAAATGTTTATTGTAGAAGTAATCAAACAAAAATCCTAAAGTACCATTACAATTACATGCTGCACTTACGTTACATAAATTAGAAATATCATGCACGAGTGAAAGGGAATAAATATCTTTGATGGGGTGCTTGGGTGCTTCTGCTAGGACCCTACTTCCAATATCACATTTCTCCCTAGCCTCAAAACACTGTCCCTTACAGTACTCTTCCCAGCCCAAGGACACTATGCCTAGCAATTACTCATGAGTGGGCCCCAGTAAGACAAACTACCTTTCCCCAAAATTACTCATGAGTGGGCCCCCAGTGAGACAAACTGTCTCTCCCTGTTACTAGAACAAGCTGACCTCTGTAGAATGTCCCTTTTAAAAACAGGACTGTCTTGTACCTGCAGAATTATCATGTACTGATTCCCACAGTTATCATGTACAATCCAGAGGTCAAGCTATAGACATCAACTCTCAAAGCTATCTTGCTACAGACATAACAGACCAAAAATATACCAGTTAGGAACCCCTTTCCCTGGTTTCCAGTAGTAAATGATGCTTGTGACTAATTCTGTATGTTATCACCTAATTAGCATATCTGCCAGATAATCCACTACTTTTCCTATATAAGCTACATCATTCCTGTTAAGTTGCAAAGTTCCTTAAGGAGCTCTGCCTGCCATATTGGCTTAAATCTTTGCCAACTTGACTTAAAGAATGCTTGAGTCCATGAATTCATTCCAGACCACCCTTTCCTGTCCTTGAGGGGTCCCTGAACCTTTTAAACTGCATCATCTCCACTTGTAAATTTGAGTTTTTACCCTCAAGTAAAATGAAAATCACTAGACTAAGAGTTCAGTGAGGAACTAGATGATATCTGTCTTAATTAGAAATCAAGAGACTAAGATTTTAATCCCAGTTCTGTACTTAGTCAATGGTATGACCTCATGCTAGTCACTTAGTCCCTTTGGGTCTCAGTTTTCTCCTCTGTAAAAAGGGAAGAATGAATTAAACATGGCAACCAGTATAAAGAGCACAATATAGGGGCAGAGGGATTTGTGGCTCTACCTGAGTGACCTTAGACAAGTTGTACTTTCAGCCTCAGTTTCCCCATCTGCAAGGAATTCTACGAGGTGATCTCTGAGATCTGAGAAAGATCTCTGATCTTCATCTCTAGAGCTATGATTTTATAATTTTTATGATTTTTGATTTATAAATTTCTATGATTTTTATTTCTGAGGTTCCTTCCAGTCCCAAAATTCTATTTAGCGTTCAATAAGTCCACTGAAAGTTCCAGAAAGAAGGATCTAATTTTGCTATTATTCTCATGATTATAGATGCCATAGGAAATAATTTAACATTCACAGATTTTTTTCAACAAGGGATGCCAATATTTTGATATGTTGTCAGCATCCTTTGAAAAACTTTGGCCTTGTGGAAGTTTGATTTTAATCTTTGGACCTGAAGACTGCTCAATGTTTTCTTGAAGACACTGTGACCAGCACCATTCTTTGCAAACATTCTTTGGTCTGAAGCCTTAGTTTGCATTCCTGCTTCATACAGGTTCCACTTAAGAAAGAAGCAGGCTATGTGCCTGCTATGTGCTCAGGTTAGGACAGTACATGACTGCTATGTGCCAAGCTGATCCAGCCTCCAGTTTTGTTTTGTTTTGTTTTTTGTTTTTTAATTCAGAGAGAGAGAAGAGAGAGTATATGTGTATGTATATGTATATGTGTATATGTGTGCATGTATATATGTATGCATGTACGTATACATACATATATACATATGTGTGCATATATTTGTGTGCATATATTATAATATGTATTATATGTGTATTGTATATGTGTGTATACAGTATTATGTGTTTATTGTATATGTGTGTGTATACACACACATATTTTTAAGTGGTCTCCCTATAACATTTCATCAATTCAAATTGTTTGCAGTTTTTCCTAGAACATCTGCTTAGACACCATTATTTTTATGGAGGGGGAAGGTAGGGCAATTTGGATTAACTGACTTGCCCAAGGTCACACAGCTAGTAAGTATGATCAAGTGTCTGAGGTCGGATTTGAATTCAGGTCCTCCTGACTCCAGGGCTGTTGCTCTTTTCACTGCGCCACCTAGCTGCTGGGACAACATTCTGCTGGCCTATAAGGGAGCTCATCTGATCTACATTGGAATAAGCACTACTCTTATGCTAGTGAATAAGCTACCTTCTAACCTCCTGATTTTGCAATCCTGCTTGCCCTTTACTCTTAAGAATGACATAGATGACCTTGAGTGTTTACTCACTTTTTCTCCTAATTAGAATTCTAGATTCTAAATTAAATATTCAAAATGATTTTTATTTGACAAATAACTAGCCCTAACCCTATGTCCCTTCTATGTTCAGAATGTAAAAAACGAATTTTAATGTGAATGTTAAGAAAATCTCAAGTATGGGCCTCATTTATTTCCAAATATAAATTTTGTGAGGGGAAGTCTGGCACAGCTAGCCTGTAGCAACACCATTAATTCTATCAGAGTTCTAGGAAGTATTATACTTTCTCTAGTTTGACAAAAATTGAATGCATAATTTAACAAACTCAGTTAAAAATTTTGGATCTGGATGAATGATCCCATCTGTATGGGGAACTCCCAGTGTGGAAATTCACTCCACTTATACTGATCTGAAAGGAAACTAAAACTTATAGTAGGTTCATTAGTTGAACATTGAGATACAGGTGACTTATCCACAGTCATGTAACTAGCATGTGTCAGACAGGACTCAAACCAGGTCTTTCTGACTCCAAGGCCATGCTGCCTGTCATAGTTAAGTAGAAATAGATTTTTAAATGCATCAATTTTTCGATAACACCTTCAAAACCCAGGGTATCTTATCACTGAAAAATGTTGTATTCAATTAAATCTCTAATTATTCTTAAAAGTTTTTAAGCTACAATAATTTTTTCTTATAATAAATGACATTATCCACTTTTTCTTTACAAACTCAGCATATTAGCACCTAATTAGCTTCCGCTTCAACTACCTGAATTTGAGATAGCTGTGTACTGGCTCTATTAAATGTGAAAAATGGGGATTTCACACCCTTTTCTTCCCCTCTCCTCCAGGGAATTATAGGTGATAGACTTACATTAGCATGGAAATGTAGTCCATAGACCTATCCTCTCAACCACTGACTTTGTATACCAACCAGTGGTATACAAATTAAAATGAGTAGATTTTCTTAGTGCAAAAAATATAGTTCCTTAATAAAAAAAAATGGACACAATTCATGGCACCTGTTTCTTTGCATGAAAGGGGAAAAAAATCTAAGGAGTAAGATTCCAATTCTGTGGCAACCTTCCAAATGACTTGAGTAAGGATTTGCATAAGGTTAAGTCTGTGAGCATACAGTTTCAGCATTTTGCAAAGTGGCTGGATAACCCTGGGATGCATCCTTTGAATTTCTCCAAGAATAATAGCCAGGTGCTATAGAATATGCATATAAGAAATCTGCCTCAACAGGCATTTTTCTGACACACTATGCCATCATCAACACCACTGTCTGTTTCAGTAAGTCCCACAATCCAACTCTCTACCCTACTTACCTGAATAATAAAAAGCTTCAGTGTCTCCACTTACTCCCTCTGAAGAAACTCGTTAATCTTTTAAACTCATGCTTTCCATGCCTACCAAAGATGACTCCTTCTTCTTCGTGGCTTAGGAGCACACAAACGAAACTGCTCCTTTGACTGTGATCTATTTTAGAAAGACTGGGCATTAATTCAATTGTTTCTTTACAAATCAGATCATTTTTATCCCTGACTTCATTGTTGAGTCTCTTGAATACATCCCTAGGGCTTCCTACATCTACATTTGTACCAGACTGAGATGACATGCCGGTGCTCAGGGAGATGTTTATTATCGATTTTTCCACCTCCCCCCATTTCTGAATAATCCATTTTCTATCTACGGACAGTCCAGACTGCACTGGCTAACTGCCAAGGAGGATCTTTGCTCCTGAACTTTGGGTGGATTTTGCATTGACTGGGATTTTACTATTTGTCATGGTGTTTCTATTCCTGACCGACCCCAACATGCCTCCGGATTCAGCTCAGCTCCACACTATAAAACCACTTTTCACAACATTCTTTTCTGGTTTAGGAGATCAGGATCAGGTATATTTAGGGATCAATGGAAGAGATAACACATTGCTTATCAGTAGAGATGCACTGGAGCAAAATATTTTCATTGCCCACATCCTATACCTTTTTCTTCACCTCTTTCTATATTGACTCTCCCTCTAGTGCCTTCTTACTTTCCTCTGCCTCTTTTTTCACAGAAAAGATCAATCGATTTTATTTAGCATGTACCAGGTAGTATGCTAAGCACAGGGCATCCAAAAAGAGACATTAATTCACACTGAGATATTAATGACTCTGACAGAGATTACTTCTGACCATTTCACTCCCCTACTCAATAACCTCCAGTGGCTCCCTAGTACCTCCAAGATCAAACAATCCCCTCATCATTTAAAGCCCCTGACCATCTGACCCATTCTTATTTTCCTTGTCTTCTTACAATTTACACCCATTGACGCATTCTATGGTCTAGATACATTGCCCTATTTGCTATTTCTCACACAGGACATCCCATCCCCGTCCTCAGTGCATTTTCACTAGCTACCCTCTCTTACTCTCACTCCATGTTTAGAATGTTCTCCCTTCTCACCTATGACTTTTACTTTCCCTGGTCTCCTCCCAGATCCAGCTCCAATCCCACCTTCTGCTGGAGGCCTAATTCTCCTTACCTCTCTCCCCCAAAGCTCCCTCTGACTTCAATTTCTTGACTGTATATCATTAATACACATGTAGTTGTATGCGTACTGTCTCCCTCTTAGAATGGGGACTTCTTGAGGGCAGGGCCAGTGTTTCTGCTTTTCTTTGAATACTTAGCACAATGCCCAGCATATAGTAAGTGCTTAATAACTGCTTGACTTCAATTTGGAGTCAAGAGACCTTGGTTCTAGTCCCAGCTTTGCCTCTCACTAGCTGCAGGAACAAATAAATGCTTCACCCCACTCGGAGCCTAGTTTCCTCATCTGGAAAATAGAGAATAGTAACATTAGCTAAGCTTTCATCACAAGGTTAAGAGAAAAGCTATCAAGACCAGCTGTCCCCTGAGGCGAATGGGACATTTACAATCAGTTCTAGGCCTAATGAGAAACAGACTGTCAGGGCTCACCAGCTTTCACCCTTGGACAAGGCATCGTTGACACAGAAAAGGATATCTGGGAGCGTCTGTTTGCTACTCTCATTTTACCAATGGTAAAAATGTAACCCAGAGCCAGAGCAAAGAAATAACCTGTATGAGATCTCATAGCAAGTTATCAGAGGGCCTGGAATGGGAACTCAGATTTTTTAACAAAGTGCTATTTTGACTCTAGGGGACCCTGAGAATGTCCCCATCCTTAAAGCAGTCTACACAATGCTAGTAGGCTTGAAATCCTAATTGACAGAAGCAGGATCATGGGACTGTGGATTGTTAGAACCAGAAGGAACTTAGTTATAACTTAACCAGATCATTGAGTAATCTCAATCCATTTAATATTTTGTCCCCTGTTAAGATACTGATTCCCCTGGAAGGGATTCCAATACTTATCCAAATTGAATAAGAGTTAACCCAACTTTCCAGAGAGGACAGTATGACAGGTGGGTAGCTCCCTGAATCAGAGAGTAGGTGACAGGGAGTGATACATAAGAAGGCTGAAAAGGTGGGCTGAAGCCTGGAGGAAGGGTTTGCTTTTGATCCTAGAAGCAATGGGGAGTCACTGGAGTTTTTGAGCAGGGCAATGAAACAATCAGGTCTGTGCTTTAGGATGGTTATTTTGGCAGCCTTGTCAGAAGATGGAGAGGAGAGACTGAAAGCAGGGAAACCAATGAGTAAATGATTGCATTAGTCCAGGACACAGGTGAGGAAAACCTGAATTAGAGTGATTGGGGAATCAGCAAGACCTGGCAACTGATTGGAAATGGGCAGGGAGGAAATGGAGAGAGCAAATGCAGGATGACCCCAATTGTAAGTGGAAGGCTAGCAGTAGAGACCCTCAACCAAAATAAGGCAACAGGGAAGAGAGGCTGGATTCCAGCTGAGCAGAATGACTTTGACTTTGATAATGGTGAGGTTGGGATGCCCATGGGACATCCGGGTGGACATAACCCACAGGCAGCTTCCAGGACTGGGCTGTGAAAAGACAGGCAGGTTATTTCACTGCTGATGGAGTTTTTTGTTGGTTCAACTACTTTGAGAAGCATTTTGGAATTAATAAGAAACATTACTAAATCATTCATGCCCTTCAACTCATTAACCCTGTGACATCAAGAAAAGGTCTTCCCATACAAAAATAGTCATAGTTACGCTATTTATAATGGTTAAAAGTTAGAGGTAACTAGGCTGCTCAGTGGATAGTGCTGAGTCTAGAGTCAGGAAGATGAGCTCAAATCTCACCTCAGAACTTCACTAGTCAAGGGGCAACTAGGTGTCACAGTGAATAGAGCACTGGCCCTGGAGTCAGGAGGACCTGAGTTCAAATCTGGCCTCAGACGCTTAACACAAAACTAGCCGTGCGACCTTGGGTAAGTCATTTAATCCCAATTGCCCTACCCTCCCCCCCCCCCAAAAAAAAAGAAAAAAGAAAAAGAAACTCACTAGTCAGATGACACTGGGTAAGCTAGCTAACCTCTGTCTGCCTCAGTATCCTCATCTGTAAAAAGGGGAGGATAATAATAGCACCTAACTCCTGGGGTGGTTGTGGGAATTAAATGAGATATTTGTAAAGCCCTTAACATAGCACCCGTCACTTACTAGGCATTTGATAAATGCTTGTTTCCTTCCTTTTTAAAAGCTGGATGCAAAAAATATGCCTAATGGTTGAAGAATGACTTCATGAATTCTTCGATGAAGAATGACAAATTATAGTATATGAATGTCATGCAGGGTTGCTGAGCCATAAGGGACAAGAGATTTGAAGAAATTAAAGAATTACAGTAAATGATACAGTATGGGCAACACCACCCATAATGACCATGATGCAAATAAAATCTGCCCTAAAGGCAATAAATCTGGAACAGTTGTAATGGATGGTGGGCCCTGTTTACTGCTAAAAACCAACCAACCAAACAAACCCTGCTCTATAAAAGTAGAAAGTGACCTGAGGGACAAGTCTCAATTAGCCTGTTAGGGAATTTGGTTTAAAGTTTTTAAAATTACGAACTCCAGTCAGGGAGTATGAAGTCTGGTTGTTTGAGTGTTGGTTGGGTGATGCAGGTGATATAGTGGACAGAGCACCCGGCCTGGAGTCAGGAAGACTCGTCTTCCTAAGTTCAAATCTGGCCTCAGATACTTACTAGGTGTGTGACCCTGGGTAAGTCCTTTAACTGTGTTTGCCTCAGTTTCCTCATCTGTAAAATAAGCTGGAGAAAGAAATGAAAAACTACTCCAGTATCTTTGCCAAGAAAACCCCAAATGGGGTCACAAAGAGTTGGATATGAATGAACGACAGCAAACAGGAAGTACCTGTTTTATCAAGACAAAATGAACAAGTGAAGCCCTCTGAGATTACCTCCGATTTACCCTACATGTGTCTTGTTGGTGTGTAGTTGTTTTCACATGTCTCCCCCATTAGAATGGGAGCTCGTTGAGGGCAGGGACCGTTCTTTGTATTCCCAGCCCCTGCTTAACCCGACTGACACACAGTAAGTAGTAAGAAGTATTTGTTGACCGAGTGATTCATTCCGATTTAAGGGTTTGGTTACACATATAAATAAATGTCTACCTACAACTATTCCCTAGCCCTAACTTTGTGGCTTTGCCCTTCCAGGGTCATAGCCACCACCATGAAGATAGCCATCATTGGTCAGAGCCTGTTTGGCCAGGAAGTCTACTCCCGCCTCCGAAAGGAAGGCTATCAAGTGGTGGGAGTATTCACCATTCCCGATAAGGATGGGAAAGCAGATCCACTGGGTAAGCTAAGCTTGGCACTTCACACACAGCGGGCTCTTAAGCAATGTTTGCTGCCTGGAAATGAGTTGTGTCTTCAGGGCTGGCAAGAGACAGCCTAGACTGGAGACCCTGAGAAACCAAACAGACCAGCTGTTAGCCAGGACTGGGAGGCTTGATAGACCTAGCAGGGTAGGGGAGGCAACCAGGAAAATCTTTAGCAGCAGATAATGAGAGGCAGTCTAGATAAAGCTATAATGACCAACAGAGAGGTCAGGATACCCTAGCAAAAGGGTGGAGGGTGTCCTCAGTAAGGGGTGTCAAGCAGCAGGCTTAGACAGGTAATTCATGACAAGGAAAAGCCTATGGATTGTTTAATTAATAGAAAAATAATTCAGAAAACTCCAAGGGAAGGAGCAGGGATGGGGACAGTGGCTAAATGCAGCACCTAGTGAGAAGAGGAGTGCTGATCTGCCTGTAATGGAGGGGGTACTCTGTTTGGTACTCCATAACAGTGTGCTTTGATAATCCAGAGGTGGCTACATCTGTCCTGAGGCACAAAAGGACTTCCTCAGAAGAGAGGGAGGGGAAGATAGAAGGGAAGAAAAGGAAGGAAGAAAATAAAATAGTAGAGTAGACCCTTATCCCTCTGTGTCTTCCACAGCCCTGGAGGCAGAGAAGGACCATGTACCTGTGTTTAAGTTTCCCCGATGGAGGGTGAAAGGGAAGGCCCTGCCGGAGGTGGTTGAGCAATACAAGTCTCTGGGAGCCCAGCTGAATGTCCTGCCCTTCTGCAGTCAGTTCATCCCAATGGAAATCATCAATGCACCTGAACATGGCTCCATCATCTACCACCCATCGCTCCTGCCCCGGCATCGGGGAGCTTCAGCCATCAATTGGTAAGAGGATAGGAGATGGGCAGAGGCCAAGGGCCAGCCCACAGCTCTCCCTCCCAAGTAGATCTGGCTGTTACACCTTCCACTGAATAGATGGAGTGAGACACACCAGGCAATGCCCTTCTTCCTAAGATTGTCAGGTAAGGCACAAGGAAATTCTGTCATTAGGAATTTACTCCTTTGGCTCAAAATTCTCTTGTCCAGGTTCTCATTTTTAAAATGCCAGAACTCTTTAGAGGAAAAAGGTGTTAAGTCACCAGGACCTGAGTGTGAATCACTGTATTGGAGTCCTTTTTCCTAAAGCTAGAGCACCAGAGTACTTTCTATCCTCTACCATTTGCAAAGCCTTTCTCATCCATGACTCCATTCCATCCTGAGGCTTTATAAGAAAGGCAGGGTGAGGGTTATTATCCAAAACTGGGAGCCAGAGAAGGGAGGTGACATGTCAAAGTAACATATCTGAGTTAATGGTAGAGCCAAGGCTGTGAGCACTTGGTACTTGCTCATGACTGGGAAAGGCTAGATTGAAAACATTTCCTATTTCATAAATTTTTCTGGAGCTAGGAGGGTGGATAGATATATCTTGAGGGAATTCTAGAAAGAAAAACCTAAAGTCCAAAGAGTAAAAGGTAAATTAGAGAACTCTTCTGTCCCTCAAAGGAGCATATGCTACTTGAGGCATTCTTTGAATGGCACTTAACCTCTTGTAGCGAATGCCTTGAAAGTGAGAGGAATCATATCCCCTCCTCATAGCCCCATTCCAAGGCTGCTGTAGGGGCTAGCTGTTCTCTGACAATATGGTTCCTGATGCCCTTCTGAAGGAAATATGGGAGAGGGTAGGAAGAAGAGCTCTTTCTTGTCTGTACAAGTCAGAGGATAAATGGAACCCCAAAGGAAGATTATTCAAGAACATAGATCCAGTTATACCATTCCTCTTCTGAAAAAAATAGCACTTACCATGAAAAGTTCAAACTCCTCATCTTGGTACTCAAGGCTCTCCACAGTCTGATGCTTCCTTCCTATCCATTTTTATCTTTTATTAATCCCTTCCACACATTCCTTGGGGTAAGGAGCAAGAGCCTGGAGGTCTCTGCTGCCAACAGACTGCACTGTCCTGTCCTACAAAGATATCATGTACTTCTCCACCTCTTGGCCTTTGCTAATGCTATTGCCTATGCCTGGAATGCCCTCCATCCTCCTCTTTGCCTGTTGAGTTTCTAACCCATTCTTTAAAGCCCAACAGTGCTGCCATCCATTCCAAGGAGGTTTCCTTGATTCCCTCCAATCAAGAGCAACCTTCCCCTTGGGAGCTCTCGTAGCTCTTGGTCTTTCACCTCTCTAATACAACATGTATTACAGTTAATCTGGAAAGAGAGAGGGGGGGGGGAGAGAGGGAGAGGGAGAGGGAGAGAGAGAGAGAGAGAGAGAGAGAGAGAGAGAGAGATTTGTGTTCATGTGTTTTATTCCTCTTTTTGATTATAAGCTCTAGGGACAATAACTTATATACACTCTCCAAAACCTACCTAGTAAATACTAGATGCTTAGTAAATAAATGTTTGTTGCACTTTTAATTGCTAAAGACAGAGCCAACAGCAAGAGAATACCTAAGCTTGGAGGCAATGTAGCATAATGGAGAAGGCAGTAAATTGGAACTGAGAGGACCTGGGTTCAAATCTCACCCCTGCCATTTACTAGCTTGAAAGGATACCTCTCAGAGAATTAAGGAATCTCAGAGTTGGAAGTGACTTCAGAGATCATCTGGTCCAATTTGTACTTGAGCAATAATCCCCTCCTAAATTGACAAATGCCAGCCTCTGCTTGAGAACTTCAATTGAGTGGAAACCCACTGCTTTCCAAGGTAGTCTATTCCACTTTGGGACAGTTCTATTTGGCAAGATCTTTAATGGAGCTGGGATCTCCTTGATGTGGTTATTCCTATTAATGATGCAAGTCTCAAACCCATACCTGCCTATGCTAAATCACCTGCCTCTCTGCAGCTTCCACCCCTCAGTCAATCAACGAAATGTATCAGGCACCCTTCACTCCTGGTTTCACCTTCTGGGGCCAAAGAGAATTAAGGTAGTCTCTCTTCTCCATGATCTCATGATCACTTTTCAAATACTTAATGAGAGTTACCAAGTTCCTCAACTCTTCTCTTCTATAGACTACCTCTATAGACACACTCTCCATTCCTCTTAGCATCATGCTTGCTGTCTCCTGGACGCAGTTTCATTATCACTAAAATCAGGATAATAACATTTGTCCAACTCATCAGAGTTGTATTAAAAATGTGTTTTATAAAACTTAAAAGGAGCTGTTGTCTTTCCTGTCCACAGGACTCTGATGCATGGGGATAAAAAAGGAGGCTTTACTATCTTCTGGGCAGATGATGGCTTGGACACAGGGGACATCCTGCTCCAGAAGGAGTGTGAAGTTCTGCCTGATGACACCGTGAGCTCACTCTACAATCGATTCCTCTTCCCTGAAGGGGTCAATGGAATGGTAATTTCTTTTCTTTTAAAAGAAAAGTTTTGTTGATACTTTTTTAAAATAAACTAATAATTTCTAGATATATATCCCACTTCCCATCCCTTCTAATTCCCTTCTAAGAAGAAAAAACAGTAAATCAAAATCAAGTGACGCAGTACATGTCTGATGGTGTATCTACCATTCTATACCCATACACTCCACCCCACCCATCTCTCTAAAGAAAAGAGGGAGGGTTGTTTCATTATTTCCTCTCCAGGGCCAACATTGGTCATTACAGCCATACAGTGTTGGCTTTCATTTAATGTTTTTTATGTTTGCATTATTATAGTTTATATGTTGTTTTCCATGATCTTCCACTTCATATAAGCTATCCCACATTTCTCCAAATTCCTCATATTCATAATTGCTTATGATGTACGAATATACCACTGCATTCACATACTATAATTTGTTCAGTGACAGGATGGCAATTACTGAGGTCAGCCTCCTGCTGAAACAGCCTCCATCCTGAATGAAAACAGTCTACTCTACTTTGCAAGATGGACATTAAGTTCCATAGGGATCCCACTCCAGCCAGGCCTCTGACCTTTTGGCCACTATCAGTGATAACAAGGTGTGCCTTGGGATGGACAATTGGTCTGGTCTCCTGTGGCATTTCCTGTGTCTCCATGAATCCCTGCGTATTCTTGTGAAAACTTTCGAGGCTATTCTGATAATGGCATCATTTTTATTTCTGATAATCATGATTATTGGAAGTAGCATGGTACAGTGGAAAGTGTACTGGACCAAGAAGGACATGATCTTTTTCTCCAACTAACTGGTGGGATTTTGTATAGGAGAGGAAGTAGATTAACTGTTCTAAAGGACAGAATAGGAGAAGTAGGGAGTTCCAGCTTGACAGATTTGGGGTCAGCATAATAATCAACTTTCTAACAATCAGAGCTGCCCAAAGATGGACTAGGGCTTCCATGGGTGGTAGTGAGCTCCTATCACTGCAAGTATTTAAGTAGAGAAGTTGGATAGCCACCTGTAAAGGAAGTAGCAGTGGATGGGAATTTGACTTTGAAGACCTCCAGGGCCCCTTTCTAGCTTAGAAATTTTATATTTCTGAGCCCTTGTTTGCTTGGGGACCTGAGGACTTTTGAAAAGTAGCTATTATAGTAGAGGATGAAAAATAAAGTTGGAGACCTCAGAGGAGTCCTGGAGAGAAGGCTATGTCACCTCAATGTTCCATGACACTGATTATGTGAAGAGTTGCCCCATTGCCCCCCATTAAATCCACCAAGGGTTGCCTTCTATAGCTGAACTCAGAAGTGAGCAGCAGGTGAATCTGACTTGGTGCCACTGGCACAGATAGAAGAATTCTTCTAGAGAAGAGGGAGACTGAGTTGTGATCAGAGCTATCCAATTCCAATGAGCACCTTCTTTTTCTTTTCCTTAAGCCAGGGTGAGGTGAGAGAAGGGGAGCCTCCTCATTCCATTCAGGTCTAGAATTCTCTATTTTCCATTCTCCAATAAAAGCCCTACCTTTGGTTTATTAATTGCAAGCAATGCTGTGGTTGACTCATCCTCAGTAAGGCATGGGCAAATGTTGTTCTTTTGGTAGAAGTTATGGGTTTGTATTGAAACACACACACATACATACACACACACACACACACACATATTGTCACCAATAGCACACATAGGAAAAGGCTGGGGAGAGTAGTTTGTGGCCAGGAATGGTAGATTCCATCTGAGGCCGTGGAATAATATTTTTTATTTTGGGCATGTCTAACAGATCCATATGAGTATGAACCCTGTGGCTTTGAAGTCATTAAAAACAAGCTCTTGTCCTAGAACTACATCTGGCACTGGCATTAAGAGCACTCTCCTAGGGTGTTATTGGGCCATATGAGTACACCAACACTACTTGGTACTTTGCATCCATGGAACATCCCCAGTGTTTGTGAATAGAGCTGAGTCTCCCAAAGGGAAGATATATACCCATGGGCAACTTGTGAGGCACCTCTCCTATCCACAAATGAGCTACATCCATGAAAAAGCCACTGTAACCTTGCTTATTTCTCCTCAGGTGGAGGCAGTGAGGCTAATCAGTGAGGGGAAGGCCCCCAAAATACCTCAGCCTGAAGAGGGGGCAACTTATGAAGGAATACAGAAGAAGGAAAATGCCAAGGTAAGGGTCAAAGGAGCAATCAGCAAATCTGACTCAAATTCAGCTTGTCCAGAGCAGAACTCTTGTCTCCCCACCCCAAAGAAATGAAACCTGCCCCTCTTTTGAATTTCCTTTTTTCTGTTGATAGCTCCACTGTCCTTCACACAGAGATAAAAATTCTTCCAGAGAAGAGGGAAGCTGAGTTGTGATTAGAGCTATACAACTCCAATGAGTGTTGCATTCTTCTTTTCTTCGAGATGGGGAAGAGAAGGGAAACCTCATTCCCTTGAGATCGAAAAGTCTCTCTGTCTTCCATTCCATGCTACCTGATCTTTGTGTGTCCCATAATGCTGTTGTTGACATCCTCAGCAAGGCACCACAAGACACAGCAAGTATTGTGTCTTTTTAGTAGCAGCGATAGGTTTGTATTGAACCACTCACACTCTCGCACCCATTGTCACCAAGTGCACACAAGACTCACAACATTGATGTCAGCCTCATCTTTTCACTCTCACTCACCCTACATAACCAAACAGGTGCCAAATTTCATATCTATCTCTACACTATCTCCTGAATATTTTTCCTCCTTGCAACCCTCACAGCTAGCACTGCAGCTTGAGCCCTCATCACACCTGACCTGGACTACTGCAGTAGCCTTCAAATTTGTCTCTCAAGCTCAAGCCTCTCTTAGATTTAATCCATCCATTCAGCTACCCAAGAGATTTTTCTAAAGCACAGACCTTACCATGTGATATACACACACACTCTCTTTCTCCCTCTCTCTCTCTGTCTTTCTCTGTCACTCTCTCCCTCTCTCTGTCTCTCTCTCTGTCTCTCTCTCTCTCTCTCTCTCTCTCTCTCCTATTACCTCTAGAATCAAATGAAAACCTCTCCGTCATTTAAAACTCTCCACAACCTAGCCCTGTTCTACCTCTCTAGCTTCATTAAACATACTCCTCTCTGTACTCTCTGCAATCCAACCATACCAGACTACTTGTCTGCACAATGCTCCATTTCCCACCTCCATGCCTTTGCACTGATTGTGCCCCTCCTCCTCACCTCCATCTCTCAGAATCCCTGGTTTCCTTCAAATCTCAGGTCAATATATATATAGGAAGTGTCTCCTGATTTTCCCTGGTGCCTAATGTCCTCTCTTCCTTCCTTAACTACTTCCATTCATTTTCTATATACTTTGCATGTATTTATATATGTACACATTGTCTCCCTCTTTAGATTGGAAGCCCCTTGAAGGCAGGGATTGTTTCATTTTTGTCTATGTGTCCCCAGCACTTATTGAAATTCCTGGCACAAAGTAGGTGCTTTTAAAATGTTTGTTGATTGACTGATTTAGTGTCTACAAAGTACCCAGCCCATTTCTCATCCCCTGTCAGGTCTGTGCCTCTGCACAGATGAGGCAGCCTGGTATACTAGAAAGAACACTGGACTCAGAATGATAGGGTCTAGAATGCTTTTGTCTGTAACCTCAGTTTGTAAAAATCTCACTTGTGTTCAGGTATCTATGTATGTAACATCAGTTTGTAATAAGCCTGTGCAATTAAGTTGTAAAAGTCACACTTTCCCCCAGCCATAAAGGTATTAACTCTGCCTCTCCCCTGCCCCCAGCCTAAAAGTCTTTTTCCTGAGCTAGCAGTCTGCCTAGATACAGTACCCATGAATACATCACTCAAGTATTTTTTAGAGAAATGTATACCTCCTTTGTTCTAAGTGGCCAGCTGCATCCAAGAACTTTGAACAACATTTTCAGAGAGATAACTCCCTCCCAATTTGGTACCTCCTGAAGCCCCAATCAGTCTAGCTTCCAAACTTGGACAATCAAACCTATCCTCCCAACAGCCATATTGGATCTATCTCATTCATCCTTGACCAAAAGTAACCTAGTGACTTGTCAAGGCAAAAATTACACATCCTGGTAGCCCCCCCTCAGGCTTTCTCCCAGTGAATTATGGGCAATATGCCTGCGCAGTTGATATAAAAAGTGCATGTACCTTTAAGCACTGATCACTCCTAAACTCCTCCCAAACTCCTCCCTAACTCCACCCTTACCCACCAAGTTAGCATAATTAACCTCTGACAGCTTTATCATTATAAAAACTGTACCTCTAACACCTACACTTTGCAGGCTATCCTTAACCTTCTCCTTCCCACTGCAGAGTGTAACATTGAACTTTATAACTCTGCCTCAGATCCCTGTCAGCTTGCAAGTCCTCTTACCCCCGCCCCTGCCCATCATGAAGTCAGCATAATAATAAACTTTTGTAACTCCGACAAAAGATAGCTGGAGTCCTGTGAAATTCTTTCCAGACAAGAACCCTCAAGGGATTCATATGAGATCCCTTCTATATCCAGCTCTTCCATACCTCTTCAAGAAGACCTGGGTTAAAATCTCAGCTCTGACACACACATCACCTGTGTGATCATAGGCAAGTCACAGAACCTCTCTGAGTCTCAGTTTCCTCATTTATGAAATGAGGGGTTAATAATGGCTGACATTTATGTAGCCAGGCACTTTTATTAGAATACATCATCTCATTTTATTTTTACAGCAACCCTGTGAAGTAGTCAATTTTTTAAAAACCAAGCATTTATTGAGTACCTACTGTGTGCCAGACAATGTGCTAAGGGCTTGGGTATACAAAGAAGAGCAAAATCACACTCCCTGCCCTCAAGGAGATTATTTTCTAAGGGGGGATACAGTGTGCAAATCAACTATACATACAAAATATATACAGTATAAATGGAAAGAAATCTCAAAGAGAAAGCATTAGCAACTGGGATAATGTAGGATAGGTTTTATTATTCTATCTTACCATTGAGAATTATGAGACCTTTCCGAAAGAAGAGAACATAATTAGTAAGTGCTATCAGAGATTGGATCTGAACCCAAGTCTCCTAATCCTGAATCCAACTTTCTTTTTCCTATGCTCTGCTTTCTCTCGGAGGAGGGAGAGCTCATAATGAGCTTTGGGAGAATTCCTGGCCTGGATTCCTGGTTCAGCTATAGTGACCACAAATCTTGGCATCCTTTTCCCTTCTGACACCTGGAAGGGGTGTGTTCCAGCCAAGGGTATACTCTGGAGTAGTTCAGGAGCTGGCATAGCAACCTGATTCCATCCCAATTAGTTCTCTTGAACAATTAGGTCATTATTCAAGTCATCCTAAATAGTCAACCATCTAGCCAACTAGCTCCCAATCCTGCCTCAGGCTCACTGTGTGCTTCTAATAGCCCTTGGCTTATACATCTGCCATGATGGACACAATTCTCATGAGTCATTCAGCAGCAAGGAAGGACCCAGCACTTGTTCCCTCTGCCTTATCTCATTGGATCCTTATACTAGTCCAAGAAGTCAAGCAGTAGCTATGACACCCATGCGACATATGAAGAAACTGAGGCCCCAAGAGATGAGAATTGATTTGGCTTGGCCAAGGTTGCATTGTGAGTGGTACTAGGATTGCTGGCTCAGTCTTTCTACCACAGAGCACTGCAGGAGCTAGGATATCTAAGAATGGCTACTGTTCCAGGGCATCCATTTACTATTTTCCATGTTCCTCAGTCCATCATATCCTTATTCCTGTGATTAGCATCTAAGGTTGGAATAGGGAGTGGAGATATTTCAACCCACTCAGAAGCAACTATGTGGTACATTAGATAGAGTACTGGACTTCCAGGAGTCAAGAAGACCCAAGTTCAAATCCAGCCTCAGACCCTTGCTAACTATGAGACCAACAAGTCAACAAACATTTAGTGAGGCTTAATAGGTTCCAGTCACCGTGGTAAGCACTGGGAATACAAATGTAAGCAAAAGATAAAACAGTCTTTGCCCTCAAGGAGTTTATATTCTGATGGGAAAAAACAAAACATTTTTTAAAAGCTGAAAATGTTAGAATTGGGGATAGAATGAGAAGGTACACACTTAGGGTGATGGTAGAGAAAGTTCAGAGTCAGAAGTTGAGCCTTAAAAGAAATGCCCCATGGACTTCTCTGTGCCTCAGTTTCCTCATATATAAAATGAGAGAGTTGAACTCAGTGGCTTCTAAGGTCCTTTCTAGCTCCAAATCTATAATCCTCTGATTCCTTGGACTGTGACCTTTGGTTTTGCTCAGGAGCCCTCAGGAGTGGTTAAAGATTAGCCAAGTACCCAGAGGGCTAAAGAAGATAGTGTCAAACCAGGAGAAAAACCCTAAAGAGTCAGATGACCTGGCTTCACACCTGACTCTGACACTTGATTAGTTGTGTGACTGTGGATAAGTAGTTTTACTTCTTTGAGTCTGTTTCTTCATTGTCAAAAATGGAGACCATAATTCTTATCCTACCTCTCTCATAGCAATGTTTGGAGGAAGGTGTTTTGCAATCCTTCAAATTCATCCAAATGTGAATTGTCACTACCATGATCTTTACAGATCAACTGGGACCAGCCAGCAGAAGCTATCCACAACTGGATTCGAGGAAATGACAAGGTTCCTGGAGCCTGGACAGAGGCTAACGGGCAGGTAGGTATGTTAGGAGATGGGGGAGCTGTCCTTTTGTCCTGGCCCTGTTTTATCATCTCCTTTGTAATTTAGGTGTCACACCAGGGCATGTATAGCAACAAGTTGAGAAAGGAGACGGGACCCATGCAGGAATAGAGAGGTGACTCTAGGAGTCAGCTAGATAAGAGCAAATCTAATGGATGTTGTGAAGTTCAGATAATTTTTTTTAAAGCAAGAAGTTGGTTTTAAACCAACTGCAAAACTTTGTGCCCCTCATCAGCTCACTTTGACTCCTTGAGCTTCAGTCTCCTCATCTATAAAATGGAGATAATGCTCAATAAGTGTATTAAGCACTTACTGTCCCTGGAGGTGGGGGGGGGGGGCGGGTTAAACACACACAGTCCCTGGCTTCAAGGAATTTATATTCTACTTACATAATAATATTTCCTGCTTCATAGGTTATCCTGAGAAAAGTACTTTGTAAGCTGTAAACACTACGCACATGAAAGTTTTTATCATTTTTAAGCATCTCTTTTTTTTCTATGAGGATATTCACTTCCATGGTTAAGTAACCACTCTACCCAAAGTTGCACAGTGAGTCAGTGGCAGAGCTAGGACTTAAACATTCAGGCCAGGGCTTTGCCCACCTCACAGGACCACATCTGGCTGACATTTTGCATGAGTCCTTTGGCAGGTGTTTCTAAATCTGTTTCAGAACTTTGAATGACAGATCTCACTCTTCATGCCTTGATTCCATTCTCTCCCCTAGACGCTGACATTTTTTGGATCAACCCTTAATGACAATGGTCTTGTGCCAGAGGGAGACACACTAGATATCCCAGGAGCGAGTCGGCCAGGCATTGTCACCAAAGTGGGACTTGTCCTCTTTGGAAATGATGGCAAAATGGTAGGTTTTCTTCCTTTGGTCTAGGATTTGCCTTCCATACATCTATGCTAAAGAATTTACTTAAGGGCTCCCACAGGTCTCTACTGGGCACCTGCAATGTATCCAGTCTCTTGCTACATAGAGTGGGAATCAAGGAGGAGAGAAAAATTAGGGTAGTGGAAAGAGATCCTAGAGACAGAAGGCCTATGTTTAAATCCCAGACCCAATACCTGCTAAGTAAAAGACACCTATTAGAAGGCTTTTGCAATAGCCTAGGCAAGAGTGATGAAGGCTTAAACTAGGGTGATAGAGGTGTGACTGAAAAGAAGATGACATAAATTAGAGATGTAAAGAAGGTAGAAATGACAAGATTGGAAACTGATTGGATATGTGGGGTAAAAGATGACTCCAAGGTTGAAAGCATGGGCAGCTCAGAGGATGGTAATGCCCTTGATGGTAATAGCAAATTTGAGAAGAAGGGAAGGTTTAGGGTGGGAGAGGATAGGTTAGGAGTTCTCCTTGGGTCTATTTTGAGGTTGAGATGTCCAAAAGGCAGTTGTAGTAACTCGGAAGAGAGACTGGCGTTATATCAAATAGACCTGGAAATCGTATGCATAGAGATGATGATTGAACTCACAAGATAGATACAGATATAGATACACATATAATGAGGCTGACCTCTCATACATGTCCATCACTCTGAGGTCTCCAGTATACCATTGACATCTTATCTCTCTCTCATCTGCTTCCTTGGAGTTTCTGCAATCAACTAAGGTTAAGTCCCTTAGAGAAGTTACTCAGTATTATACTGAACATTCTTAGCTAACCAGAAATCAGAAATCCTTCCATTTATGTGGCATGCAGCACAGGGCTATTTTTCAGGACACCATCCAAGATGGTATTACAAACCTATGGGAACTGAAGAGATAGAAAAATCAAAAAAGACAAGAGGTCCCAGGACAAGGCTCCCCAGAGGCTTGGGGAACATCTGCAGTTGGTGGACCTGCCATGCAGAGAAGAACCAGTAAAGGGAGACTGAGAAAGATCCCTCAGACAGATAGGATAAGAACCAGCAGGGAGCTATGTCAGGAAATCCTAGAAAGGAGAGATTGTCTAGGAAAAGAATGTGATCCATAGTGTCAAATGCTGCAGAAAAGTGAAGAAAGATGAAGCTTTAGAGGGAGCCATTAGATTAGGAAATTAAAAGCTTCATAAATAACTTTGAAGAGAGATTGGAGGGTTTCCATTGAATGATGAAGTCAAAACCAGATTATAGAGAGTTTATCCCAAAATGATAGGAGAAGTAGGGTGACTTAGGGTAGATTGCATTCTCCAGGAGTTTAATCAAGTGAAGAAGTTTTAAGCCTGGGGGGAGACATACACATGTTTATAGATAGCAGGAAAAGAGTCAGTAAGTAGAGAGATTGAAGCAAAGAAAGATGGTGGAGATGATAATGGGGCGATTTGCTGGAGAAGATGGGAGGGGAGGGGACCAAGGGTGCATATAGAGAGGTTGGTGTGGATAATGAAGACAACCTCTTCATCAGTCCCTGGCACACAGGTAGATGTTTAACAAATGTGCATTGATTGGCTGATTGATTAATGAGAGGAAAGTAGGAGATATTGGAAAAAATGACTAAGTGACATGAGATGAGAAGGAGAGGAGAGGAGGAAGTTCTTGGAGTATATACCAGGATATCTTTATATCAGAGAAAGAATGATAATTAAGGACCAGGTGACTCAAATTAAAATAGAAGAGGAGTAAATGCCAGACTTGTGTCCTTTGCAGCTGGTGGTGAAAAACATACAGCTAGAAGATGGCAAAATGATTCCAGCATCTCACTTCTTCAAATCAGCAGATAGTACCACCCTGGAGCTGACTGAAGAGGAGCTGGTCACTGCAGAGGCCATTCGGGTGAGAAGAGAATTTGAATCTATTTCAATGGTTCTCTCTGCCTTGTTGTACCCAAACACTGATGCCCTATCTCAGTAAAATTCTATTGTTATTAAGAACCTACTATGTACAAAGCACTGTGTTAGGTGCTGGGAATACCATGGTGAAAAACAGCACAATGCCTGCCCTCAGGAAGCTCACGGTCTAATGGCACCTAATAGATTAGGAGTAGAAAATGAGAAATCATGGGAAGTTGGTATTGTGGTGGATAGCAAATAAGTAAAAACTGTGATAGAAAGGAGGGTGAGACATCTAGTTCAAAGGTCTAAGTAAAATGGTGTGGGAAATATAAAGTCACTTCCACCTAAGGGTAGTGATGGGGGTGGTCAAGGAAGGTTTCATAAAGGAGGTAGTGTCTGAGCTGGGCCTTGAAGAAAGGAAGTAGGGGTGGCTAGGTAGCATAGTGAATAGAGCACCAGTCCTGGAGTCAGGAGGACCTGGGTTCAAATCCAGCCTCAGACACTTAACACTTACTAACTGTGTGACTTTGCACAATTCACTTAACCCCCATGGCCCTGCCTTCCCCCCTCCAAAAAAGCAAAAATAAAAATGAAAGGAAGGAAAAAAGGAAGGAAGGAAGGGAGGGAGAGAGGAAGGGAGGAAGGGAGGAAGGGAGAGAAGGAGGAAGGGACTCCAACAGAATCAATGTGGTGGGAAATAAGGGAGCAATCTGTTTCCACCATGGGAAAAAGCATGAGAAAAGGCATGGAAGTTTACACACAGGAAGTACTTAACAAATGTTTCATTCCTTCATTCTGTCTAGCTAGAGCATTCTTTGATTGAATGTTCATATTCTGAGGTAGCCAAATTAGGTCGTGCAGTGATTAGAATACTGGACCTGAAGTCAGGAAGACTCATTGTCCTGAGTTCAAATCCAGTCTCAGACACTGACTAGCTTTGTGGCCTTGGGCAAGTCACTTAGCCTTATTTGCCTCAGTTTCCTCATCTTCAAAGTGAGCTGAAGGAAATGACAAACCACTCTAGTATCCTTGCCAAGAAAATCTCAAACAGAATTGTAGGAAGTGGATAGTGAGTTGAGGGTGCTAGGACAGGCAGTCAGGGAGACATGCCTGGATGGAATGCAAAGATGTAACATGAGCTGGTTGCTAAAACCAGCTAATAGATTAGATGAAGTGGGCTAGTCTGCACACAGTCAGTCAGCAATCTACTAGCTTCAGCCCTTGAGTGGAAGCTATAAAGTTGAAAGAAATAACTCCCCCAGGGCCTGGGGCCTGAATTCTGGAAGAAAATCGTGTGGAGATTCAGATTTTTGGAAGGCACTGACCCAGGTGGGGAGGAGCAGGTCAAAGGCAGCAGAGAAATAATAAGATGGCCAAAGTGAGTGTCTAGATGGGCTGTGAAGCTAAAATCATAACTGGTGCCATGTTCTAGAGATCAAAATAAATAAACGAGCCAGGCCTTCTCTTCCAAAAGCTTACATTCTCTTATGTGCAAGATGTTATGCTGAATGCTTCTAATACAAAGACAAACATGAAACAACCTGTACCTGAAAGCCATATAATATATCTCACTTTCACTAACGGGGAAAAAAAAAGAGAAAAGGCATGGAGCAAGAGGGCAAGATGAGAATGGAGATGAAGTTTCATTTGAATAGAAAAAAGAAAATAGGGAAATATCAAAAGCTAAAGCTGAACAAGTGAATTGGAACCAGACTATAGAGGTCCTTGAATGCTAGGAGGAGTCCAGTCTGTATTGAGTGGACAATGAGAAATTACTAAAGATTTTAAATAGAAGAATGACATGATTGCAGTGATACACTTGGAAGATTATGTAGGGGTAGGGGGCACCGAATTGGAGGTCCAGATTGGAGGTAGAAAGAGCTTTTAAACTATTGGGAGAGGAGAGGGGAAGGGAAGGGAGGGCAGGGGAGGGGAGGGAAGAGAGGGCAGGGGAGGGGAGAGAAGGAGAGGGGAGGAGAGGAGGTCCTGAGTAAGGGTGATTGCAATGGGAATAAATAAGAAAGGTAGCATAGTAGATAGACTGCCAGGCCTGAAATCAGGAGGACTCATTTTTCTGAGTTCAAATTTGACCGTAGACACTTCTTAGCTATGTGACCCTGGGCAACTCACTTAACCCTGTTTGCCTCAGTTTCCTCATCTGTAAAATGAGCTGGAGAAGGAAATAGCAAACCACTCCAGTCTCTGCCAAGAAAACCCTAAATGGGGTCACAAAGAGTCAGACATGACTGAAATGATTCAACAAGAAGAAAAGAAATGCCTTTAATTATTCCTTTCAACCCAACCCCTTTTTTTTATTATTGTCCCTTAGAATGGGTATCCAGGCTCATTCTAGGACTTATCATTATGGCCTCAAGAAGCCCTAACTGCAGACCCTGCAGGGGAACAGCAGTTTAGATAGGAAGAGCTTGTGGCAGTGTTAAGGGTCTGGACTAAGAGCCCAGGAAGTCGATAAAGGCATAGAAGGAGAAATTTCCCTTTCATGTCCTCAGGGTAGCTGAGGATAGTGAAGAGACTGACACAACTGAAGCAGTTAGGAAGGGGAATAAGATTGGAGACCCAGGAGCTAGAAGACAGTAGACTAAGATTAATAGGGCCAAGGCAGGTCTCTGTGCCAAAGATTGAAGGGGAGGCAGTCATGTGAGCGAGCTTATCTTCATTTCTTCCCATTTTCCAACTCCATCTCTGAGTCCCAGTCCAACCAATCTCTTTGCTTCTCCCTGTGCACCAAAGCCCACAAATGTACTGATGCATGAGCAACTGGAAACCCAAACTTCCCTGTCACCTGCAAAGTTAGATGTATTCTTGTCTGACCTTACCTTTTAGGATGCTTGGCAGAGGATTTTGCCCAATGTTCCTGAGGTTGAAAGCTCCACGGATTTCTTCAAATCAGGTGCAGCGTCTGTGGATGTTGTGAGGTGAGAAAATGGGCCAAGGCTTTGGGAAACTTGCTTTGGAGCCCTTTGGGATGAGGGGATGGAATAATGTCTCACTTCTTAACCAGCCCATCTTCCATAAAGGGATCCAGAGACTCCTCAGCCCTCCATCTGTTCAGAACAGGGAGTCCAGTTAGAGGGTATCTTCCCATGTAAATTGGAGCAAGAGGATCCTGGGATCATAGAGGCATAGATTTAGTGCTACACATGACCTTGGAGGACATCGAGTTCAACCCTCTCACTTTTCAGAGGAAAAAAAACTGAGGCTGAAAAGGGAAGAAGAGCAACTTGCCCAAAGTCTCACTGGTATCACACACCAAACCAGGATTTGAACTCAGGACCCATATCCAGTACTTTTTTATTGCACCTCAATAGATCAGCTCTTTGTGGATCTCCAAAGCCTTGCCAAGTCCCACCATTTTATAGAACTACAGAAAGTTAGACCAAAACAGCATCTGAGAATACAGAATTTCTGATTTTGAGCAGGAAGGGACCATAGTGATCATGGAGTCTAACACTTTCATTTTTATAAATGAATGAATCCCAAGAGGAAGGATAGGACTGACCCAAGGTCACATAGCAAGTTAACAGCAGAATGACCCCCTGACTGCCAGACCAAAGATCTTTCCATTACATTACACTATTACTCTTTGTTCCTTCTAATAGTTCCTAGGATCACATGCTCATTTCTCTTAATAATCCATTCTCTCACCCGACATAATCACGTTTTTTCCATGGAAAAATGCTTGTGGTCACGAATGCCTTTATCAGGGCATCCAGAAGGAGATAACCCTTTGGCCTGTTTTCCATGCCATGTTTTCATGCTACGTGTTCTGACAGGGTTTTTGGAGATTATGTTCCCCCAAAGACTTCACGTCTTTCAAAGTCTGATTTGGTTTATTGTTAAGTAAATGTACCCCACATTTATAGAATCATAGATTTATAACAGAAAGCAACCTCAGTCATGGTCTAGGTCCCTCATTTTACAGATGAGGGAATTGAGGCCCAGGAAGAGTAATCAACTTGCCAAGGTCATACAGATAAGGAGGTAACAGATTTGGAACTGGAACCCAGGGCCACTGACTCCAAACCCAGTGTTTTTCCACTGTTTCACTCTTTCCTCAGGGCTATTTTTTTTTAAATAGAAAGTAGATACCCAGAGCAAAGAAACTATTAACTTAATGATACTGTGGCTATAATTGATATTTAGTAACAAATCATGTCTCTCTGATACATTCTACAATCAAGTCATTAAAAAAAAGTCTTGAGACAGCTAGATGGCACAGTAAATAGAGCACTGGCCCTGGAGTCAGGAAGACCTCAGTTCAAATCCAGCCTCAGACACTTAACACTTACTAGCTGTGTGACCTTGAGCAACTCACTTAACCCCAACTGTCCTGTCTTCCCTCCTCCAAAAAAAAGTCTTTACCAAGAAAAGTAACAATTTAAAAGTAGATATTAAGTCACTTAGAAGACAGGAGGGCTGGAAGGGACCTTAGAGGTCAATTTGTCCACCCCCATATTTTGTAGAGGACACTGAGAGCCAAGTTCTAGTCTTTACCTTTCCACCACCTGCCTGTATAACACTGAGTAATTCACTTTCACTGTCCAAGTCTCTTTTTTCTCATCTGCAAGCAAAAAGTAGTACACTTGGAGTTAGAAAGATGTAGGCTCAAATGCCATGTCTGTCATTTATAGCTGTATGACCACAGACAAGTCACTTAAGCCTCAGTTTCTTCATCCATTAAAGAGGTATAATAGGGTCCATTAGGTAGTTCAGTGTATTGAGCACCGACCCTGGAGTCAAGAGGACCTGAGTTCAAATCCAGCCTCAGACACTTAACGCTTACTAGCCATCTGACCTTGGGCAAGTCACTTAACCCCAATTGCCCTGCCTTCCCCCCTCCAAAAAAGAGAGGTATAATAACAGCTGTAGTACTTACCCCCTTAGGGTTTTTATGAGGCTCAAATTAGATAATATATACAAAATGATTTTTTAAAACACTGTATGAAAACAACTGAGGAAGTGCTAACTCACCTCTAAGGCTCCTTCAGACTGTGTATTCTCGCATTCTGTGAAGATAAATTTTTTAAAATTCGAAGAGGAAGAAAAGCAGGATGGTAGAGTGGATAGGGCCACCCAACTCAGCCTTGAGATGCCTCCTGACAGCTCTCTGAGAACCCTGGGACAGATGATTGATTACATGTGGATTTTACTACCTCCACCAGCATGGCTGTGTGGCTAGTATGGGCAAGGGTCTTGACTTCTCAGGGCCCCAGGCAACTCTCCAATGCCATAAATTACAAGATTGCCTCACTGGAGGGAGTTTCTCTGCAGGGGGTTTCCTATATTGATGAAATTACAGGTCCAGACCAAAACAAATTAAAATGGAGATTAAAAGCAATTTCTTCCCTTCCTTCTCCCTCTGATAACAGTTTATGGTGTTATTCCATGGGTTGTAAAAATACTAATAAACTAACCAAGCATAAGCTCTCTCAGCTGCCTCCCCCTCCAGCCAGAAATCCTTCCCCAGGCAACAGTGAACTCACGCCAGGACCATGAGGATGTCTTTCCCACGGGGAGCCTCATTTCCCATCCCTTCTCCAGCCCCAGGCCATTTTGAATTCCTAATCCAATGAACTCAGCCATTGAGACTGCCTCCTGGTGGTCTCCCTTGGAACTCCAAGACAAATCATGTAGAGTGACTTTCACAGCTTGACTGCCTTGTCTCAATTTCACTGGCCAGCATGGCTCCCTGGCCCTGGTTTACTTTGATCCAGCCCAGTAAACCATTCCCCATAAAAGGCAGGAAGGTGTAGAAGGTAGAGCACTGGATCTGGAGTCAGTAAAATGAGGCAGTTGGAGCTGCAAGCTTTCTGCCTCCTTCCATAGAACCAAGAGTACATAGAATCTGAGTTTGAAGGGGCTTCCTCCCATCCCATTCAAGAATCATCTCTCTAGCAGGTGTTCTTAACCTGGAGTTTATGAACCTATATTTTGAAAAAGATTTCAATATAAGTGGTTCCTTTTGTAATTCTAGGCATTTTATTTAAATGTAAATTTAATAAATTAAATTTTAAAACATTCTGAAAAAAACTAATCTTTGTCAGGCTGCCAAAGAGGTGGGCATGACATGGAAAGTGTTAAGAATCTCTGCTTTATATCTTCGGTAGCAGGCGGCCACCTAGCCTCTGCCTGAGAACTTCCAGTGGCAGAGAGATAATAAGAACAATAAAATATCATAATAGTAACAATCATGATAAACACTAATGATCAATACCATTTAGACAATCCCTTAAGGTTTACAAAGCCCTTAACAAATGCCATCTCATCTGTTCATCACAACAACCCTGTGAGGTGGATGCTATTATCAGCCTGATTTCACAGATGAGGAAACTGAGGCAGAGGTTAAATGACTTATCCAGGGTCACACAGCTAGTAAGTATCTGAAGTCAAATTCAAACTCAGCTCTTCCTAACTCCAGGTCTTGTATTCTAAACACTGTACCACCTAGCTACACCCTTAGGTAGCCCATTCTATTGTGGGATAGTGATCATCTTTAAAAAGAGTTCTGCTTCCTTTGAACTGCACTCTGCCTGCTGTGGTAACTCCCTCCTTCCCCAAATCGGTCCTAGTTCTGTTCTAAACTCTGACATCCTACAGCCAATCAGTAGCACAGCCAGAAGCTACATTCTGCACCTAGCATCATACATTTTTTGAGCCTAAAGGGATATTGAAGCTGTATAAAACGTCTCCTCTCCCCAGCACTCCTTCAGATGCTCAAAAACCAAAGTCTCATCTTCTTTTCTCCAGGCTAAGTGGTCCTCAACTGTCTCTCACAGGACATAGCCTCCTGGCACCATCTTGACCACTTACTTGTGGGACATGCTGAAGTTTATCAGGCTCCCTCTTCAACTAGAGCCCCCAGTTCCTTTTCAATCCTAATCTGAAAGTTTTCCTCTATTAACTCAGATCTCCTTTTATCCAAAAAACTCGTTGCAGTAAATAACACCGGTTTTGGCTGTTAACTTGCATTTGCCATTTATGAATCTTCTGTTCATTGTCTACGCGGTGATTGATAGTTGTATTTGTCTGTGTCTTATTCCTCCTAGAGCATACAATCCTTAAAGACAGAAGAGACAGATGAGAAATGAGATATTTTTAAAGTGTTTTACAAACTTTTAAGCAGGCTATTATTATCGATTAGCTATTGTCTTAGTAATTATTATTCACCCATAGTTTACCCTCAGTCCCACATGCTGGAAGATAACGGTGTCAGTGTTGGGGCTGGTAATAACAGTAAGAACAAGCATGGGGGCTAGTGGTGATTGCCATCTTGCTGGTCTTTAGCATTTAGTCGTGTTCTCTGAAGATACAGAACATGTGCTCTTAAACTCCTTTTTTTCTAGGCTCGTAGAAGAAGTGAAATTGCAGTGCAATGGCCTGGAATTGGAGAATGAAGATGTGTACATGGCAACTACCTTTGGGGACTTCATCCAGATGCTGATTAGGAAACTGAGAGGGGAAGATGGAGAAGAAGAACAAGTCATAGACTATGTAGGTGATAAATCATGTCCCACTCCAAAAAGTATTGGGTACATTCTAAACAAACTCTGCATGGTGACACTTGCTTTCTTTGAATCCAAAATGGCAGCTGGGAGCAACATTTCTAGAGAATTCTAAAAACAGAATTTGAGATTCCTTTCTTCCATGATCTTATTCTTTATAT
The DNA here is from genome assembly GCA_028627135.1 of Pseudochirops cupreus. Lineage (NCBI taxonomy): Eukaryota > Metazoa > Chordata > Mammalia > Diprotodontia > Pseudocheiridae > Pseudochirops > Pseudochirops cupreus. Next base: position 375,071,305 of record CM053583.1, on the reverse strand, counting down.
CCACCAGGGATACTGTGGAAACATCAAAGCAGAAATGTGAGGGGAACCTTAAGTATTTTGTTCAGTCATGTCCAACTCTTCATGACCCCATTTAGAGTTTTCTTGGCAAAGATACTGGAGTGGTTTGCTATTTTCTTCTCCAGCTCATTTTACAGATGAAGAAACTGAGGCAAACAGGTTTAAATGAGTTGCCCAGGGTCACACAGCTAGTAATTGTCTGAGGTCACATTTGAACTCAGGTCTTCCTGATTCCAGACCTGGTACTCCATCTACTGCACCATCTATTTGTACCTTACATGTTATATCTGTACTTACTTAAATGATACAGGAAGAAAAATCCTGACACTGTGTTAATCCAATGGTCCAAGGTCTGAGAAATGGAAGAATTTTGAACCAGGGTACTATGCAAAAAAGTTTACTATAGAAGGTAGAAAAATAGATTGCCACGTTTTATTCACATTTTTTTCAGCTTAAGTAACTTGAAACCTTAATTGGAAAACTCTTTTTTCTATTTATATATTATTTTAAAATTTATTTTGTCTCTGATACAAACCCATTTGAAAACTAGTTCTAAGGTACTCTGTCTAAAAGTTTGTATTCTAGGCAGGCGTAGGTTGCTAAGAGCAACCCCAATTGCTAAAAGCCCTTGAAGCCCTGATATCCAACTACCAACCATAGCACATCTAGAGGCTACATTCTATACCTAGAATTGTATGTTCTGATCTTAAAGGGACCTTAGAGGTCATCTAATCCAACGCTTTTATCATAACAATGAGAAAACTGGGGTCCAGTAACTTGAACAAGGTCAC
>CM053583.1:374983801-375063649 GCA_028627135.1 Pseudochirops cupreus | reverse complement strand
GAGAGAGAGAGAAAGATGAGAGGGGGGATAGACAGAAAGACAGAGAAAGATGAGAGGGGGGAGAGAGAGACAGAGACATGGGAGAGAAAGATGAGAGGGGGAGAGACAGACAGACATGGGAGAGAAATATGAGAGGGGGGAGAGAGAGACAGACAGAGAGACAGAGAGAAAGATGAGAGGGGGGAGAGACAGACAAGACAGACATGGGAGAGAGAGACAGACAGAGAGACAGAGAGAAAGATGAGAGGGGGGAGAGACAGACAAGACAGACATGGGAGAGAAAGATGAGAGGGGTGAGAGAGAGAGACAGAAAGAGAAAGATGAGACGGGGAGAGAGAGACAGACAGAGAGAGGCCATCCCTCAAGAAGTACTCTGCCTACAGAACACTCCACAAGAGTCATTCTGTCTCATAGCATGCTAGGTCTGAAAAGCAAACCCTTAGGGATTGTCTGTACCAATTCCCTTATTTTCCATATGAGGAAACTAAAGCCTAGAGTCTGAATTATGCAACATCATACAGCTTCTACATGATACAGTGGGGACTGGAGAGTGGGGACTGGAACCCCAACTATGAACAGTCTAGTCCTCTTTCTACCATAGCAGACTATGAAGGACTTTGAGGTTAAAAGCCTTTTACACTCAAAGGAAATGGGCTCTAATGGTAGACTTTCGGAGAGTGAGACAGGCACTTCTATGACATCACACAAATAAAACCATGTATTCCTACATATAAGGCTAGCCCTCAGAGGTAGCTGTTCTCCCTGTCTTCTGCTTACACTGCCTGGAGGGCAAGGGGCAAACAGGAGGATTCTAGAACATCAGACACTATTAGAGCTGGAAGGGATTGGTGAGATAGACTAATTCAATTCCCCATTTCACAAAGAAGGAAGCCAAGGACAGGATTTGTAACTGATAGACATGGATATGAGCATAGATATAGACACATACACACACAAACTTGCCCAGGGGCTCATGAAGAGTTGCAGAAGTAGGATTTGATCCCAGATCTCTTCTCCTAGCCCAATATATCTTTATATCTACCTCCACAAAGAGTAACTACCTTTCCCCCAGTAGCCTGTGTGCCCTGGCAGAATCTGCATAAGTTGGCATCTGCTCACTCCCCTCTGCTGGCCCTTCTGGTCACTGAGGAATTGTGCCTGCCCTCCATGGCCGCTCATTCTGCAGAGATGTTGGCTGATCTGCCAGGCTCTGAGGTGGGAAACCAGGCCTCTTGGGGCTGGTTTATTTTCAGAGTAAACCTCAAATAAAGGAGAACTTTGTTCTATGAACCACACTGTGATCTAGGCCATGGTGGAAGATATTTAGGGCAGTCTGCATTAAGAGATATAGAGTGTCCAGAAAGAGAGGTGTATGGTCCTGCTATATTCTGCCTTGATTAGACCATGTTTGGGCTACTGTTTTCAGGTCTAGAAAGGACATCGACAAGCTGGGATGGATTAAAATCCAAAGAGGACAATCATATGTGAATCACTTAAAAGACCTGGGAATGTGAATCCTGAGGAAGAGAAGATTTAGGGTGTACATGATTCTGTCTTTTTAAATATTGGAGAGGTTGTCATATAGAAGACTGGCGGCTAGGTGGCACCATAGGGCATAGAGTGCTAGCCCTGGGAAGGCTCATCTTCCTAAATTCAAATCTGGCCTCAGACACTTACTAGCTGTGGGACCCTGGGCAAGTCACTTAACCCTGATTACCTCAGTTTCCTCATCTGTAAAATGAGCTAGAGAAAGAAATGGCAAACCACTCCAGTATCTTTGGGATCACAAAGAGCCAGACACAATTGAAACAACTGGACAATACGTGTAGATGAGGGATTAGATATTATCCACCTGGAAGGGGAGCCATAGTATAGGAAGTCAATAGAGGCCTTAACTCTGACACAGACTGGCTATATGACCCTGGACGAGTCACTTGAAGCCTCAATGCTCTAGGCAACTCTCTAAACAAGAAAGTGACAACCTACAATTGGTAGGGAAATTTCCTCATCTGAGAGTTCCCTATGCTATGAAATCATAGGTCCAAGCCCTGGCCCTGCTTGACCTCAATGGTCAATACTTGGAGTGATGGGAAGAAATATCAGGAAGAGAGGAATGTGAGACTCAGTATATGAAAAGCTTGCTAACACCTAACACTCTCTTAAAGTTAGAGTAGACCACTCCCGGAGGTAAAGGATTTTCCTCTCACTCCTTTGTCTGGGAGGAATCTTGTTCAGGTCTGGATTGGACCAGATAGTCTCTGAAGGCCCCTCCAATTCAAAGTCTGAGGATTAATCCATTATAATAATACAAACTAGAAATATTATAAACAGAAATAGATTTCTTCCATGACAACACTCCTTACAACCATACCAGTCCCCCCAGGAACATAGTCCCCTGGATATAAGCTTCTCCAAGATTGTCTAAGACCTTAGACAATTGGCCATTGTTGGGCCCATACTCAGAATCTTTCCAGATTGGAAGGATCTGCCAAAGAACTGTGCCTTGCTGGCATAACCTGCCATCAAACTATAAGGAGCCAAATTCAAGAGCACAGGGTCATTTCCACAGCAAACAGAGGCATCAGAGGAGGTGTTAGTGGAATTCTTATAATACGTCCATGCATACAATGTGCTGGAACATAGAGTTCACTTAGAGTTAGCTTCACATGCCATAAGTGGGTTTGGATTTTGTTTTGTAGTTTTGGTGTAGATCTGGGATTTCATTCATTTGGGAATTCCCAAGAGGAGAAACACCCCCTCTAATGGTATAGATAGCCTTAGAAAGTGGCCAGTACATTGAGACATTAGGTCATATGTTCATGGCCCCCAGGTGATATATGTTAAAGGCAGGATTTGAACCCAGGTTCTCTGGACTCCATGGTCAGCTCTCTATTTACCACACCTCACTACTTTTCATAACAAGTCCTAAGAGGCGGAAGGATTCCAAGGGGTCATCTAGCCCAACCTCTTATTTTATAGGGAGAAAGCTGGAGTCTAGAGATGTGGGAGCTAGCCCAAGACCACATAGGTGTTAAGTTGAAGAATCAGAATTCGAACCCAGGCTTCCTGTTTCCAAATCCAGTGTCCTGCCTGCCTTCAGCCTCATTCAGAAAATCCAGTCCCTTGGAATGTGAGTTAAATTGAAGGCTGTATTCACCCTGTTCCTTGAAGGACAGAAGTCACATGGCCTTCTCAATGCAGAGAGGAAACATTTCCATATTCCCATAGCATCCTTGACACTATCTAAAATCCTAGAATGTCAGTGTTGGAAAGAGCCTTGGAAGGTCTCTATTCTAATCCTCCTTCTGCAATATCCAGAAGAGGCAATCTGTCTGCATCTCAAAAGGCATCCCATTCCATCGTGTTGGAGTTACAATTGTCCCTTTGAGAGTACAGAGCATCAGGATTGTTCTTCTCTCGGCACATGCATGTCTATTATAGGGGCATAGAATGCTAGAGCTGGGGGACCTCAGAGCTCATTTAGCTTAGCCTCCTGGAGAAAACTGAGGGACAAAGAGATTGAGTGACTTGCTTAAGGCTAGGGCAGCCAGAATTTGAACTCAGGTCTGGTGTCAATAGGAATAGGGAAATGATAATCCTGCTGTTTTTCCCTAGTTATCCCACATCGGGAATGCCATGATCATTTTGTAAGACAGCTGGATGGCACAATGGAGTGAGAGCTCTGGTCCTGGACTCAGGAACACTTGAATTCATAACCCAACCTTATACACTTACTGGCTGTGTGACCCTGAGCAAGTCACTTAACCTCTGTCTGCCTCAGTTTCCTTAACCTACCTCCCAGGGTGGTTGTGAGGATCAAATGAGATCTTTGTAAAGTGCTTAACCCATCATAGATATGTAATATTTCCTCTCCTTCCTTTTAAGTACTACATTTTAGGAAGAGCGTTGACAAGCAGGGGAGTGTGGCCAGTATGGCAAAAGTCCATGAGATTGTGCCATGTGAGGAGCAGTAGAAGGACCTGGGAATGTTTACCCTGAAGAAGAGAAGGCTTAGGAGGGATAGGAGAGCTGCCCTCAAATATTCAAAGTGCTGTTATGGGAGGAGGCAATAGACTATTCTGTTTGGCCCCTAAGGGCAGACAGAGCTGGTAGCCACGTGTGGAAGGCACAAAAGGATAAAGCTAGGCTGGACATGAGAAGCTACTTATTTTTAAGCCCATGCTGGCATCGATTTTTTAAGGACTGTTTTCCTGACACTATCTCCTTTGATCCTAACAACAACCCCATAAGGTAGTTATTATTCCCCATTTTACAGATGAAGAAACAGAGGCCAGATTACTTGTCCAGAGTCTCACTTCTTAGTGTCAGAGGTTCAAATGGAACCCAAATCTTCCTGGCTCAAAGCGCAGTGCTAGATTCAGTGACCTGTTTCCCAGCTGCTGCAAATTAAAACTTTCAGGTTCCATCTTCTAGACTAGGAAAGATGATCTCTAAGGTCTCTTCCAGCTCTGAATCCATGACCCATGATCTTAATTATGGAAACTGTCGATTGATAATGGGCTGACTCAGAAGGTAATGGTGGCCCTCTGTCTTAAGGTCTTCAACCATGACTGATCCTGGATAACCATTTGTATGCATTAGGGGAGGGGGGATTCTTGATCAGGCCACTCTAACATCCTCTAAATCTGAGAATTTATGCTTCATTGTCATATTGGAACAAATCCTAAGCCACCATTGAAATTTTCAACAATGTGTTAAGAATCCATCCTAAGTTTTTAGGTAGCTTGCTGACTCTCCTTGTGATGGCTGTCCATGTCTCAGTCTAGGGCAGGCTCCCAAGCCTTCCCATTGTACTCTGAGGCAACTATATCCAAGATTTCATATCTCCAGGTGCCAGGGCTTTGGGGGACCAAATCTTAGGTAAAGTTCATTGTCCTCCTGACCAGTAGTGTCAAATAGAAAAAGAGGTCACTAATTGGTCCCTGCTGGCCCATTAAAATGTAATATTACCTATGCTTTATCGTATTTTATTTATTTTGTTAAATATTTCCCAGTTACATTTTAATCTGGTTCAGGCTATACTCAGGAGTGTTGTGGGTCCCATGTGTATGATACTTCTGTTCCAAACCCTTTCAGAATTAAGATTCAAGAAGGAATATTTCAATTTAAGTGGGTTATGGGGTGAAGGATTGAAGGAGTTTGTAAACTCCCTCAGAACCCACAAGGGACACCAACTAGCTAATGACGGGGAAGGAACAGTTAATGTGTAGGGTAATGCAATGGGAGGGGCCCCAGATTTGGGATTGGGAGACCAGTGATCTCATCTACTTGCTACATGTGCAACATTAAGGAAGTTATTTAATATTCCTGAGCTTTGGTTTCCTCCTCTCTAGGATGAGGAAATGACCCCTGCTGTCCTTCTAGCTTTAAATCCTGTATTAAGCTGCCTTTTCATTATGAGAGTAACTCTCCTCTGTCTGCAGAGAATTCTTTACAGACTCAGAGAGCACCAGGAACAATAGTTGGCCTGGAGTGAGTGGACTTGGCCTGGAATTTACATTTTTTTGTTGAAAACTCCCCTAAAAAGGGGGGGATGATGCCCCCCTTTGCAGTGTAGGACAAGGAGGCCTGCCTTGTGCCCCAAAGTTCCATTGGCTGGTCAAAGAGAGATGTCAAGCTAGGAAGCAAGTGTTGGCAGTTTCTTGGTTATGTTAGCTACCAGCAAAGCAAGCCCATTGTCCCCAATCCATTGGTTATATCATTTAAGGGTCTCAGGGACCTCCAGAAGCCCTGCTTTCACACTCTGTTGCCCCTCCTTTTGGCAGGTTCCTTGGTTGGACAGAGGTTATCAGATCATCCAGATGTGAGGAAAATTGGGTTCACAGGCTCCACAGAGATTGGAAAACACATCATGAAGAGGTAAGCGAGTTGTGGGAGCAGAGCAGGGATCTGCTGGATATGGAGACATTCGGGGGAGAGGTTTCCCTTTCCTGCTTCCTGAAATCTAGTTAGGCAGTCAGCTATTTAACATATACATAAGGTCATCCCTAAGCCTGAGCATTAATTATCTTCAAAATATCTCAAATTCTACCATCTTTTACTCATAGAAACTCTCCAAACATTGTGGTCATTGTCTACTACAATAAGAATGGCTTACACTTACACAGAGCACTTTGAAGTTTACAAAGCACTTCTCCAAACAGTATTTTGTTTTATCCAGTGAAGCAGAGGTGCTGTGATCATGCCCATTTTACAGGTGAGGTAACCAATGCCCAGAGAGGTTAAGGAATTTGCCTAGTCCTACGGCAGTTAAATGACTAGGCAGGATTCAAAGCCAGGTCTTTCTGACTCAGCGGTGTGAGGAGGGCTCTATCTACTACAAAGTCCTGCCTCCATAAAAAGAACCCTCCATGTTAACCATTTTAAAGCCAATTATTTTAAAGTCAAAGTGATGGTTTTAGGAAGAAGATAAACACATACATGAAGCACCAGTGACTTGTCACAGGCTATAAATAGTGGGGCATTTAACGCCTGCCTCTATTTTTACTGAGGTCCTTTCCTGGACATCATAGGCTGAGACAGCAAAGATGCCAGTGGCCAGAGTCAAGGGGGCTGGCCTGAGGGAGACAGCATTAATAATGGTCATGACATCAGCTCACATTTAGATACTCTGGCCACTGTTGCTTTCTTTTTTCCTTCAGAAATGTGAATCCATTGGGGTTGGACAATGTAAATACCCTCCACCAGCACAGATCAGCAACTAAACTATAGAAAGAATAGTAGAGAGTTGCCTGGCATCCCACAGCCAGGATGTGCCAGAGGCAGCGCATCAACTCTGGTCTTCCCCACTCCAAGACTGTCCCCTCCATCCACTAAAACCTGCAGATCCCTTTCTGACACTTGCCAATTCTCCCTCATCTTACACTCGTGTGTTTGATTTTTATGAACTCAAATGTAAGGTCTCCCTTTATCTCTATTAAATTTCATCTTATTAAATTTGTCCCATTGTGCTAATCAGCTGAAGAGGGAGGAATAAGCATTTATGTGGCAACTACCACGTGAGAAGGACTATGCTAAACATTTTTTTAAACAAATATCTCATTTGATCCTTGAACAACCATGTGAGGTAAGTGTTATTCTCCCCACTTTACAGTTGAGGAATTTGAAGCAAATACAAGTTAAGTGACTTGCCCAGGATCACACAACTATTAAGTATCTGAAGTTGAATTCAAACTCAAATCTTCCTGATTCCCTGCATTCTATCCACTATGCCACGAGATGTTTTGCTTGCTTTTATGATCCCTTCTCTCCTCCCCCACCCTCCCCCCAGTTCCCCAATAAGGTTGAGATCTTTTTGGATCTTGACTCTGTCCTTCAATATATTAGCCATTGCACCAAGCTTCTTGTCATCTGCAAATTTGATGGGCATCCACATCACTGTTAAAAATACTAAATACCACAGGCTCACATATAGAATCCCAGGGATGCTCTACAAGAGACTTCTCTAGATTCACTGGTTGGTTCAAAAACCAGAGCTCAAGCCACTTTTCAGACACTTCAGTTCTGAAGACATATCCATCTGCTGATTCATTGTATACCTGTTCTGAAGCATTATCTCTGTGTCAAGCCAGCAGTAGCACCGTGCTAGGCACTAAGGACCAAAATACAAAGAATTAAACCGTAACTACTCTCAAGAAGCTTATGACAAGGAGACACTGAGTACATATAAAAATATGCCCCACACAAATATAAAGTGAATAAAACAAAGTAGTTCAGTACAGAGGCATCTGAGCAGTCCAGCTTTGTGGTCCTTCAGTGTTTATAGCAGTTTGGATTTCTTATCCATTCCTTGCTTCACAACCCTGGCCAAAAGCAACAACACTTTGATCAGACATGGACAGCTGTGTGTAAGGGTTCTGTGTCCATGGGCCAGGATCCACCTTCTAAGGTGACCCCGACTCAGCATTCTTCACCTCGGCTCGGTTTGACTTGCAAGATTTCCAAATTGCTCAGTGAACTTGAATCCAGCCCAGCCCTACTTGCTCTTCTTTGTTTTTTCTTTTAGCTGTGCTATAAGTAACGTAAAAAAGGTTTCTCTGGAGCTGGGAGGAAAATCTCCTCTCATCATCTTTGCAGACTGTGATCTGAGCAAGGCCGTCCAAATGGTAATCCTTCCATGTTCTGGGACTAAACAGGGTAGGTGTGGGTTTTCTAGACAGAGTCCATAGTAGGGATGGAAAAGGTGGGGTTTCTGTGGGGCTGGGTTGAAAACAGACAAATTGAACCCAACCTTTGGAGCTATGTAAATACCAAATGGGCAGCTAGGTTGCATAGTGGATAGAGTATGGGGCCTGGAGTCAAGAAGGCTCATCTTCCTGAGTCCAAATCTGACCTCAGACACTTGTTAGCTCTGTGACTCTGGGCAAGTCACTTAACCTTGTTTGCCTCCATTTCCTCATCTGTAAAATGAGATGCAGAAGGAAATGGCAAACCACTCCAGTATCTTTGCCAAGAAAACCCCAAATGGGGTCACAAAGAGTCAGGCACAACTGAACAATGACTCAGCAGCAACAACAAATTTTATAGAGTTGGCGATAAGTTTACAGAATGTCAAGTTAGAAGAAGAATAATAGAAATAACAACAAATAATAATAGTGGTACACGTTAAGGTTTCCAAATATTCTCTCCCTCTATCCTCACAACAACCCTGGGAGGGAGGTGCTGCTATTATGTTCGCTTTAAGCTGAGGAAACCAGAAAATAAGTTATCCAGTTTAATGTCTGCATTTTATGTATGGAGAAACAAACCCTGAGAGGGAAAGTCATTTGCCTTAAGTCGTTCAGCCAGGTAGTGGCAGAACTAGGATTACAGTCCAGGTCACGGAATCATAGAATCTCAGGATCTAAGGCCACTATGTCATAGTAGGAGGAACACTGGATTTTGAGTCAAAGGATCTTAAATCCAAATCATGAGGTTCTAGATCTACAGCTGGAAGGGATGTCAGAAGGGACTAATCTAGTCTGATTCCTTTTTTTAACAGATAGGGAAACCAAGGCCCAGAGAGGGTACCATGTTGATTGCATAAAAGTAGAATAGGAAGGTAGTTTAAGCTGGTGGGAAGAAATGTGGTGAGCACCTCCCTCACGAGGCCATTTTGTTCTCATCTGCTCTCATTATTAGCCAAGCTCCATCCAACATCTGTCTCCAATAATGTTAATCAGCCTGCCTAGCAGTTCCTGTGTGGAGAAATGCTTCCTTCCCAAAATGCAAAAAGGAAATGAGGTCTCCAGTTCTGAGCCTTGCCGGGAAAATGAAAGTAATGGAATCCTAGAATCTCAGGGTTGGAAGAGCCCCGAGTCTGAAGCTGAGCCTCTGAAGTGAAGATAGGGTCATAGCTTCCTTCCATTTGGGGACATTTATTTTCTATGTCCCATATTCCTCCATGGGAAATTTTCCAGCCTTGTTTTCTCTACCTTAGCCATTAAAGAGAGGGACAAGGGAGGGGCAGCTCTCAGAGTTACTGAGATCCTGTTCCTGGAGTACTTGAGGAGGCTGGGTAAGCCTTAGTCTGGCTACATTAACAAAAACAGGTTACATTTCCCTAGCACTACAATTACAACTTTGTAACTCTGCAGTTACAAAGTATGCATACTTGAATATCCATTTTCTAATGTGATATTGACCACAACACTCCGAGAGAGCAGACATACAAGTGTTGGTCTTTGAACTAAGGTTCAAAGAAGGTCATACATCTAGTAAGCGGTGAAGACAAGATTTAATCCCAGCCCTCCTGATGCTAAATCCAGCAGTGTTCTTTCCACTGATAACAATATAAATTGGGATAAGGATAAGGCTAGAGATTGGATCTGTGATTTCATAGGTATAGAAAACTCCCAAGTGAGAAAACTCCAACCAAAGCAGGTAGACACTTTCTCTGTGACTTACAGTCTTATATAGTTGCCTAAGGCACTCAGAGATATGAAGCAATTTCCCCAGAATCCTGCAGCAAATGTGTGAGATATAGCTGTACCAAAGGAGACACTGAGACCAAGCCAAGAACAACAATAATAATGGGCATTAATACAGGGTGTCCCAAAAGTCTCAATGCAGGGCTTTTAAATATTAAAGCTTAAAGCTGCATTAAGACATTTGGGACCCTCTCTATAATAATTTCTGTAACTATAACACTTTACATACTTTTCTCTAACATCCCTGTGGGAGTGGGTAGTATGTGTTATTATTCCCATTTTACAAATGACAACATTGAAGCTCAGAGAAATTGCTTGTCTCCGGCCAAACAACTACTAAGCAGCAGAGTGAGGAATATATGTATGTGTGAGTGTGTGTGTATCTATATTGTTACATATATTTCATATGTGTATGTATATATATATTCCTATATATTTTATGTGTGTATGTATGTATGCATACATGCATATATATTTATTTATGTATACACATACATACATATACATACAGAGAGAGAGAGGGTCAATAGGGGTTGAGTGACTTGCCCAGGGTCACACAGCTAGTAAGTATTTGAAGCCAAATTTAAACTTAGGTCCTCCTCACTCCAGAGCCAATTGCTCTCCACTCTAGGAGTATATATTTAGAGCTGAAAGGGGCCTTAGAAGCCATCTAGTTGAACCCATTCATTTTGCCGAGGAAGAACTATAGCCCAGAGACTTGCCCAAGGTCACATAGGTAGGAAGTGGCAGAGCTGGGGGTTTAAACCCATATCTTCTGACTCCATTACATTTTCTGCTGTACCATACTGCCTTAAGGACTTATTCAAGTCTTGTGACCTCAAATCCAGTTCTTCTCAATATGCCCTACTATGTTTCCCTGTTTTTCCTCAGCCTGCTCCCTCCCATTCTACTTCATACCTAATGTGAGGCTTAGCATTGACCAACCTTGATTTTATCCAGATTATAGACTGCCAGCTTATGGTCACTTTCAGCATATTTTTAAAAACAGAAAACCGATTGGCTCCTGAAGTTGCCAGAATGGAAAAGCACTGGCTTTGAGCTCAGCATATCTGAATTCAAATCATCCCTCTGTCACTTATTGCCTTTAGGTAGGTTGCTTGATGTGTCTGCTTCTATTTTTTTTTTCATCAGTAAAATGAGGGGGTCAGACCAAATGAGCCCAAGGCCTCTTCTGGTTTTAAGTCTAGAATCCTATGGCAACAGAAGGAAAGAATCAGTGGGGGATAGCCCCTCAGAAAGGCTGCCCTCAGACTTGGTTTACTGAGCTCTGCCAAGCTCTCCATCACACCTCATTTCTGCAGGATGCATGGGTTGCAGCTACCTTCATACCATGATGTCTTACTAAGTTAGTTCAAGGTTCTGGGTTATACAGTGATTGGGGCAGGTTCTTAGTTAGACACTTATGGTTGGTTTCCTGTCTCTTAAGGTATAGACAAGAATCCCACTAGATACTGGCTAATGAGAGAGACTCAGCTGAAATGGAAAGTGTGACATGGTGAATGGAAGTTTTAAGAAAGTGGGAGGGTAAGTGTATTGTTGTTGAGTCATTTTCAATCATGCCTAACTCTTTGTGACCGCATTTGGGGTTTTCTTGGCAGAGATACTGGGTTGGTTTGTCATTTCCTTCTCCAGTTCATTTTACAGATGTGGAAACTGAGGCAAACAGGGTTAAGTGACTTGCCCAGGGTCACACAGCTAGTAAGTGTCTGAGGTCAGATTTGAACTCAGAAAGATGAATCCTCCTTACTCCAGGCCTGGTGCTTTATCCACTGTACCACCTTCCTACTCAAAGTGATCTAAAAACAAAAGACATTAATAAAATTTTTTGGAAAAGAATAGTTATTATACACCTTCCCAACAATGAGGCAGTTTGCTAGTCCTGGAAAATGGATCCATCACTTTGGTAGAAGCAGCAAAAGAGATAAAGATAGGGGAAATGCTTTCCCATCTTCCCAGAGATCTAATGCCTGCTCTTCTGTCCAAAGGGAATGAGCTCCGTTTTCTTCAATAAAGGTGAAAATTGCATCGCAGCAGGCCGCCTCTTCCTGGAGGACTCAATTCATGACCAGTTTGTACAGAAAGTGGTGAGTTCTGACTCTGCCTTTGAAGAAGACACATCTAGTTTATGACCTTTGCTGTGTCATGGCAACCTCCTCCAAGAAGCCCACCCTGATTCCCAGCCCTGTCCCTAACAACTTCATGAGTGTGCAACAGTGTTTCCCTTTCAGATTTCATATAACACTTAGGCTACTTCTCCAATGCCCTTAATGTAATATATTCTATTACAGTCACCTGTCTTTGCTCTTACTGTCCACCTACTAGATTATAAGCATCTTGCAGGCAAATAGTCTCATATTTAAATTAAGTATCTCCCCTAGTGCCTAGAACAGTGATCTGCATAAAGTAGATGCTTGATAAATATTATTACTATTAATCAATTGTCCAATAATTTTGAGTATCTCTTATATACAAGGTCTTATGCTAGGCATTGACCATACCTTGAGGCTATTACAGTCTGGTGGAAGAAATTTTATACACACACACACACACACACACAGGCATACATACACTCTTGATCTCACTGTTACTCATAAAGGTTCCACTTCCCTTATCAAAGACCCAGCAATTTTTCTCTTGGAGTACACACAGCCTCCTCCCCATCTGTCTCTCCTTATTCCTGCTTCACCCCTCTCTCCAATCTCTCCATCCCTTCCTGTTCTCCCAAGCCATCATCCCTGCTTTGGTTTTATTTCCCTCCCTTCCTACACTCCACAGTGTGGCTAACCAGTTCAGCTCCTTAGACTATCCCCTATTCTTAAATCTTCTGCCTCCTTGTCCTAACCCCTTATGTCTGGGCAAACCCCAGTCTTCATTACTTCCCCTCTTTGACTTCTCTGCTTTCTTCCTTGCTGCTGAACTGCACTGGCTCCTGGGTCTGCTGCTGATTTATTTCTTGTCCCATGGCTGCAATGCACTCCCTCCTCATTTCCTCCACCTCTTCAAATCCCCAAACTTCCTTCCAGGTGATACCTCCCACAAAGAACCTTCCCTCCATTACCCCCTCCAGTTGCTGGTGTGCTCTCACCCTACAAAATCACCTTGTATATATTTTGTATTGACTTTGTGCATGTGTTATATTCTCTCTTCTCAATCCCCATCCCTGACCCCCAAAACTCTTTGAGGACAGGAATTGGTTAATTTTTGGCTTTTTATCCCTAAAACCTATAACAGTGGATGGCACATAGTAGGTACTTAGTATTTGATTAATTGGATTGCAGCTAATTTATCCCATATTTAAGGAAGGATCAGAATTAGGTAAAGAGATAGGGAGGAAGGAAGAGATGTCCAGATGAGAACAGGACCAAGCTCAGGACTGTGGTTACAGAAGACAATCGCATTTCTGGATCACTTTATGGTTCACAAAGTGCTCTCATGGTGCCCTTTGAGCCTAGGGGCTCCTATGCAAAAGGAGCCAAAGATGGGTTCTTAAAAGGTTGAGACCCACACAGCTTGGTTAAATGGAATCCACTGGCTACTGAATGAGAGGTGAGATTCCATCTAGCCCTGGCACTGAGCTACAGATTGAGGACAAACTTTAAAAGGGGTAAAGGCCAACCAAATAAAGGAAGAGGAGCTAAAAAAGAAGAAGGCCTAATTCTCTGTAAAGAGGACATACGGTTTGAGAGAAAAGAGGACTACAAATGTCTTCACTTTCCCCGGTGATTGCTATCTTCACGCGCGCGCACACACACACACACACACACACACACACACACACACACACACACACACACACACACACACACACACACACACACCCCTACAGTGACTAGCAGGTAATAAAAAAAAAATCTAACAAAAATGTTTTCTCCCAACAACTCTATTAGATAAGCAGTACAAATACTATTAGCCCCACTTTGCAAACAAGGAAACCGAGAATAGAAGTTATGATTACAAGACTTGCCTATGGTTATAAAGCTAGTAAGTGTTTGAGTCAGAATTCAAAATCAGGTTTCATGATGATATGTGCAGATAGTGAGTTGCCTAAACTGGCCAGGGCAGAAGATCATATGGAAGAATGAATGAATGAATGAATGAAGCATTTATCAAGTGCCTACTATGTGCCAAGCACCACGATAGGTGCTCAAAATAAAATTTAACTGACAGTTCCTGCCCTCCAGAAGCTAACATTCTAATAGGGGGAGATAACACCTATAGGGAAGTAGAAAGATAAGTAAGGATCACATTTTTCAGGCCTGCAAGATGAGAGTTTGGAATTTATACTGCAGGCAATAAGAAATATTCTAGAGCAGTGGAGTATATGGACAAAAAACACAATGGACCAAAGTGTTGTTTTAGGAAGATTAATCTGTCCTTGGGATATAGACTAGATTGGAGAGGGGAGACATTAGAGGCAAGGAGACCGGTTCTGATACTGTCTTAATTGACTAGGCAAGAAATAATGAAGGCTTAAAGTCGACAGGGCTGGTGGACGTGAAAATAGGGAAAGGAAGATGGAGATGATTCTGCAGATGTAGAAAACAAGATTTAATCATAATAATAGCTCACATTTATATGGCATTTTAAAGTTTGCAAAGCGCTTGATATATCTGATTGTGTCTACATAACAAGCCTGGGAGGGAAGGAAGGAAGAAGGGAGGGAGGTGCTAGTTTTATTCTCACTTTCCAGTCTAAGAAACTGAGGGAGGCAGTGGGTAAGTGACTTGCCCAGAGTCACACAGCTAATAAGTGTCTGAGGTTGGATTTGAACTCAGGTTTTCCTGACTCTAGCTCCAGTGTTCTACCTATATTATACTACCCGTTGCCTTATTGACTTGGCAAATGATGGGCTATTGGGTGAGGGAGGAGGGAGAGTCAGAGAAACAGAGACAGAGAGAGACACACAAAGACAGAGAGAGAAACAAAAGTATCAAAAAATAACCCAAACCTGTGTGACTGAGATGAGAAAGGGAGCTATGGATGAAAAGAGGGAGATGAACTTGGTTCTGAGCCGTTCCTGACCTCCAACAGGTAGAAGAAGTCAAAAAGCTGAAGATCGGCGATCCCTTGGACCGGGCCACTAATCACGGACCTCAGAATCACCAGGCCCACTTAAAAAAGCTGATCGAATACTGTGAAAGAGGTGTGAAAGAAGGAGCCACCCTGGTCTATGGAGGAAGACAGGTTCCCCGACCAGGTGAGTGTAACTGCAATTCAACGTTGTACTGTTTGTCTGAAATGAGTTCAGTAAGGACGCTGATTCCTGGCTCTGTGCACATCTGCACATTTCACAGTGAAGGAAGGTTGGAGCTAGAGGGGACTTTAGAACATAAAACATTAGAATTAGAAGTCCAGCTCCCACCCATACCCAGGGAGGGAGGTGGAATGCAACTTGCCAGGGATCACACAACTAGGTTCTAAAAGGGTTGGGGCTAGAACCTTGGCTTCCTAGATCTGGATCAAACAATATCAATTATACTACCTATCTGCTAACTTTAATGGCTGTGCAGTGGCTTGGTGGATAGAGTGCTGGGCCTGGAGTTAGGAAGACCTGAGTTATTCGGCCTCACATACTTCCTAGGTAGATGGCCATGGGCAAGTCACTTAACCCCTTTCCCTCAATTTCCTCAACTGTACCATGGGGATGATAATTGCACCCACCTCCCAGGGCTTTCATGGGGATCCAATGAGATAATATGTGTAAAGTGCTTAGCACAATGCCTGGGACATAGTAGGTGCTTTTAAAATGTTTGTTCTCAGGATGACTAGGTGGTGCAGTGAATAAAGCACTGGCCCTGGAGTCAGGAGGACCTGAGTTCCAATCCAACCTCAGATACTTGACACTTACTAGCCATGTGACCTTGGGCAAGTCACTTAACCCCAATTGCCCTGCCTTCCCTCCTCTAAAAAAAAAAAGGCAAAAAAAAATGTTTGTTCTCCTTCCCCTTCACTTTATAAATGAAGGAACTGAAATGGAAAGAGGGTAAATGACTTTCCCAAGACCACCAGCTACTGAATAGCAGGCCTAGGTTTGGTTGAACCTTTGTTTCCCTGAATCCAACATACATTTTCTCCACAATATCATTCCCAGTATAAATACAGCCATGAAATCTCCTGGACCCGGGATCCTAGACCCTTTTTACAAGATGGTACTGAGTCAGGAGAGCAATTCTCTCCTATTTTTAGTGCCTTACTCACAATTGATGCTTAATAAACATTTTCTAAAGGAATAAATGATTTCACCACTTTTCTTTTCTCTCTATAGGGTTTTTCTTTGAACCAACCATATTTACCAATGTGGAAGATAGCATGTTCGTGGCCAAGGAAGAGTCTTTTGGGCCCATCATGATCATCTCCAGATTCCCTGATGGGTATGAATCATTGTAGGGTTTTCTTTGAATTTACCAACACATTTCCATTTTTATTTGGAGCTGAAGAGTGACCTCTCCCAATACATGGTATAACTTTGAGAAAACTGCCATGGGGTGGGTGATAGAAGTTTCTTTCTCTAGTTCTCACCCAGAGCATCTTTCCTCCACCTAAGGTAGGTCACCCCCTGGGCAAATTTTCACTGACATTCTAGGTCTTCAGTCTCATGTAACTAACTTTAGGGCTAGGTAGGACCAATATAGGATTGGAGTCAGGGAAGACTGACAGTTTTTTCATAGAAGCCTTGATATCATTTTCATGCAGGATTCCAGCTTTCAGCTGGAAGAGCTTTAGAAATGAATTGGCCCAATCCCTTCATTTTACAGAGGAGAGAACTGAAGGTCATGGAAGGTTCTTGTTCAAGGTCACAAAGATAGAGTCAAGATTTGAACCAGGGCTTCAGATTTCTTACCATACTCCTTTTCTTTTGAGTAGGACGGAAATTCTCCATACCAGCCTTTCCCAATATTCCCTTACCTTTAGAGATCATTCTCACTATATTCTTCTTCCTCTCCATTCTTTTCCTTCCTTCTTTCTTTCCTTTCTTCTTTCCTTCCTTCCTTCTTCCCCTCCTTTCCTTCCTTCCTTCTCTTTCTCACTTTCTTTCCTTCCTTCCTCCCTCCCTTCTTTCCTTCCTCTATTCCTTAATTTATTTGGTTATTTGGTTAATTTGGAGGCAATAGCATTTGCCCTCACAGGACTGTAGAGAGGATCAGATGAGATAATGGGTATGAAAGTACTCTGCATATAGGAACACAAAGTTTTCTTTTTTTGTCTTCCCAGGGATATTGATGGTGTGCTCCAGCGAGCCAATGCCACAGAATTTGGACTGGCCTCGGGGGTCTTCACCCAGAATGTTAACAAAGCCTTGTATGTCAGTGATAAACTTCAGGCAGGCACCGTCTTCATCAATACCTACAACAAGACAGATGTGGCAGCTCCATTCGGAGGGTTCAAACAGTCTGGATTTGGGAAGGACTTAGGTAATAACCCATTTCTATCATAGTGAAAACAGCAGTGAATCTGGAGTTCCTGGACACTTAACCAACCTCATGACTCTGGCCAGGTCACTTAGTCTATTTGCCTCAGCCTTCTCATCTGTAAAATGCATGTAATAGTGCTACCTCAGGGCTGCCATAAAGGTAAGATGAGATGATATTTGTAAGATGCCTTGTAAATTTTAAAGAGCTATGTAAATTATTATTGTTATTCTACTGTCTTTGAGTTCCTGGGACAGTCACTTACCCTCAAAGTGCTCTGGGCAACTTTCTCAGACTATAAGTTGCTCTGGAGAAGTGCTAGTGAAAACGTGCCAACTTGCATTCTTAGAAGGAATTTCTTCACCTGGAAGTTACCTCTATTAATGAAATCCCAGGTGTAGTCCCTATTCCTTTCCCAACCTCACAGAAGCTTTGTCAGGTAGGCAAAGCACTTGAGAGTATACGTATTTTACAGGAAGAGAAACTATAAGCACAGAGAGCTGGAGCAACCCACACACACACACACATACACACTCACACTCACGCACAAACACATAGACACACACGTATGCATACATACACATGTACACATGTGAGCACATATACACACATGTATGCATACATATACACGCCATCCTCCTTTCTCTGCTCCATATCCCACTAAGATGTTTAGATCACCAACCCCAGAGCTAGGAAGCAGTGCTCCAGCCGTCCATAACTTATATCTGCCCAGGCAAAGGGAAGCAGAGAGCAATCAAGTCTCTGTTGAAAGACTGTTCCTGTCGACACCCTAGAGACATAGACAGATGAAGAAAGAGATAGAGAGAGATAGGGGAAGGAAGAGAGGAGAAGTAGAGAGAAAGAGAGGGGTTAAGGAGAGGGGGAGGGGGTGGCTAGGTGGCTCAGTGGCTCAGTGAATAGAGCACTGGCCCTGGAGTCAGGAAGACCTGAGTTCAAATCCAGCCTCAGACACTTAACACAAAACTAGCCCTGTGACCTTGGGCCAAGTCACTTAACCCCAACTGCCCTACCTTCCCCCTCCAAAAAAAGTTAAAAAAAAAAAAAGGAGAGGGGGAGGGAAAGAGGAGGGAGAGAGAGCAGAGGGGAAAGGAGAGAAGAGAGAGAGTTCATTTATATTATATCCAAGGGGAAATATGAAGCCATGCAAGTTGGTTGAGTAGCAGAGTCATATATAAGTGTGTTGAAATCATAGACTCTCTCCTTTTTGTCTTTGTATATCCTTAGTCTTGCATGGTGCCTTATAAGTAATAAGTGCTTAAACATTTGCCACCTGAATTGGTCCAAGGTCACACAGTCAGTCAGTTAGTGGCAGATTAGAAGCTGCCACTTAGGAGGCAGTGTGGTAAATTGGGGAGAGTTCTGCATGTGGACTCAAAGAGATGTGGGTTCAAATCCTGGCTCCACCCCTTACTAGTAATTTATGGGACCTTGGGTAAGGCATTATCTTTCTGGACCTCATTTTCCTGCCCCACAAAATGAGAGAGTTAAACTAGATGACCTTTAAGCTTCCTTCAAGGTCTATGTTCATCATCCCATGGACCCAGGCTGACTGATGTAGAGTCCTTTATGAAGTGTGCCTGATTTGTGTGTGATTTCTTGCAGGCGAGGCAGCCCTCAATGAATACCTGAAGATCAAGACAGTCACTTTTGAATACTGAAAAAGAAGCTCTAAGTGAGGAAAAAAAGCCAGACCCAGTATTGAGTGAACCCTGCTGACTTCCCCTACTCTCCCATCCTTCCTAATATAAGTCCCCTGGAAGGGAAGACAAAGAAAGGTTTTTAGTCACCTGCATAATGTGACATCTGTCCTACCTTGGGTCCTCCCTACCTTGGGTCTTCCCTTTCCACTGAAGAAACACAACCCATCTTTCATGCAGAATTCTGCCCAAGTTCAGGGGACGAACCAGAAACTTGCTGGAATTGGAGCACTATCTGGCCCTCTCTCTTGATTGGGATAAGCGGCTAAAAAAGAAACTAGCATTTCCCTTCCTACCATTTCTAGGTGCCTCCCATGATAAAACAGCATCCTGCCTTCAAAGAGATTAACCACCTAATGCCACCCACCACTAACAACCACTTGGATGTGAAGGTCAAATACATATTGAGTGGGTTCTCTCCACTGGTACCCACATGGAGACCAATGACCCCACAGAAGCAATCACTGAATTTTAGTGCTGAAATTGAAAGGGCTGCCAGAACTTCTATTATAGTTTTACCTATCTGATTGGACATTTAGGATATAAATTTGCTAAAAAATTTCTTGGGTTGAACTTTGGAAAGGGAAAAAATGCTTCCTACCAACCTTGAAAGGCTTTGAGTTTGAACCCAGCGGTGAATAGCACACATCTCTTATGTAGGATCAGTCTAGTTCAATTTAAAAACATTCATAAGAAGGCTGGTTGCTAGGTAACAATTTTTTTTAAACTAAATCAATTCACAAAGACCATCTGCTAAGGCATGGAGAAGTTGTGATTCATATCAATTGAGGGATTGGTCATCTGCACTGATCAAAACATGGTTCCTTGGCCTATGAATATACATTGGCTGAAGAAAGTAGAGCCAAGGCACTTTCACTTTTTCAATTTAATTTAATATAAATTACCTTCGATTCAACAAGCATTTATTAAAAACTTCTTATGTGCTTTGGATCCAAAGACAAAAAACAAAATCATCTCTGCCTTCGAGGAGCTTATGTTCTACCTTCTTTCAGCCAATAATAGAGAATAGAGTTCTGAATCCTCCAATATAATTGGACACTTGCATAATCAAATGAAACAAATCAAGACAGGGTAGAATTAAGCCAACAACCAGTATTCCGTAATTCTAGATGAACTCATAGGAAGAAAGAAATAGGTGTGACTGGGAATACCCTACTTGATCTTTCCCGTGAAATCACAGGTGTTCATAGTTTAAAGGGATCCAGGACATCATCTAATCCAACCCCTTTCATTTTACAGATGGGGAAATTGGGCAGTGATGGTGGAGTTGAAAGAGGACAGGATTGGGAATCGGAGAGCCTGGTTCATGGTTCTTCCACTTATTGTTTGTGCTACCTTGGGCGAGTCACTTAAATTCTATAGGTTTCAATTTTATAATTTCTAAAATAAGGAGGTTGGATTAGATGCACTCTTAGGTCCCTTCTAACTCTAAACCTATTATCCTATTGACCCAAAGGAATGGAATGGAAGGAGTCAAAAAGATTTTAACAGATCATCTCATCCAACTTTCCTCTGCCATTTTTCAGAAAGAAAAATAAGACGCATTGAAGTTACTTGCTAAAGCCCAAGATCATGCAGCTGATAAATGACAAAGCAGGGATTTAAACCCTGTTTCCTTGTATCTTCAAACACTGTTCTTTCAGTGTGCATGTATGCATGCACATACACACACGCACTTAACAAGTACGGACACAGTGAAAAGTGCAAACTTTTCAGCACAGATGTTAACATTTCTTCTAACCCGTGGATTTAGAAATAAATAACCCTTAGAAAAAATGAAAATAAATGTTCTAAAATGGAGGGGGGGAATAATGCAACAGGAATGGGAAAAGGAACTAGCTAGCCAACATTATCAGAAACAAAAACTGAGTCTTGGGGAAAGTGAACAAAATCCTTTAGTCAAACTCACATTGATAAATATTCAGTCTCAGAAAATGATAAAGCGAGAAGGAGCCATGTTGTCGTTTTTTGTTGTTTTTAGTCACATTTGGCTCTTTACGACCCTATTTGGAGTTTTCTTGGCAGAGATAATGGAGTGTTTTGCCATTTCCTTCTCCAGCTCATTTTACAGATGAGGAAACTGAGGCAAAGATGACTTGCCCAGGGTCATGCAGCTGGTAGGTGCCTGAGGCAAGATTTGAACTCAGGAAAATGAGTCTGACTCTAAGCCCCACGTTCTGTGCAATTATAGTGCCACCTAACAGAACATATGGACTCTTATTTTCAGCATCATAGGGTCTAAACTAAAAGCTGAAAAAGACATTAGAAGTGATCACGCTCAATCTCCTCACTTTCCAATGCAGGAAAATAACCCCAGAGAGGTTAAGTCACTTTCCCAAAGTCACACAGGTAGTAGGTGTCACAGCCATGCTTTGAACCCAGGTTCTCTGACTCCAAATCGACTATTTCAACACCCTTGTTGTACAAATCAGGAAACTGAGGGCAAAAGAGATGGAGGAATTTATCCAATGTCACACAATGAACTAATGGAAGAATCAAGATATTTCTCTTAAATGTATGTAAAAATATATGTCGATATATATATTAAAAAATTATCAATAAAGGCAATGCCACAACAATAAAGAAAAAATCTTTTTGATTTGCAAAATCATCACAGATATTGCATACATGTACATGTATATAATATGTAGACATGTATAGATAGATATTCAATTAAATGGGAAATGACAAATTTTTTAAAAAATTTTTGAATGCCAGAATCTTGGAGATGAAAGGACCATTAAAAATCCAACCTTATATAGGTAGAAGATGGTAACCCAGTCACTGCTAAAACACTCGTCTGGATCCATGCAACTGGTCCAAAGTTGACCAGTGAGCCATGAAACAGCTAAATGTGTCTCCAGGGTGTGAAGCCCCAAACAAAGCCCCAGAACCAGAGAACCATAGGAGAAAATGAGAGCAATCCCAACAGAGCCTGATCCTGTCCAGATTTTACAAGGCATTCCCACCTATGATGAGAAGCATTCCCTAATACACTTTATGAGACACTTCTAACCCCAATTGTGATGTCAGGTAACATAAGTCAAGATAATTCACTAGATTCACCCTCCTTAAGGAATCTGGTCATTCACGTACTGAATGAAATTATTACAATTAAAGGGATAGGGGCTGGATCTATGATATGATTGATATAGGGGAACTCTTTTGATAGAGAAATTCCCTCTGTCAATGAAAGTTAGCACCTTCCCTTCTGCGGAGAGCAGAGGCCATGATCTGCAACTACCTGAAATAAGTAAGCCTCCCAGGTAAGCCCTGAACCAGATTAAAATGTAATTGGGAAATATTTAATGAAATAAATTAAAATTACAATAGAACATAAATGTTAGTATGTGCCTTTTTAAGTCAGGATGTGGCAGGTGGGGATCTTTCTGTGCACTATTGTTTTGATTTGAGTTGGACACTGCTAGCCTAGATGGTTAAGTTACTTACCCAGGATCACACCGATGGTGTTTCAGAGGGAAAGCTTAAACCCAGGTCTTCCTGGCTTTGAGGCCACCTCCCTATCTGCTATGTCATACTCATGTCATACAGATATATTCAAACTAAAGAAGTCTACCTACACTGTCCATTGGCAAAGATTATTCAATATTTAAAGATGGCCAATATAATTACTCATATGTAGATAGCACTTTGAATGAGACAACCATATCAAAATTTATGGGATATAGCCAAAGAGGTACCTAGGGGGAAATGTATGTCTCTAATTATTTATATCAATAAAATAGAGAAAGAACAGATCAATGAATTGGGCATGCAACTACAAAAAACTAGACAAAGAACAAATTTAAAACCCCCAATTAAATAAGAAATTGGAAATCCTGAAAATCAAAGGAGAGATTAATAAAATTTAAAGTAAAAAAAATAATTGAACTAATAAATAAAACTAGAAGCTGCTTTTATGAAAAAAACACACAATAAAA
Organism: Pseudochirops cupreus; assembly: GCA_028627135.1. NCBI lineage: Eukaryota > Metazoa > Chordata > Mammalia > Diprotodontia > Pseudocheiridae > Pseudochirops > Pseudochirops cupreus. Next base: position 375,040,610 of record CM053583.1, on the reverse strand, counting down.
TAGACAAACCATTGGTTAGTGTGATAACAAAAAGGAAAGAAGAATGAAGTCTACAAAAATTTTCATGCACACTATCTTAACAATTCCTCACCAAAGCCTTTGGAAGTAAATAATACAATTATTGATTATCCCCATTTTACAGATTAGAAAACAGACATCCAGAGAATAAAAGTGGTTTGCCTAAGGTTACATACCTAGTAAATGGCAGGTCTCTCATGCCCAATCCAGTATTTCATATATAAGATAAATAAGAATTAATATTAGCAAGAGAGGTTGATATAATGGATTGAGTGCTGGCCAAGGAACCAGGAAGAACCAGGGAGAGGGTTTAAATTCTGGATTTAACACACACTGGCTGTGTGGCCATGGGCAAGTTATTTAACCCATTGGTGACAAAGTGGGCTCTTTGAGACTTCAAGTTACAGAATCTGAGTTAGCTGAGGGACTTTCCACACTGGGAGCTCCCTACATTAGGAACACTCCAGTATGGACTTTTAGAAAAACAGATGGTCAACAATCCTGAGTTCTCACTACAGATTTTAGAAACTTAGGACCATAAGTTTAGATCTGGAAGGGACCTTACAAGTCATATAGTATGACACTTATTTTATAGTTAAGAAAATTGAGACCCAAAGCCGATGAATAGCTTAACCAAGGTCAAACAGATAGTGAGAAATAATGACCAGAATTCAAACCCAGGTCCTCTGACTTCAAATACAGAATTCATTCTACTGCATCATGATAATTTATGTGGAAATAACCTCCAATGGAGAAATCAGAGAGCATTGTTCTCTGCCCCGCTCCCCCAGTTACTTACTGAAAGAGGAAAACCATACCATAGAGAGAGCATCATAGAAGGACCCAAAGCCCTAGTCTATGAAAAATGATGAATTATCCTAAATATATAAGTATGGTCCACAGGATCATGAAGAATCAGACATGACTTAATGACTGAACAACGAAGTCTAAAAGTAACTACACTAAGTAGAGGGCCACAAGGCTACCTAAGGAAGGGAAAGCTGGGCCAGATTAGAAATATAAAAGGTCAAAGTTTCTATGCCAATTAGCAGTAAGATCAGGTTTGTAAATGGGTGCTACGTTTCCAGACTGGGAGAGCTAGAAGGGGGGATGGGAAAGAAAGAGAGAGAGAGAGAGCACTCTAAATGCTGCCAAGGAGACTGAAAATGCCTAGAAGAGAAGAAAATAAGCCAAATTATGCTGTAGCATAAGCCAAATAAGGTACATTTATCAAAGAATACTCCTAAAATATTCATCCAGAGTGACGAAGGCTAGTGCCAACGGGCCCCTAGGTGACATAGATATGAAAACAATTATTGTACACTAATTAGAACTGTTTTCTTATTCTATTTGTTCTTCATTTCATTGGCACTGGGAGAATTAAGTGTCCGGCTCCTTATCCTGGCATTCAAAACCAATTTCAATTTTTCTAGCTTTTCACGTGTATTCTTCTTTCCAGTCATGCCTGACCACTCACTTCTCCCTGATCTCAGCCTGCCCCTTCCCACCTTGGTGCCTTTGGACACACTGTTCCCCATACTCAAAATGATCTCCCCTGATGTTTCTCCCTTTTCAGATCCTTCTTTTCTTTCAAGATCCAGATTGGATGACTCCTATTAGGCAAAGCATCAAGATATAGTGGGGAAAAGTTCTGGCTCTTCAGTCAAGAGGACATGGATTCAAATCCTAACTCTGATATGTACTACCTGTGTAATTTGGTACAAGTCCATTTACCTTCTTTGGCCTCATTTTCCTGAACTATAAAATGAAACAGCTAGGTAGTACAGTGGTTAATGAGCACTGGCCTAGAGTCAGGAAAACCTGAGTTCAAATGTGATCTCAGACGCTTACTAGCTGGGAGACCCTGGGCAAGTCACTTAACCCTGTTTGCCTCAGTTTCCTCATCTGTAAAATGATCTGGAGAAGGAAATAGCACACCACTCCAGAATCTTTGCCAAGAAAACCCACAATGGGGTCTTGAAGAGTCAGGCACAACTGAACAACAAAAACTCTGTTTTTAAAAAAATATATTTTATTTCTTTCCCAATTACATGTTAAAATGATCTTTTAACATTTTTTCTAATGTTTTGAGTTCTAAATTCTATCCCTCCCTCCTTGACCTCCCCCCTCCCTTGGACGGTAAGTAATTTGACATAGGTTATACATGTTTAACAACTATGTTTTTAAGAGACTTTTCAAAAATATTTGTTGAATAATATGGAAATATGTTTTGTATGACTTTACATGTGTAATTGATATCATATGACTTGCCTTCTCAGCGGGTGGGGAAGGGACTAGTGGGAGAGAATTTGGAACTCAAAATGTAAAAACATGAATGTCATAAATAAAGAGATAGAAAGAAAGACATTTGTTCAATTGAATTCCTCTGAAAGGACTGGGAAGCTGCCCTGCTTCATCCATTTAAATGGCAGAGTATCCTTGCTGACTCTCCTCATGCTTGATATGGCCAGTGGGACAGTAAATACACACCGGAATCAACTGTGCACCAATTCCCCATTATTTACATATTGAGCAATTCTGTTCACCACACACAGGACGATGTAAACAAAACCTTGAAAATTATTGAGTCACTTCCAGTCCCTGAAAATAAACAAGCTAAAAACCAGAAGCAAAGGTCAGTGTGTACACACACACGCACGCGTGTGTGTGTGTGCATGTGTGTGTGTGTACACATAAGTATCTATATAGTCAGGTGGAAAATTATTTGATAGACCTGGACAAACGTACTGTCAGTGAGCTGACCCTCTGTCCCAGAGCAGGCGCCAACCCCAGCTACAGTCCATAGGATATCTGGAAGAGGAAGGAAGATACAGACACCACAGCTGGCCCTCGTGGCTGCCTTCCCTGTAGGGCACTGGCCCCAGCTCTGGGACCTTATTCAAGTCCCTTCCCCATTTTGTCCTTCGATGTCTTCATATATCAAAGGAGGAGCATAGACCCAATCAGGGGCTCTTAACTTTATTGTGTGTCCTGGACGCTTTTGGCAATTTAATAAAGCCTATGGACCCCTTCTCAGAATATTGCTTTTAATTGCATAAAATAAAATACACAACTACAAGAGAAATAATTATATTGCAATATTTTTAAAAATTCATGGACTCCAGGTTAAGAAGGCTCTTTTGGCTCTAAGCGCTATGAGGCTATAATTTAAGACAGCTGCAGCTCTACCCTTTTCCATGTGCCAGAGGCTTACTTGGGTTAGTCCCCTCTCCTCTACTATTTGTCCAAAGGTCATAGGCTTATAGAATAATAATTGCTCTTCCTGCTTCTTAAAAACCATAACTAAATGCTGCTTCCACATGTTGGGATGACAGTGCAAACATTTTCAAAGTCTTTGTAGGCCCTCTTGGATTCCATTGTTCTGCTGTTTCCCCTCCTCATCATTTCTCCAACAGTCCTCCTTTTTGGTTTCTCCCACCCTTCAAACCACCCCCAGAATGTGAGGGATATGGGATTTCTCTGAATATCTGTTCCTGATTCCCTGAGCCATCCTCTTTACCATAGAGAGTCTTTTTAATCTATCAGACACTATCCCTGTCCCCACTTCTGCATACAATCCAAAATCTCCTGCACTTCATTGTCTTCACTAAAGCCTACCTGCACAGCAGCAAATCCGTCCTGTTGTTGCCATGGAAACTCAGGGACATCAGATAGCATGAGGAATGAGGCAGGGAAAAGTAGACAAGTCCTTCAGCTTAGAAGTGGTCCTCACTGGGGGTCAGAGTTCAATTCCAGAGAGATAACAAATGGCCCACTTGACAAGTCCCTCCTACAGAGATGTGAAGTCTGGCTGAAGTTGACCTCTGAAGTTGAGGAGTGAGGGAAAATTCCACCTGCACTGGAGCCTGTCCAAAGGAAAGGACAAAAGAAAGAAAGAAAGAAAGAAAAAATGGCCATTAGTACACACACACACACACACACACACACACACACACACACACACACACACACACACACACACACACAGCTTGCTTTCCCCATCACTCTTCAACTCTGGTCCCAGGTAGGATGGGTGGTCCAGCACCTGGAATCCTACAGGGGCTTAATAAATGTTGATCGATTGATTGGTCCAGATCCTGGAGTACCTCCCATTTCCAAAAGAATGTAAGCTCCTGGAGAACAGAGACTATATCACTTCTGCATTTATATCTTTAGATACTAATTTATATCTGCCACACAGTAGATACTGAATAACTGCTTCTTGTCTTTGAATGATTCTGGCTGCCACATACATTCTCATTATTTCTGCTGTACTTGGCCTCCCCTGCCTCCCCGGATCCCTTCCCCTTCCCTCATTCTGCTATAGCCAGCTATCTTCTTCCCATTCTTTTTCATGGAAATAGACTAGTTGGCTGCAGGACCCCCCAAAGGTTTCCCTGTGCCCACGAAAATCAAAATGTGTACTAGCCAATCCCTGCTGTAAACCTCTGATTATGCAATCCCTGACCATTAAAAGTGTGTGGGGGGGACCCTATATATATATATATGTGATCTGCCCTTGGTCAGGCCTGTTTGATTTGGGCAAGGTAAGATGTAGCCCTGAACAGCACGCGTTAAATAAAATCCACTTCCAAAATTTGCACTTGGGATCTCACTTGCTTCTTTTGGCACAACAGCTTCAATCTTCTCACTGTAAAGTACCTGCCTCCTATGCTGATGGCCATTGTATCTCTCTTTGCCTGCTCCTCTATTACAGAGGTGGGGAACCTATGGCCTTGAGACCATATGTGGCCCTCTAGCTCCTCAAGTGTGGCCCTTTGACTGAATCCACTCAAAGGGCCACACTTGAGGAGCTAGAGGGCCACATGTAGGTTTCCCACCCCTGCTCAATTACTTCCCTCCCAGCTAATTCCAACCACTCTCACAATGACCTTTTGTCCCTTTCTGTCATAGTATATGCAGCTGAAGCTTTGTAGGTGCCCAATGAGGCTCCCCAGTTACATATAGCCCATAAGTTTTCACTTACCAGAAATTCAAGACACCCAATGGCATCTTCAGTTTGAAGAGTTGGTCTATAAAAGCAGTATCAATGACTAAAATTCTGCTGAAATAATCCAGGAAGAATTGAATCAGACAGAAGCCTTCTTCCTGAAGAAGACTACTCAAAGGTAAAGAAGGCAAGAGTGATACAGAAGAAAGAACATTGACTCTGTAATTTGAGGACTCAAATTCCAATTCCTATGATGCCATTTGCCACATATATGACTTTGGACAAATCCCTTTATCTTTCTGGGGCTCAGTTTCTTCATCTTGTGATATGAGGTTGCATTAAATGACTTTTGAGGTTCTTGACAGCTATAGATCAATGATTCCAATGAACATTAAAACCTATTCATTCATTTAATTGTCTGGTATGATAAAGAAACTTGCCTTAAGGAAAAGAAAGGCCTTTCAGCTGTCAGAGAAACATGGGCACTGTTGCTATATTGGTCAAAATGGACCCAGTTAATGAGATTTCCCTAATTAGTTTAACTGATATTCCTGGATGGGGAGGTGGGAAGAATCAAAGGACTTGCAGTGGCATCTCAGCTCTGCAACTTCTGACTTGAGTGACCTTGGGCAAAACATTGCTGGGCCTTGATTTCTTCATCTTTAAAATGGGAGTATTGCATGAGGTGATCTATAAGATCCCTTCATGTTCTAAATCTATGATCCCATTGAAGATAAATAACCCTGAGAAGTGAGTAACTAATAGGAAACAACAGGGTCCTATTTTGTGGTTATCAAAGTGAATTCTCTGGTCAAGTCTCTCCCATGAGGAGAGTTATCCTTACTTCTTGCTAAAGCTAATCCCTCTATGTTTGCCCTTCATCCCACAACTTATGTTTGGGGGACCAACCAGGGAAATGTAGGGATCTAGGGGATCACTCTAAGGCAGAGAGGTAACAGGAGCTGATTCTATTTTTCCAAAAAGTCTACCTCAGCTGACACTGTGTTTCCAGCAACAGCACCACTGAATTGACCCTTCCCACTCCTTCCCACTAACATATCCAATTAATGAAAAAGTTCTCTCAATTCTAAGACTAGCATCTCTTTCTCTCAAATCCATCTATCCCTTCCCTGCCCCCTTCCCGAGGCCTTTCCCCTACCCCCTCCTCCCAGTTACAGCAGCTAGGTAGTAGTACAGAGGATAAAGTCTTGAACTTGGAATCAGGAAGACATGAGTTCAAATCCTGACCCAGATATTTGTGGACTGTGTGACCCTGGGTAAATCACCTAATTTTCTCAGCCTCAGTTTCCTAATTTGTAAAATGGGGTAATATTGGCACCTATTTCACAGAATTGTTGTGCAGATCAACTGAGATAATATCTGAAATGCTTTATAAGCCTTAAAATGCTATATAAATACTATTATTTTAATTATTGCTATCATTTAACTTTGGCCCCTCATTAGTCTAAGTACCTCCTTCACCAACCTGGGACAATAGCACTTAACTAGCCTGTCATTCATGTACTACTTTCAGTAATTATTTACCACATGACATCTCCTCCTACCAGAATATAAATTCTGTGAGGGCCTTGAATGTGGCAGCTAAATGTTGTACTCCTCTCAGAATTTAACACAGAGCCTTACACACGGTGAATGCTTATTAAAAGTTTAATTAAATTGATGAAAAGGGGAAAAAAGTGTGGGTTTTCAATCATTTAGGAAGGGCTATAATTTTTAAATAATGATGATGTATAGGTGAGAAAAGATTTAATAAAGGCAAGGTATGAAGATTACATAGTTAATTGAATCAATAGGCACTGAGGCCTCTCTATCTCACAATAACTAGGTGAGATTGGCAGGAAAAACCTTAACTCCATTTTACAGAAGAAGAAATGGAAGACCAGGGGTTAAGAAGTAACCAAGTTCCTAAAGGGTTGGTCTGATTATTGCCTCTAGGGTAAAAGACAGGGCGGACCAAAAATGTTCGTACTGTTCTAAGGTTTAAGAGCTTAAATCAGCACTAAGATTTTTGGGACATGCTGTATAAACTACTCTGGCATTTTTAAGCCCTTTTATAATCTGGCTCCAAACCATCTTTGTGCATCAACTTCCCTTCACACACCTTACATTAGAAGAAAATTGACATACTTTCTGCCCCCCCAATATACAATATTCCATCATCCTTCTCTCTGGGAGACTATACAAGCTATCCCCAAGTGCCTAAAATATGATCCCTGCTCATCTTCTACAAAGCATAGCTCAGATGCCATTTCCTAGTGGAGGCCTTTACTGATCTCCCCAAATGACAGCACTCTTTGCCCCATCAATGATATTGTATTTACTCTGTAAATAGTTTGTAGCTGGCTAGCTGTGTATACATTGTTTTCTCCCAGGAGAATGTAAGCTTTTTGTAGCCAGGGACAGTATCATTTTTGTCTTTGTATTCTTAGCACAGTATCCAACACATAGTAGGTACTTTAAAATACTTGCTAATATTTTTAGCATTCTTCAATACTCCCATGCTCCAAAGGATCTTTGATCTCATCAGTCTGGGCATTCCTTCCAATGATGATCATCCCTCATCCTTGCTTGACTATTCTATGCCACTCTTGTCCAAATCCTTCCAGAAATTTGCCACAGGGGGCACAATCATCATTGCAAAGATTGCCTTATGCTCTCTTGGCCATGAATACAATCCATTTAATCCCCTTAACAAAAGGATTTTTTTTGTAAAACTTGGACTCAGTCAAAAGGCTGCACCTAAGGACCTAGAAGGCCACATGTGGCCTTGGAGCTGCAGGCTCCTCACCCCTGGAATAGATCACTAGCAAGGGAATACACTGACTATCCACTGGTTAGCCCTCACTCCTGTCATGTGATGACCAATTCATCTTTTCTATAGTCACTTATTTCTCAGATGACATATTTTATAGAACTTCTCCTGCATAATGCTTTGTCTGAAATGTGTTTTAGTCTGTTTCCATCCACCATGTTTCCCCCTATTGTCCTTTGAGTCAGTTTGTTAAAAAAAAAAAGTATTGACTGAATACTTACTATATGTTTTAGGTACTGTGCTATGTACCAGGGATACAAAGAAAGGTTAAAAACAGTACCTGCCCTCAAGAGGCTTATTTGGGGGGGGGGGGGGAAGGTGGGGGAGGAACAGAACATATAAATAAGTCTATATCATAATCTAGATGACAGGCATCCTTTATCTACTTGTTTTTTCTGGCATGGATAGTTAGACTGAACCCTTGAGTAAGGATCATAAAGAATGTCCAGCACAGAATCTAAATGAAAGAATTTCCCACAGATGGTGAGGTCCTCAAGATGCTTACACTGCCCTCATTGTTGTATGCCTATGAAACCTGGACAGTTTACCAGCACCATGCCAGGAAAGAATCATTTCCATTTGAATTGTCTTAGGAAGATTCTGAAGATCACCTAGCAGGATAAGATACAAACTCTAATGCTGAGAGGGCAGCTCCCCTGGGCAGACCACTGTTGTTGAAAGTTCAAACCTATGTTTGCCTACAAGACTATTTTACAGGGAACTCACACAAGGAAAGTGCTCGTGCGGGGAGGTCAGAAGAAGAGATACAAGAACACTTTCAAGATCTCTCTGAATAACTTTGGAATTGATTGTGAGCTACGGAAAACAGTGGTACAGGATGGTCCGACATGACATGGCATGCACAAATCAAAGAAGGTGCTGTGCTCTTGTGGGCAAAGCAGAATTACAGCAGTTCAAAAGAAATGTGAGATATCTCCACACCAAATGTTCACATGGACTCTTTGTGCCTGATCTGTGGTAGAGTCTTCCAAGCTCATCCTGGTCTCATCAGCCACAGTCAGACACACTCTATGTACCTTGACCCCAACACAGTGATGTCATTTTGGTCTTCTCATATTTTTTTCTAATCCATGTGACAGGTTTTACATCTCCCCTGCTAGCTTTCATTTCTGCAAGGGCGAAGGCATGATCTAATTTATACTTCATCTTTAGATGGTAAGTTCCTGGAGGGCAGGGACATTTTTCCTTCCTTCCTTCTTTCCTTCCTTCCTTCCTTCCTTCCTTCCTTCCTTCCTTCCTTCCTCCCTCCCTCCCTTCCTCGACATTTAACACAATGCCCGGACACATAGCAGACAATTTGATGAATGTTGATTGGTTGATCTCTCCTTCAGCACATAAGGCATGCTTATTAAATTATAATTGAATGAATGCATTCGTGAGTGTAAGAATGCATGCTTTGGTGGAGGCGTTCTGCTCTGTGGAGGTGACTCGGTACACGGTGGTTCCCAGGCAGAAAACCAGCACGGGAACGGCACAAGTTCCCCTAGCGAGATTCTTAATCTTCTAGAGAAGGTGAAATTTTAAAGAAATAATTGTATTTTACTATAGGTCGTTTCCTTTGCAATCCTCTGCATTGGATTATGCATTTCGTCCCAGGATTCTGGGAAGGGGCTACCCACCCGGGCCAGCGCGAAACAAAGAAGGTGGCCCGGGCAGAACTCGGTCAAGGTTAAGGCTATCGCCTGGGAGAGGCCAGCTCAGCTTGCAGCTCTGGCTTCTCTGGGGCAGAAGGGGCGGGGCGATCTGTCGGTCTCTCGGAAGGAAAGAGCTCGGAATGAAAAACCCGCGGAGCCCTAGGCCAGGAGCACTGGGAGGGAGGGGGCTGGCTGCTGGGCGTGGCCTGGAGGCGGGCGCGGTCCCTCCTCTTCCCTCCCCTCCCCACCACCTCCCGGAGGCTCCCCAGGCTCGGGGCGGGGTTTGGGCTCTGGCGTTTGGGTTGTTCTGTTTGCCCCCTGGGCTGCGGGGCAACGCGGGGGCACCTCGTCCCCTCCTAGAGGACGTTTCTCCTCTGGCTACCCCGGTCCGGCCATAGGCATCCCTCCCGCCGCCCCGGGCCCAGCCTGCCGCTTGGAAGTCGCAGCCCGCGATGTGGCCGCCAGCTCCCGTGGCCCCGCGCACTACGGGGGCGGGGGCGTGGGTGGGAACGTGGGCGCGGACGCGAGTTTAGGGAGCCAGTCCCCCCCCCGCCCCCGCATGCTGACGCTAGGGCTCCCCGCACCCACCCACCCACGGCTGCGTACCTGCGGGAGGCTGGAACAAGGGAGCGGCAGGAGGTGCCTGGCGGCCTTCCCGGAGTGGACCAGAGTGGAGGAAGGAAGTTTCGGTGAGTGCCCTCGGGCGGGACTAGAGGCGTCTCTGATGAACTGGATCTCGAGGGCCCCAATGGGGCACAGATACAAGGGAGAGGGCAGAGCTGGACAGCAGAAGGGATAGAGGATCAATGCTGCACGTGGAGTCCGAGGAATCGAGTTCAAATTCTTCCTCTGCTACTTACTACCTTTGCCTGTATTCTCCTCTGCCAAATGAAGAGTCTGGACTAAATGATTCCTTAGGTCCCTTGGAAGGAAGCTCTGCCCACCACATAGTGAGTAGATCCTCTTACCCTCTCTGAGCCTCACTTTCCTTCCCTGTAGAGGGAGGCGAGTGGACACAATGATTCCAAGAGTTCTTTCTAGTCCCATATTTATTATCCCCTGACTCTGGCTTTGGTGGGATTCCTGCCATTCCTCTTAACAGACTGCCTTTCACCCTGGCACCTAGGGGTCCCTGACTTACCCAGCCAATGAGTCAACGTAAAGGGATCCAATGAAATGCTTGGCACTTAGGTGTTGGTGACTAATATGGAAAGGTAATATGCAGAGCCTTAGGCTTGTCCACAGAAAGCCTAGGTTTGGAATCTTGGCTCTGCCAGCCACAGAGTGGGCACTTAGCTTCTCTGAACCTCAGTGAACTCTTCAGTACTATTGGGATATTAAGGAGGCACTAGATGAAAAATCAGAAGACTTATTACTCACTACTCTAGACCAGTCACTTCTTTGTAGGCCCCATTTGGGGCATTAATCATCCCTAAGATGTAGGATTTCTAAAGTCCCTTCCTGTTTCACATTCTCTTTCTGGTACTTGTACTAGCTCTTTGAGTAATAAGATAGTGGTACTATTTCAGTAGTAATATTTATCATAGAAATGTTGCCTGCTGGCATAATCCCTTTCTAGAGGGATTTTGCCTTTTTAAAGGGGAGCCTAGAAAGGGGGAGCACAAGATTTGGGTCTAGAGTAGTGAATTCCTGACAATGCCACTTCAGTAGGGACTCTAGTTATCAGGCCATCTGGAGAACTTGACTCCAACCCACTTTAACACACTTATTTCATGCTACTCCCCTTGTCTTCTGCTACACAAACTGGACTTTTAGCTGCTCATCGGCCTTCTCTTGTCTGCCTCTTTGAGGCCCCTTGTGCCTAAAATTAAGGCTTCTTCCCATGATTTATTAGTTGAAATCCTTTTTCTTCAAGGCCATGCTTGGGGATGAGATGATAGCATTTCAGTTTGTAAGAGATTAATAAGTCTTAGACCTTAGGTAAGTCACTTAACCCCAATTGCCCTACCTTCCCCCCTCCAAAAAGAAAAAAAAAGAGAGATTTAAGTCTATTGAATCTGGTTTCCTTATTTTTACAGAAGAGGAAACTGAGGCCTAGGGAGATTATAAGACTTGCCTAATGTTACACAGACAATAACAAGACTGGGATCAAGGTCTGAGTCAGGCCTTCTGACTCCAGATCTGTATCTCTTTCCTATAGACTACCCTCCTTGTCCTCTTCTCTCCTGTCCCCAGTAAAAGCCATCTTTCCCTTTCTGTGTTTCTTACAGCATTTTGTCTAGACCTCTTCCTTTGACCTTACCATGTCCTGCCCTGTGTAACATGTGTCTATTGTTATAGTACCATCTTGATGAGACCGTATTTAATCACCTGTTTGTTTTGTGTTTTCCCTGTCTCTATTTGGACACAGTAATCATAGCTAGCATTTATATGGCACTCTAAGGTTTACCTCTTACCGTATTTGCCTCTCTTATTTCTTCCCAGCAGGGTGGTGCCATTATTATCTCAGTTTTGCAGATGAAAGTACTGAGGCTGAGTGTCACACAGCTAGTATATGAGGTAGGACTCGAACTCTGGCCTCCCTGGCTCCAAGTCCACTGCACCACCTCGCTGTCTCCTCTGTTAGAATGTAAGCTTCTTGTTTCATTCTTTGGATTTGTATCTCTAGCCCCGAACAGTGCTTGCTGACACGTGGTAGACACTAAGTGAATGTTTGTAGACTGACTATAAAGGATCAGAGGGTAGGTCTGTGCTTTTACATCCTTGTATCCCCAGCACAAGCAGAGGGCCTTCTTCACCGTCTGTAATGGATGCTTCAGTGTTTGCTGGCATGAGGATGAGTAACCAGACACATGCAGATTCTCACTACCAAGCCAGCTGTTCTTTGTAGCCTGGGCCAGCATGGGTGCCCAGGCTTGACCTCCCTGAAATCAAATTCTGCTTAGAATTCTGATTCATTATTAGGTTCATAACATCTGAGAAAAATCATCTAGACCAGTGGTTCTCAACCTTCCTAATGCCACAACCCTTTAATACTCGTATGTGGGCTTATCTGCATGTGGGCAGACCCACCTGGAGACTGATAGAGGAGTGGTGTCTTGGTTCCTAACACCATCGGAAATATGTGTTTTCCAAATGGTCTTAGTTGACCCCTGTGACCCCTATGAAAAGGTCGTTCGACCCCCAAAGGGGTCACGACCCACAGGTTGAGAAATGCTGATCTAGTCCAACCCCTGACATTCTACAAAAGAGGCAAATGAGGTCCACTGAGGTACACTGGCTTGCCTGAGGTCACACAGAATTAGTGGCAGAACCAATGAACAAACCAGGTTCTTTCCCCACAACATGTCACATGCCTTTCCTTCCTGTCTCAGTCCAAGCATGGGCCTCAGCTATGTGTGAGTTGCCTGGGAAGACTCTGGATTTCCTGGGATTTGTGGGTAGAACCCTGGATGGGAAGTCAAGAAAGCTGGGTTCTGTCCCTGAATTTTGGTGAGACTAGAACCTGTCTGGTTCTTCCCCTATAAAACAAATATAATCCTCCCTGCCCAACTCCCAGGGAGGGCCAAATCAGATACTGGACATGAAAATAAGTCTGTAGATTCAAAACACTGCCATCTAATTTCTCTTTCTACAGGAATGGATATGAGCCCTAAAGACTAAGAATGAGGTTCCCTCTAATAGGAGAGAGCTCTGAAGCAGGACTCAAAGGAGGTGGGTTCAAATTCTGCCTCTGATACTTATTAGCTGTGTGACCCTGGACAAGTCACAGCCTTTCAGGTGCTCTCTTTCCTCAGATATAAAATGAAGGAGGACTCTCCGACCTCTGAGATTCCTTCTGGTTCTAGATCCGGGATCCTCTTTATCTGTCCCGATTTTACCTTTTCTTTCAGGAAAATCTCAGTCATTTACCCTTGGCAGCTAGGTGGTGTTAGTAGAATCTAACTGGACCTGATTGGAGGTGGAGCAAAAAACTCTTGTGAAAGCCTCCTTTTATAGAGGGCTCGGAATTTCCTCCAGCTCTTCATTTCCCACCAGTTGTTCCAGCCGTCATGCCAGGTTCCCAGCCCCTCTGGCCCCCTTCCTCCACCCAGCTTGCTTTGCTGTATTGTCTTCCTCCTTTAGACTGTAAGCTCTTGGAGAGCAGGGGCTGGCTTTCTTTTCCTTAGTTGTATCCTCAGCATTTAACACAGTGTAGTTAGTGGCTTAGTAGTTAGGCACATACTAGTGGCTTAAGAAATATTTATGGACTGTATTGATTGAGCTGTATTACTCTAAACAAATCACTTAAACCCTATCTCCATTTTCACATCAGTAACATGAGAATAACATCATAACTATACCTACCTCATCGGACTGTTGTGTGAGGTTTAAAAAAAGGTTTGAAAGACAATTTTGGGGTAATTTCATCATTTTATTAATAAGGCCAGCATGTTTATTCATGAAGGGATGGTCATTTGGCTCTCCCTCTTAGACCAAAGACCTCTCATGGCAATGGGTTCATAGTTTAGATACCCTTTGAGGAGCAGGTGTTCTTGAGGGTGGCAGTCAATTCTGATTGGTTAACAATTAATGAGAAAATGAATATCACAATGAGAGGGTGGCCTGTATGTTACAGTGAAGGTCTTGGGGTATGTGACTTGGATCACCCAAATCTTATCACCTGCATATCACCTGTCTGACAAAAGGGAGGATCCACATTTTCCCAGACCTGTCTGAGCAAACACAAAGAGCAGGAATATACCCAGTAGCCCAAACTTAGAATTTATTTTGCTGTCTGATTAGATCTTGCCCTAGGTAAATCTCTGCCCAAGATTTTTCACACTGGTTGATATCTGGATGAGGAAGTAGAAAAGGTGAAAAACCTTGGTTCTGATTCAATAGTTAGTTATTAAATACAAAAAGAGAAATAATACAAAAAAGAAATAATTATTTCTCATAGTTGTGGAGATCATTTGATCTCTACAAATGAGATATTTGTAAAGGGCTTAGTAAATCTTAAACCACTATATAAGGTTATTATATATGATAATATAGAATTGTAATAAGAGTAATAATACCTTACAGTCTATGTCAGTCTCTCAGCTCCCTCTTTTTTGCATTGCTACCCTCCTCTCTGCCTGTGGAAGAAAAAACTGTCCCTAAGTAAAGGTATTTCAGGCCAGTGGGTTGGTGAGAGGTTTCTTGGAGGGCCAGGGTCTCTCTAGTCCCCTTAGAAGCACACCAAGGAAGCTACAACCTATGTTACTTATAACTATGGTTGGTTCTGTTCTATTCTTTGAGTCACTGATTTAGGAGAGAAGGCTGTTGGGTCCCAGTTCTCCCCTTTTGGGTCCTGAAGATCAGTGTTGAGAGAATGGGGGAGGAGGGGTAGCCTGACACTAGGTTTATGGGTGTTCTCTCTTTCAAACTCCACTTCATTTCAGGAGAATCAGGTTAGGTGGTGTTCCATTGGTCCCTCCCATTGGTGGGGGGACCACATATTAGAGACTGTCAACACCACATATTAGAGACTCAGGGCCATGAGGGCAGCATACACAGGTGTCATGGGATCCCCTTTATTAAGGACATGCCAGCATGAGCTGTGGAACTCTGGCCTGATTCACTGCTAGTCCAACAAAAGTAGCTTTGTCCCTTAATGATGTGGCCCTTCAGGGCACCTTGACTAACTTGGCAAAGCGGTAGAGTAAATGGAGAGCCCAGGCCTGAGAATTGCAGGATTGATGCCTTCATGGGATTTAGACCCAGCAAGAAGTTTGTGATAATCTAGTCCAGTGGGGTTTGCAGTCAAAATTCTTTAATGCATCTTGAGCAGGAAATTATTGGGAGAGTATTAGGAGTATTGTATTGATTTACCCTGGGAGTTCACAACACTTTGTTGTTGTTATTGTTGCATAGGGTACATGGAACAAAATTAGGAACCACTAATCTAGTGGAACCAGAGAAAAATGATGTCTGGGGCTTCTGCTATCAAATCAATTTGAGAGTCCTTTATTCAGGCTTTGTCTTTCTTAACCTGTCTCTTTTGGCCACCCCAAATCCTGATTATCACCTTTGCCCTCAACTTCAGAGATTCTCTGCCCTTCTGGTTTGGTGTTTCTCGTACCCTTCTGACCTTTTCTCCTTTGTTTACTTCCTTGGCTCCTCACCCTTCCCTCTCTCTTACCAGATCTGTTTATTCCCTCCCCCGCTCCCTGGGGTGGGGAACTTTTGCCCTGGAGGCCACATGTAGCTTTCTAGGCCCTCCGGTGCAAGTTTCACAGAACATGTCCTTTTATTAAGGGGATTTGTTCAGTGAAGTTTGAATTCAGTCACAGGGCTGCAGTTGAGGACCTAGAGGGCCACGTGTGACCTTGAGGTCTCAGGTTCCCCACCCCTGCCCCAGCCTATGCTACCTTCCATCCTGCCTTCTCACAGCTCCACCTGCCACATCCATAAAGGTGACTCCCTAATCTGTATCTCTAGTCCTAACCTCTTTTAGAGTCCATACTTGAATTTCCACCTGCCTCTAGCACATCTCTCCCAGGACGCCCCCACCAGCACCTCAAACTGGGCATATTCAAACCAAAGCTCATTTTTCATTCCTCCTAAAACTGCTGTCAACCTGCTTTCACTATCTCTGTCTGGCACCACTCTCCACCTGGCTTCCTGTATTTGGAATCATGGAGCTCTTTCTGGCCTGCCTGTCACTTAACAGTCATCAGCCAGGTCCTACCAATTCCAGTGTCCTCCTCCATGCAGTCACTAACACCCTATATGTTGTTCAGTCGTGCCTGACTCTTCTTGACCCCATTTAGGGTTTTCTTGGCGAAGATATCAGAGATTTCCTTTCTCTCATTTTACAGATGAAGAAATTGAGGTAAACAGGGTTAAGTGACTTACTCAGGGTCACACAGCTAGTAAGTGTCTTGAATTCAGGAATATGAATCTTCTGGTCTTCAGGCTCTGCACTCTATCCCCTGAGATACCCAGCTGCCCCCTTTCCAACCTTATCTCATATTATTCCTTCAATGCACTCTATATACCCATTAAACTGGCCATCACTCTTCCCTCAATCATGTGCTGTGCTCCCAGGCCTTCTGCCTTCTTTGCTCAAGCTGCTGTTCCCCATAACTGGGATGCCTTCGATTCAGTTCAACAGACATGGATTAAGTTACTCTGTTTAAGATTAAGTTAATCTACTATGTGCTGGGCACTGTAGTCACAGAGACAAAAATGAAACAGCCTTTGTCCTCAAGGAGCTTACATTCTATTCCAGGGATACAGAACAAAGAGATTTCATTGGTTTGGGGAACTCATGGATGAAGAAGATCCCAACTCAAATGCTGTCTTCTCCATGAATCCTTCCTTGATTCCTTCCCCCATCTTAGTGTCTACCTTCCACCTTACACCTCCCCTAGCACTTGGTTTTCTAACCTTCCAAAGCACTCATAATGCAATATTGTGTATTATATCTGCTTGTCTTATCCTCTTATCCCCCTGCTTTAACTGTAAACTCCTTAAGAGACCACATCCAACTGTGTCTCATTGAAATTAAATCACTTCCAACACACCCATCCTGTACTTAGTACACAATCAGTGGTTGGCTAATAAGTGTTTGTTGTATTGTACTATTGCTGCTTCCACCGTACCGTACTCAGGCCCTGTCTGTGCCTGTAGCTCAGAGGTTTGTGGAATGTTAGAATCAGCAGGGATCTGAGAGATTCTGGATGTCACCTGACTTGCCTTCAGTTTGCTCCTGTGTAACAAGGGGTATAGTCATAGAATCATGAGATGCCGGAGCTAGAACAAACTTTAGAGACCATTTAGACTAGCCCCCCCTTTTTTTTCCAGGGGAAGAGACCCAGGCACAGAGATGACATGGCTTGTTCAGGGTTACTCAGGTAGTATGTGGTAGATGTGGGATTTGAACTCACCTCCTTCCTCCTGTCCTAGCACCTTTCCTGTGACAACATTCTGCCCTTCAGCATTCCCTACTTTACAGTATCTGTGATTGAGTGAAATAATAATGGTAAAAAAAAAATGCTTTGTATGAAAGTCCTCTTGAGATAGCATGGTACCAGGGAAGGACCATTGACTCGAGTCAAAGGACCTGGGTTCAAAACCCACCTCTGATGCTTATCGCCTGGGTGATTTTGGGCAAATCTGCTGCCCTTCCTGAGTTTCAGTTCCCTCATCTGTCCAATGAGGAGCTTGAATATGATGGCCTCTGAGGTGCCCCCCCCAGCCTTAGGTCTGTGGTCATATAGGTATCATTATTTCCTTCAGTTTTATCTTCTCAGGGTATCATCAGTTTACCTCCCTATGAGATCCATCAAGTCAATAAAAGAGGCACCTCTTGTACTGCTGCCTGCAGATTACGTGGCCCTTCCATCTTGGCTTGTCACTAGTGTGATGTGTACCATGTCCTTGACTTCCAAATGCTTTTGGCTCTCTTTACCCCAAAGTGAACCCATATCTGTCTCTGTCTCTGGTTCTCTCTTTCTCTAACAGAGATAAATAAAGATAATGTCAGCTCTGCCTAGAATTTAGGCCCTAGGCCATCCAGGCATCGTGAAAGTTCTAGCTCATCATGAGCAGACATCATTATTTTCCCCCATAACCCATTTCTTCTTTCCTAGCAATCGCCTAACCATTACCTGTTTTCTAGCAGTGTCTCCTCATCCCTTCTGGAGACCAAAGTTCACAGTCTTGGAGGCTTTTGGGGCTTCCCTTTCTCCTTCACCCTTATCCTCTATCACCAAGTTTCATTTTCCTTCCTTTCTGATCTCTCATGTAGCAGTGTGGGCCCACGACCCTAGTGTGGTCCTTGATGGCTTAGATTGGGCACGTGGCACATCCTCATTGATTTGTTCTTTCCATGTATGCTGTTTATCAAGGGCCTACTGTACCGTGTGCTAGGAGCTTAATGAGGGACGAAAAGTTTAGATAAGTTAGGACACCTACCATTGTAGAGATGACAGTCTATAATGCATGATAAGTACTTGATAAAAATTGGTGAAGGACAAGACAGCGGCTTTCCCTTTCTGGGCCTCCTTATCATCTATGAAATGAGAGAATTGGATTGGATGGTCTCCAAGGCCCTGGTAGCTCTAATAGTCTGCAACTAATTAAGTTCTTCAAGGACAACAAAGTCAAATTCACTTTGTTTCTAAATAGGTTAAGTCTTTGTATGTCATATCCTCAGGACTGAGCCCAGGATCTGGCATGTAGTAGGAGCTTAATAAATGTTTGTTCATTGATTCAGATCCAACCCATTCTTCCCTGAGTTATTCTCCCTCTTTTTCCCATCCTCCTCCAGTCTTTCTCCAGTCTACCCTTCTCATTTTTTCTTCACTTCCCAAAGGGTGGAGAACCCCACCTATGGGCAGGTGTCTCACTTTCTCAGACATACTGTGTTGTAAATTCTCACCCCTGCACCTTTGCTTATAAGGTTTCCTCACTTGACGTGCCTTCCCTGTTCTTCTCCCTTATGGTGATTCATGAAGGTACTTTTGAAGTCTGACCTCTCACATAAAGCCTTCCGTACCTACTCTAGTCTTCACTCATCTCTGAACTCCCAAAGCTCTTACAGGCTGAATACCTAATGAGTGGTCTAGACTCTAGACAGGTAGTACTCGTGGACTTCAGAGAGGGGAGAAGACCTGATGGATCAGAGGAGGTTTCTTGGAAGACATAAAAATGGAGCTACTTCTGAAAGAAGGGTTAGACTAACAAGATGTTAGAGTTAAGTCAGAGACAACTTCTATGGGATGGTGTCAGGAACATACAAATCTTCTTCATTTATTCACTAATGCCTGAAATTCTACTATTAGAATGTCACTCCTTTGTCTTAAAGCCTTGATTGATCACTATTAAAATGATTATCTCCCTGGGATCAGCCAGTCAACAAGTATTTATTTAGCACCCTACTATGTGCCAGGAACTGTGATAGGTAGATAAAAATAAAATGAATAATAATCCCTACTGAGGGTTAAGGACTATCAGGAAAGGTTTTGTATAGAAGGTGGAATTTTATCAGAGACTTCAAGGAAATCAGGAGGTCGCAATGAGGGGGGAGAGAATTCCAAACATGCACAGTCAGAGAAATTTCATGGAGTGCAGAGATGATGAAGTGTCTTGTCCAAGGAACAACACGGAGGCCATTGTCCCTGGTTTATAGAGTAGAAAGGTATAAGGTGTAAGAAGACTGGAAAAGGAGGGAAATGATGAATGAGAAATGACAAGCTTTCAGAGCCAGAGGATCTTGGGCAGAATAGGGAGCCAAATTGGGGAAGTTGACATGGGCATACCTGTGCTTTAGGAAGATCAGTTGGCAGCTGAGTGGAGGATGGACTAGAGTAAGAGTAGATGTGAAGGAAGGAAGAGCAGGCTGAAGGAATTTCATTAGTCTAGCTGTGGAGCAATAAGAACCCACACTAAGGTGGTGATGCCATGTGGCAGAGGAGAGAAGTGTCCACATGTAAGAGATACTCCAAAGGTAGAATCAGTAGGACTTAGTAATTCATTGGAGAGAGGGGAATGAGAGAGTGAAGAATTAATGGCACTGAGGGTTCCAGTTTGGGTGAATGGGAGGATGGTGGAGTCCTCATATTAATTAGAAAGTTAAGAAGAAGGGAGGTTTTTTTTTGTGGGGGAAGGAAGATAATCAGTGTAGTTTTGACATGCTGAGATGAAGGTGCCTGTGGGAAATCCAGTTGGGGATGGCCAACAGGTAGTTGGAGGGAGAATCAAGAGCTGGATAAATCGATCTGAGAAGCATCTGGATAGAAATCATCATTTAGTACATGGGAGTTGATGAGATGATCGAATAAGATAGTATAGAGGGAGCAAAGGAGAGATTAGGAGAAGTGGGAAAAAGTATTGTCCCAGAAACCTGGAGAGAAGAGAAGAGCAGGAAAAAATGGGGGAGATCAACAGTGATAGAGGCAGCAGAGGTCAAGAAGGATGAGGATTGATAAAAGGTCATTTTGTTGTGGTTCAGTCCTGCCAGACACTTCGTAACCGCATCTGGTGTTTTCTAGGCAAAGATACTGCAGTGGTTTGCCATTTCCTTCTCCAGCTCATTTTACAGAAGGAGATCTGAGGCAAACAGGGTTAAGTGACTTACCCAGGGTCACACAGCTGGTGAGTAAATGTCAGAGGCCAGATTTGAACTCAGGTCTTCCTGACTCTGGGCCAGGTACTCTTTCTTCTACATCACCTACCTGCCTCCAAAAGGTCATTAGATTTGATAATTAAAAGATCATTGATAACTTTGTTTTCTCCATTACCACATTTAGGTTTTTGTTAAAAGGAAGCAAACAAAGTAGAGATTGTGAAGGAGCCTCTTATTAGTTCCAACAAGATTGATAAAGCCCAGGTAGAAGGAAGAGCTGCTGAGGCTCCTCTCCCACCTCCCAGCTCTCACCACATTGGAATCAGGAGTGAGAATAGCTGGGTGCTTTTCTCCCCAGCTGCTCACCATGCCCTAGGGCTCTGGAGGGAGGGTCTCTGGGGTGCTCACTCAAACCTTGGACATTGCTGGTGATGAGCAGATTGGATTCTAATTTAGAAATCTAGAATTTGGGGATGGAAGCAGGAGACCCTGAGAGGACCTGGAAGGCACTGGTGATTTGGGGGAGAGCAGTTTGAATTGTATGATGAAGTTATAAGGCAGACTGGAGAGAGTTAAGAAGAGAATGAGAGGAAAGAAAGAGGGGAGACTTAAAGACAGATTTGTCATGGAGTTTAGCCACAAGAGGGAGGAGAGCTATAGGATGCTGGCTAGCAAGGATGGGGAGATCAAATAAGGAGTTTTTGAGAATGGCTGAGACAAAGGCCTGTTTGTAGGCAGTTGAGAAAACAGTTGATAAACAGGTGGAAAAGGAAGATTAGTGAGAGAGTGGGAAGGACAGAGGAGCAATATCCTGGAGAAGATAGATTGGAAAGGGATCTCCCATGCATAGAGAGGGGTTTGCCTTGGCAAGAAGATGGGTGACTTCTTCCCATGAAACAGGTAAGAGGGCAGAAATTCTGACATCTTGGTGATGTGAAATGAGGAAGGGAGAAGAGGGAGTTATTGGTGGCAGGTCTTTTTTTTTTAAGTGAAATATGAGGTGAGGTCCTCATCTGAAAGGGGAGAAGGGAGCCAGAAGAGCTAGATGGAAAGATGGAGAGGTTTGGAAAATCCACTGTGCTCAGTGGGATAGTGAATGGAGGGGTACTAGCTGCTGGATCAGGAAAGGCTTCATGTAGAAGATGGTGTTTGAGATGCTTCTTGAGGGAAAGTAGGGGTTCTGGAGGAGAGAGTACATTCCAGGCCTGGTGGATGAGCAGTGAGAGACAGGAACCAATTTAACAAATGTTTGTTTTATTATTTATATATAAGGCAGTGGAGTAGGAGGTCCTAGGAATACAAAGATCAATAGGAAATCCAGTCTTGTGGAGGGAAAGACACATATAAATAATTAACATAAGGAGGGGTGTAAAAAGGGCAAAGAAGAGTTACCAAAAAAATGTAAAAGAAAAAAGGAAATAGAAAAAAGCATCAATAAATCACAAATACATGGAAAAAATAAAAATAAGGCACAAACAGGGTAATGTTGTTCCTACCTTATTAAATCTATCGTGCTTAAACGACATTAAAGAAGCTTAGTTATAAATGTTGTTGCTCACTTGTTCAGTCATGTCTAATTCTACATGATCTCATAGATTCTTCAGGGGGTTTTCTTGGCAAAGGTACTGGGATGATTTGCCATTTCCTCCTCCTATTCTGACCCCATTTTACAGATGAGGAACTGAGGCAAATGGGGGTTAAGTGACTTGCCCAGGGTCACATAGCTAGTGTCTGAGGCTGGATTTTAACTCAGATCTTCCTGACTCCAGTATAGGCCTCCTTTTTGCTGTTTGTACAATGAAAGATTTATGCTCTATTAATTATTAAGTTCTTAAAAAAAACAAACAAGATCAAAGACATTTGAAAAATGAAAATCACTTTGGGGAAGGGGGAAGGAGTTGGCCATGGAAAGAAAAAGTTGAGAAAGTATGTTGGCTATTCCTCCCAATTTTACAGATGTGGAAACTTCAGCTCAGAAAGGGCCAGGTAATTGTACTATAGTATCTTAACAAATGTACTCCACTCATCCAATCATTCTCTCAGTTTCTTCCTCCACATCTGATTCTTTCTAACGATTTCATAGACCCCATCGTAGTTAAGGCGTTGATCACCCCTTGTCTAGATTAGTGCAGTGGTCTCCTGTTGGCTTCCCTACCTCAAGCTTCTCCCCATTTCAGTTCATTTTTCACACCTGCCAACGTGATTTTCCTCAAGCACAGATCTGACCATGTTACTCCCCTACTCAGTGAACGTCAGTGGTTCCCTATTGCCTTAGGATCAAATACAGACTCTTCTACATAGCTTTGAAAGTCCTATACAACCTAGCCCCACTTCTAGCTCTGATGGACACTATCAGTGACCAAGCCAAACTGCCCTTCTCTCTCTCCCTCTCATGTACAACACTCCATCTCCCATTTCTCTACTTTTACCCAAGCTGTGCAGCATGCCTGAAATGCCTGCCCTCCTGCCCTCTGTTTGCCTCTTAGAGCCCCTCTCTTCCTTGAAGATAAATTTCAAACACCGCCTTGTCTATGAAACCTTTCCTGATCCCCTCCCCTGCCGGCAGGCTCCCTCCCTCCCTCCCCTGCCGGCAGGCTCCCTCCCTCCCTCCCCTGCCGGCAGGCTCCCTCCCTCGCTCCCTCCCTCCCTCCCTCCCTCCCCTGCCGGCAGGCTCCCTCCCCAACTACCTTGGAGTTAACTACTTTCTACCAATTTATGTTTGTTCGTTTAATCTTTATGCTTTATACCCTTGAGGTTTATTTCTTATTTCATCTAGTAGATCATTAGCTCCTTGAGGTTAGTTATTGTTTTATTCTTTGTCCACCACAGCTTCTGGAACATAGTAGGTGCTTTACAGAGTCTCAGTGATTGATTTTTACAATGCTATATTCATTTTACACCTGCAGCTAGAATAATACGGTTCTCACTTGCAGGGAAGTGTTCGTTACATCACAAATGGCTCCTGGGAGTTGGTTGTTGATGAGAGCTCTGAACAGGAAGGAGCCAACCCAAGGTTAACAGAGACAAATGTGGTTCCTTCACTACTCAATGTTTGCTATGGTTGTTATTTTTAAAAGAGCAAAACTGACTTTGGTGTTAAAAGATCTGGGTTCAAATCTCACACACACACACACACACACACACACACACACACACACACACATGTGCCCAACAGTACCTTTGTGACCTTGGGCAATCCACTTTCTCTCTTGACCTCAGTTTCCTCTTTTGTTAAAATGAAGGGGCTGGACTAGCAGGCCTCTGAGGTGCCTTCTTGTTCCACGTCTGTGGGTCTGTGATTCCCCTGAGCTGTATGTATATGACTTCAGGGACTTCCTAGAACCTTTGCCCAGCCCATGTTAGAAACTGTGGTTCTAGATTGGGACTCTGGTGAAATGACACATTGGGAGACTTAGGAAACCATACAACACTTCTAATGACATGAGGGATTGTTGGGCAGAGAGTACCAGTCTCATCATGGTCAAATTAAAGGGTCTCTGGGAATTCTAGACTGGAGACCTCATGGTGTCCTGGAGAAAACACCCGATGTGGAATCTGAAGACCTGGGTTCCAGTGGTGGCTCTGTCCCTTCCCTCTGTGACCCTGCATAGGTCACTGACTCTGTGGGCCCCCTTTTCCTCCTCCTCTCACCTCTTCAATCTGGCCCCTCTTCCCTGTGACATCTTATAGGAAGCTCTTTTCTTGTCTTGTTTCCTATAGCCCCATCGTGAATGAATGACGTGACGTCAAAGTGACCCAAGATGAGAGGAGAGGAGGCAAGGCAGAGGCGGAAGGAGGGGCAGCCGGGAAGTGAGGAGCAGTCCCTGTCCAGAGTGGAGAGCCCAGGGCAGCCCCTAGCTGAAGCTGTACCATGGGCCTCCCGGGAGAGACATCTGCTAGATACCACAAAGCCTCAGGAAGAAACGGCTTTGGTCATCGGCCTCCAAGTGGTCATCCCCTTTCTGCTCGCAGGGGTGGGAATGACCATGGCTGGAATGGTTTTGAATTATGTCCAGGTAAGAGAGAAAATAAGCAAATAGTCCCTTTGGGGCCATAATTAAGTCCTGATGTAAGAGAAGACATTCCAACCCAAAGATCAACTGAATCACCTGTTCTTAAGACAGAGAGTTCAGTTTCTTTGGGATTTTAAAATATCCTGTACTGTTGTGAAGGGAAAATAGTATATGTAAAGCAGTTTGGAATCAATGGAGCCCTTATTAAATGCCTACTATGTGCTGGGCAAAAGTTTACAGACTTTACAGTGCTGTGTAAATACCGGCTGCTATGTCGTCAACATCATCATCATCATCACTGTATAATGAAACTATTGGTGAGCGCTTTCTGGGGGATTGGTTGGCAACCAGCTGTGATCAAGGCCATATGAAAATAGGAGACCAGAGAGGCATTTGGGAGGGATGGGGCAGGAGGACTGATTTGGGAAATGGGTGGGTGCTACAGGCAACTTCAGCAACTTCGCTGGTCCAAGGTGACTTTGCTTGCATTGATGGCTGCACTTATTGGGGGAGGCATTCTTTCCTTTTTGGCTGGGTAAGTGCTTAATAATTCTGTGTTGATTAATGGATTGAGGAAATCTAAGTGACCCTTAAGTGCCACCTCCTCCAAGAAGGATTTCCTGATGTCCTCCAGCTGTTTCGGCCCTCCCCCTCCTCACTTCTACTTTGCACTTTACTGTGTCCCTTGTCTAAATCTGCTCTAACCTTCAGCTCCCCTTCCATGCAAATAAAGTGAAGAAACAGGTCAATTCCTTAAAAAAATAAAAATGCTCCAAAACTATGGAAACTATAAAAGGACCAGAAATAATGGAGATGTGAAAAACAGCGATTCCAGGTAGCCCTGAAGGATTTCCCATCCGCCAGCAAGCGCTTACTTAGCACCTGAAAGGTTCCTTTTGACCAGTTCAAGATCCCTGGCTGAGAAGAGGGACTTGATTAACATTGGAGGGGGATGATTTCCAGGATGGGGCCTGGCTCCCACATCTGCTCCTCCCTGGTCTCAAATGTCCTTCTGCTTTGAAAGACCCTCTAGCAATGAAAGGAGAAAAGAAGGGATGAGTGAGATCAGAGTTGGGGTCAGGATCTCTCCTTGGAGTGAGCCAGGAAAATTAGTGCTTATGGGAGGTGAGGTTTCTAAATTCTCCACTGCATCTAGTGACCTTTAGATCTGCTTAGGAGGAGGTATGGTCTTTGTGGAAGAGGCACCAGATTCGGAGTAAAAGGAGCTATGTTCCCGTCCTGGCTCTACTCCCTTTTTTTTTTCCCTTCCCCTCCTCCCTGAATTTATTTATTTATTTTTTAGTTTTCAGTGTTCATTTCCACAAGTTTTGAGTTACAAATTTTCTCTCCGTGTCTCCCTTATCCCCCACCCCAAGATAGCAAACATACTGAATACCCCTTCCCCCAATCCTCCCTCTCTTATATTCCCCCCCCATCTCCCCTTACTTTCTTGTAGGATAAGCTGACTCTACTTCTTAAACTTACTGTGTGATCTTAGGGAAATTACTTAACTTCTCTGGACCTATCGTTCATCATCTATAAAATGAGGGAGGTGACATAATCCCAGAGAATGAGAGTTGCTACCCACTTCCCGGTAGGGACTCCGGGTATAGAATGAGACATACACAGCCCATGAGGGAATTTGTTTTGCTTGGCTATGAATATTTACTACAAAGTTTTGGTTTTCCTTGCTTTTTCTTTCGGTGGAGACAGGTTGGAGGGGTGGGGGGCAGACTTTGGAAATGCCAAGGTCCCTCCCCACTTTAAAGATGCCATCAGATGCTGTAGAGTCACCTACTTACCTGTAGCCCTGAGGACTTAATAACTTTTCCTTCCTGAAGGGCTGTGGGGTCAAGAAGATAGTGCCCCCTTCTTCAAAAGGCCATTGCACCCATCAGCGCCGTGGACCTGAGATTGTGAGTGGAGGGGTGGAGTGTAGAGAGCTGTGCTTTCTGAAGAATCAGAGCTGAGGCCAGCCCCTTGGATAGGCACCAAAGCCTCCTTCCCTGGTATCCCTGCCTCCTCTGATAGGCCCCAGTGGGGCTGGGCATTCCATTCCGCACAATCTTTGGAATGAGTAGGAGATACCAAACAATCGAACTGAGCAGGGTGTCCTTTCCCAGCTCTGACCTCCCAGCTCTTAGGCCCAGCTGATGCCAAGGTAGACAAAACAAAATACAAAGGGGTACAGGATTTTAGGAGATGAGGAAAATGGCCTATTACCCAAGTTTGGAAGAAGTCTGTGAGATCTTTTGCCAGCACAAATGATTCTGAGGCCTGGAGAGATGACCAAACTGTCCTAAACAGAAAATCATTGGCATCTGATCTCCAGCCTTCACAAGCCAGTCAGAAGATGAATAATAGGACGTGAGGGATGTTCTTTGTCTTCTTGGCATCTCAGGGCCTGTTGGGATTCTTTGGCATGAAAGTCCAGTGAGGAAGATTCAGAGCCGGCCGGAGCTGGCTCTTCTTTGCTGAAATTTCTCCTCAACCTTCCCCACTAATGGAAGAGGTCAGCACCACGTGGGACCAATCACTGAGGCAATCACCGCCCACCTCCCGGGCCTTTCTTATGACCTTCCCTTTCCCATGGAAACGAGAGTGAGACAAAAGTCCAAGACCAGAGTAGACTTGCCTCACTTGGTTCTTATCCTGAAGAGTCTGGGAGGGAATTAAGTGCGGACTTGGGAGCAGGCTGGCAGTCTCTCCTACTGACACCTGTGTTTTAGGTTATCTATCACAGAACAGCAGCTGCCCATGTGGGACAGCCTTTATGGAACCACTACGGTGAGCCTCCCTCTGTAACGAGCCCGTGAGTGTGGGCACCAACTAGAGCCGGGCTCTTTCTCCCTCTCTTCCTTTGCTTTCGGATTTCACTCCTCCCTGTTACAGAGTATTCAAAGCAGCCCTCTCTTTTAGCACAGAGCCTGTGAACAGAGACTTGACAAAGAACTTGCCCCCTTCCCTGAACTGGCTTCTTGGGGGAATACTCCAGGTGTTCTCACTTGGGTGCAGAGAAGAACAAACACTCTGGCGGAGGGAGGACCCTCTCCAGACCCATTCACTCTGACCTCCAGGAAGGTGGCCTTGCTTCCTAGTCTGATTCTCCGACTGCTTCCTCCCATGGGCATGGGGTGAAGGGCCCAATCATGGTCATCACCCAGGTGAATATGGAATTCCGCTTCCGGGGGAAAAAGCTAAGAGGCTTCTCCTGTGAGATGATCAGGTCCCCTAATGGATTCATCCCAGAGACATTCAGCTCCATCATCCTCCAAGTCCTGTTTCCGTTTCTATTTTCCGGCATGAGTATGGTGGCTGCAGGCCTGGTGACACACAAAATCCAAGTATGTATGGCCCTTTCTGGAATGTAGCTTTCATGAATCCCCCACTTAGGGGGCAGCCGCCTGCTGGTCTGGTCCAGGTCACTCAGGTTGACCTGGCAATACCTATCACACAGACAAGACCTTATCAGGCCCCCCTGCCCAGCCCAGCTTATGCTAGGGCTTCCCTACACTCTGCTTCTAGGCTCAGATGGTTTCAGTGGCCTTAGAAAGCAAGCTCCCTGGGCTTTTGTAAGGAACCGAAGTTCTCCCCACCGTTGTCCTGAATCCCCAGGGCTTTGCTGTCAGTGCCTCTTTGGGAATAGATGAAGAACTGGTTGGACTCCATGTCAGGCATGTAAATTGAGAGGCTCTGAAAGGGAAATGGGAACATTATTACACCCTGGGATGGAGGTTGATTGCTTATACCAATCCACAGGCCAGGTTTGTAGGAAAATCAAGAGGGCATTTTGAGAGTTGCAGCAGCCCCTGGACTGATTCTCAGGCTGCTTCCCTGGCATTCTCCTGGTGGGGTTCTTTCCTTTCTTTACATCTCTTAGTACAGTACCAGGCAAATAGAAAGTACCCGGTAATTGCTGATGCTTAGCACTACATCTCAGCAATGCAGTGGATAGTTGCTAGAATAGGAAATGGGAAGACCTGAGGCAGGCACTTGCCATCTGCGTGCTCCTAGCAAGCCACTGAACTTTCTTCCCACTCCATAAAGTGGGGGTAACAATAGCCTGCCTCACAGGGTTGTTATGCAGATTGAATGAGACAATATATTCAAAGTGCTCTATAAATGCTAGCTATTAATAGTGTTATCGCCTGAGGGAAGGAGGATTTATTGTATTAGAGAGGCAGGGTAGTACAGCAGGACGATCAGATTTGGGGTCAAGATGAATCCCGTGTGAACGAATCCCACTTTAGATACTGGCTGTGCAACCTGGGAGAAATCACTCAGCCTTTGGGAGCCATGAATCTCAGCTTCTTCATCTCTAAAATGAGGCTGAAAATAGCACCTGCCTCTGGTAAGGTTGTTGTGAGACTTGGATGAGACACCATTGCCAAAGCTCTATGCAAAGCTTAAAACCTGCTATGGAAAATTGGAATTGTAACTGAATTTTTGCTGCTCTATCTAGCAACACCTTCCCTCTCCCCCACACACTCCCAGTGTTCTCAGATCTTCTGCCCCTGGCTTGGATGCTGACTGTTTGAATGCCTATCTACAAAGAGGTTTTATATGAAGGAGGGAGAGAGAGAGAGAGTCAGAAACAAAAAGAGACACAAAGAGAGAGAGAGGAGGGAGGGAGGGAAGGAGAGAGAGAGAAAATGAATTAATATGAATTGTGCACCAGGTAGGCTGTGGGTTTTGCAGCCAATTTCCCTAACATCTCAGATCTGCTGTTCTTGAACCCAGGGTCCACATCAGGAATTACAAGTAGACACATAGAACTGTTTTACTTAAATTCAGCCATCAATCACTTCGTCATAGAATGTCAGGGATGAATGAAGGGGTGTTAAAGGTCATCTTGGCCAATGAATGAGATCATGAAGAGTTGGACGTCGCTGAAAGCACCCAATGATAACAACACACACACATACATAAGTGCAAGATAGGGAGGGAGGTTACTGAACAACAACATACACACACACATAAGTGCAAGATAGGGAGGGAAGTTACTGGCATTTGGGAAGGGAGGAGAGAGATGACCATGTAGAGTTGTGAATCACCTGTAGAGAAGATGATGATGATGATGATAATTGTAAAAGACAGCATTTCCTAGTTCTTTAAGGTTTAACAAAATACATATATCCCTTCATTTGATCCCCACAACAATCAATACTGGGAGAGAGGCACTTCTCACCCATTTTGCAGATGGGGTAAATAAGGCAAACAGGTTAAATGACTTGCCTGGGGCCACATAACAAATAAGTATCTGAGGCAGGATTTGAAATCAGGTCTTCCTGATTCCCAAGTGCTTTGGGAACTGTGGTCACCTAGCTGCCTCAGGCTCACTGAACCTCTTAGAGGTGATGTATTCACCAAGAGAGAGAAAGACAAAAGAGAAGCGAGATCAGGACAGAACCGTGGAGATGTATCCACAGTTAGGGAGTGTGATAGGAATGATTTGCCAAGGAGACAGAGGGGGAATAGGTCAGAGAGAGAGGAGGGAAACCAAGAGAGATCCATGTCACAACTACCCAGAGAGGACAGTGTCCAGGAGGAGAGGGTGGTCACTTGTGTTCAACAGAGGTTAAGTGACTCAGCTTGAGGTGGGATTTGAGCTCAAATTCTGCTGATTCCACATCTGACACTATGCCAGACTGTCTCTCAGTACTGGAGTTCAGTATGTGAGTAACAGTATGTAACCACATATGTGGTCAAGAAGGAACATAGATTGCCTTCATGGGAAGCTAACTGATCCCATTCTAGATTTAAACCTGGGGGCAGAAAAACAGTCTTAGATTTCTGAGTCCTCTGACCTTGGCTTTTCCCAGGTTAAATTGAAGGCCTTTGTTTTCTCTCCAGATTATTCTCCCTTAGCCCATTTCTACTCTTCATTTTCATCATCTCTTAATCTCTTGAAACCCCTTTTTCATACCTATCTCCCTTAGGGCCAGGCCGTTAGGCTGAAATCCACCTGCTAATTAAAAGTGCTGAGAAGCTGCTGGCTCTAATCAAGTTTCTATTTTGGGCAGATGTTTCTGGTAACTTTTTTCCACTGAGGTCATCTGGGGAATCTGAGGTGCTTTCTCTGAGCAGTGGCTGACCTCTGGGATTGAAACTGCCTAAATCTTTTTTTTTAATTTTATTTATTTTTAATTTATAACCTTCAGTTCCGCAAGCTTTAGAAAACTGCCTAAATTCTTTCCTTGGCCCCTGGAAGCTCATGTTTCTGGTGGTAGTCAACAATTCTGGGGCAAGTTTGACCCGTTAAACATGAGTTGATCAGAGCATAGTTTGGACTCAGAGGCGGGTCCCTGGGGTCCCAGATGTATAACATCATCCATTGTGACCTCCACTGAGAAGTCTTGACCCCACTTTGCATGAATGTCTAGAATGAAATTTGATCTGAAAATGTCATGTGGGTTAATGGTGTCCCTGAAAGGAGTACAAGAAAAGGATTGTAGTGAGAGAAATCTCCTAATACTGATTCCTAGCCAGAAATGGATTGGGCTGCCTTTGGGGCTAATGACTTCCCTCTTACTGGAAGTCTAGGCTGGACAGCCTCAGGGTATTTTGCAAGAGGGATCATTTTTCAGGTGCAGATTGGACTAGCTGGCCTCTGAGGTTTCTTCCAACTCAAAATTTCAGGTTGGGAAAGAGGGAAAAAATGAGGCTGGGTGGGAAAAGGTCATTTTATGGCACAATATTATATTCGTGCCATGCTACAGGTGGAGAGACTGAGGCTCAGGAGAAGGGGAGTGACCACAGTATCATAGAATCATAAATGTCGAGTTGGAAGGGACCTTAGAGGTCATCATTTCCACCTTCTTATTTTGCAGAAGAGGAGACTGAGAGTATAAGGCTTGGCCATACATAGGAAGCATCTGAGGTAGGATTTGAATACAGGTCTTCCTGACACTAAGCCTGACATTCTCATTACGGTGCCACACTGCCGTAGCAGGTCAGTAATCGTATCTTAGGTACATGTACCCATACATCCAAATGGGTTGATGTGTTCTTTGTCTTTTCCCTGGCAGCACTGGAACGTGTTTGTGGACGTTAGAGAACTCTTAACCCTGATACCTCCCCTTGTGGGCCTGAAAGGGAACTTGGAAATGACTCTGGCTTCCCGGCTCTCCACGGCTGTAAGTTCACATCTAGGTCTCTTGTTCCAAAAGCAAAATAAACTCGAGCAGCCCTCAGGTTGCTGGGTCTCAGAGAAACAAATGATTGGTCCTTGGCTGTGACGTTAATGCCCTTCTTTGGAGATCCATTGGCAGAGGGAATCTAGATGTTGCCAGTCAGATTCTTGGGAGTAGCTGGGAAGGGAGAAACCGTCAATCATAGGCAACAAATCTTGAGATCAGGGGTTCTTAATCTTGTTTCTGTCATAGACACCTTGGGCTCTGATGAAATCTCTGGGTCCCTTTTCAAAATAAGATTTTAAGATTACATACAATTACAAAGGAAGCCAGTGTTACTGAAACAATGATATTGAACTACAGTTATCAACATTTTTTTAAAAAAAAGGTCATGGAACCCAAGTTAAGAACTTTGATTTAGAAAAAAAAGTAGCTGGAATCCTAGAATTTTAGAGCTAGAATAAATCAGCCAGTGAGCATTTATTAAGCATCATACTAAGGGCTGTAGTTATAGAGATAAAAAATGAGATAGTCCTTATCCTCAAGGGGCTTCTGTTCCTAATAAGAAAATTTGAGATCATCTAGTCCAGCCCTTTCATTTTAGAGACATCCTCTCTCCTTTCTCATCCCATCAAGCCTTATGTTTTCTCCTCCCTCACCCCCTGGTTTTTTGACCCTCTCCCCACCACAAAACTGTGCTGTTGGGAAGGGAAGCATGACAGCCAATTCTTTCCTGCTGTGTCTCCAGGCTCAGAAATGATCTGGTTCCCACCCAATCTGTGTTTGGTCTAACTCAAAGTTAGAACTGCAGACAAGAGAGGGAACAAGAAAACAGGTCTAGGTATGGAACAGGATGCTAACAGAAATCAGAGGCAGGGGACCAGATGAAAATGGGGAGCAGAAGCAGGGCTGATTTACTGTGGAGATCTGGACAAATCAAATTTCATTCGGAACATTTTTACAAAATGACATGAAGGCGAGTCATCTAAGTCATCATGGACCAGTCACTAAGGTAGAACCAAACCTTTTTTTTTTTTTGTCCAAGCCTAAAATTTTACTGTAGACATAGAGACCAATCCCACCCTTTGTGCCATATTCTAGCTCATATCATTCCAATGAGGAAAATCCTTGTGACTGCCTAGAGATCCCTCCATTAGGCATAAGACCCTTTTTTAAAAAATCACTACCACTAATATATGAATTTATAAACTGATATCACACAGACAGATAAACAGAACAGATGGTCCTAAAGGGAGGAAAAATATCCCAGAGTAGCTGGTAAGGATCTAAAAAGTCACAGGGGTAGAAAAAAGTGCCTAGAGCCAGACAGTGTTAGATTTAAAAGAAATTTGGGAGATCATCTCATTCAGAGCATCTCTACAGGCTAGAATGAGAAGACAGGATTTTCTTGGTTCTTTGATGAAGCCATCATTTGATCAGTGTGACCCTATACTTTCCACCTATACTGTGACTGAAGACTCAGGCAGCTGTCTAGGTGGGTGAGCCTCTCTTCACTTAATGAGGCTGATCCTTGGACAACTGACCCTCATCCCATCACTGGGCCCCAATGCAAAACCTTTCTGGCCCAGTGTAGAGCCTGCCAGAAGCCCTTTGGGAAGCAAAAAGTCGTCACTAAATGAAAAGAAGGGGAAATCAGCCCCTCAGTCCCATAATCCTTCACCCAGGAGGTGTTGTCCGTTGCTCTGAGCTGCTGATGAATGGGTGACTAAAGCTTTAGAGCGGGAAAAAATCTTGGGGTACCATTGGCCAACCCCCTCATTTGACAATGACATTGACAGCTTTTCCCTATTGTCCATGAAGCATCAGAAAAGGACTTTTGTGAAGTCACAGCATCACTTTAACACTCACCTGGGAGAGATAGATGCCTTGTCTGAGGAGAGATTTCAAGGCCACATCTTGTTCTCCTCACTCAGATGTTTTTTTAAAAAATGTGTAAACAACATACCCAGGAGAATCTTATGTTCTCTACACCCCTCAGGCAGCTGGCCAACTGAAAAGAGTCTGTCCGCCTTAGAAAACCATCTGCAAAGGCCTGCCTGCTGGTTACCCTCTCATGCTTTTATCAAGGCCAGTGGTATCCAACTCAAATAGAAACAGGACCACTAAACCTGTGGGCCACATATTGGCTTAGTTTAAAAATGTAACATTATCTAAGTTTTATTTATTTTATTAAATAATTCCTGACTACATTTTCTTCTGCTTTGGGCCATATCCAGGAGTATTATAAACCACATGCCGTTCTGGCTCACATTTAACATTCCTGATCAAGGACATCTTTGCCATGTGCAAAGACCATCCTGATGAAGATTTTCTAAAGATGAGAAATCAGACGGATATCTCTTTACTTTCCTCTGTTTGTTAATTGCTCATAGCCCATGATCTTTTCCCTTCTTTTAGCATCATCCTCTCTCTTATATATCCAGGAAATCTGTTTCTGGATGCCTTTAATAATGTTCTCTCCTCATGCACCCCCAGCCCCCAGAATAGTATTCTTCTGTATGTATTTGTTAAGGAAAGCTGCCTTTGTTTACTCCATCTCCCTAAATGTCATTTCCTCATGTTGTACATTGGGCATGGAGGAGGTAGTCCAAATGCAGTGGTTCCCCTCCTTTAAGTAGATTGTTATAAACGTTCTGGTGGATCTGGTTCGCTTTGTGTCTGCTTGTGATCTTTCTGCCGTGTTCATCTACAGATGTCCCTAGGGTGATCTGACTCAGCCAGGTCCCACCCAAAGCTCTCTACAAGCCTGACTTCTCCTAAGCCCTTTTTTCCCTCATTCCATTTGGCAATGCTGCTCATCATCTCCTGCCATCATCTGTTTTGCAAATAAGCTTGTACCCTAAACTTGCCTTGCCCTTGGCTGCTATCTCTTTTCTACTTGGAAAGGAGATCACAAAATGTTTACTGGCTAAGGCAGTTTCTGGGCTCTTTCAGCAGCCTCAATGTGGTAAATATTTTTGCATCCGCTAAATGTTGCTAATAAAACACAGAAGTATAAAAAGGACTTCAGTGCCATCCAGTGCAAACCACTATAGCATACACTTCTTCCACTTAACAACCCTGCAAATACCTGAAGACAGCTAACATACCTCCTCTGAGCCTTTCCTTCTCTGGTTTAGACATTCCCCATTCCATGGCACTTAAGGCCCTTCATTGCCCCCCAAGACATGGCTTTAGTCAATGTCTTTATTTCTCCCTGTTTTTCCCTTTTCAGAAATGGCAGTTGATCTATCTAGGCAGGGTTAAAGTGATTGTGATTGAACAAAAGTACCTTTGTCTCTCTCCCATGTCTTTTAGGTGTTTGCTTTGCCTTTGAAACATTTGATGATCTGAAATCACTGCTCCATTTGTAACCAGTCATTTCACTGTTCTTAGATGTAATCACTTTCATTTTTTTATGCTTTCATTAGATGCTTTCAGTACCTTCTTGTGTTCTGTTTGACAAAAGTGTTTGTGATTCACAGGTGGGAGACTGCTGAGCAGTCTGTAAACATTAGACTCTTTTATATTCGTGACCTTCAAACCATATTGATTAAAGGACTATTTCAGGAAAACCACCCTGGCAGCAATATGCTAGATGGATTTGGGTTGGAGTGGAAGCAATGTCTATCCAACCGCATATCATAATTTGAGCAATCAAGCATCGTAATCCACTTTGCTTTCCCTTCATAGATGGCTACTCTGATATCCTAACTAATAACTCATAGGTTTAGAGATAGAAAGGACTTCAGAGGCCACCTAGTCCAATCCACTCATTTTATAAGTGAGGAGATTGAGACCCAATGAGGCTAAGTGACTCACTCAAGGTCTTTCTTACTTGACCATGGAGTGTGGAATTAAGAGGGACACTTGGATTCAAAGTATCATCTACACAAGAACAAGATGGGAGGGCCTTTCTGGGCCTTGGTTCCTTCATCTATAAAACAAGGATGACTAATACTTTGCCTACCTCACAAGCACTGGTTGTTTAGAAAGAAGAAAAAAAGTCACTGGGAAAAGACCTAAGGGTTTCACTGGACTGCATGCTCACTAGGAGCCAGCAGCTTAGTGAGGCAGCTGAAACAAACCTAATGCAATCAATCTGAGGCTGAATTAACAAAAATCATAGTGTCCAGAACAAAAAGAGGGCAAAGTCTGTACTCTGTCCTGGTCCAACAGTATCTGAAATGTTTTATTCAGCTCTGGACACCACACTTTAATAATGAACCACCCAGAAAAAGATAATCCAGATGTTGAGGGGACCACAACTATGCTATAAGAGAATTGATTTAAGGAACTGGTAGTATTTGGTGGGGGTAGGCAGCTAGGTGGCTCACTAGAGAAAGTGCTGGACCTGAAGTAAGGAAAGCTCATCTTCTTGAGTTCAAATCCAGCCTCAGATGGACTAACTGTGTGACCCTAGGCAAGTCACTTAACCCTGTTAGCCCGAGTTTCCTTATCTGTAAAATGAACTGGAGAAAGAAGTGACAAAACTACCCCAGTATCTTTGCAAAGAAAACCCCAACTGGGGTCATGGAGAGTCAGATACGACTGAAACAGCTGAACAAGAACAATAGAATCAGTTAAGTCATGTTTATTAGCTGTGCTGCTAGACTTCTTAGAAAGGCTCTTCCATAGGTCCTGCTAGGCCAGGCCAGTGCCCTCTTGCCTTAGGATCCAGCTGGGCTGGGAGGAGAAGCAGGGAGTCACTACATATATCCACTGGGTTCCAGTCTATTGATTCTTTCCTTTTTCTCTTTTGCTTGTAGGCTAACACTGGAGTCATTGCTGACCATCAGCAGCAGCAGAAAATGATCAGTAGTAACCTCGCTCTGATCCAGGTAAGCCACTCCAGCATTCAGTATCACCTGTCACTTTGGCCAAGCGTATGTTCTAGGGGTCAAGACTTGTCAGAGTCCTAACTAGGGATTTTTTTTTTTTGGTACAGGGGAAGGATTATAAATTTCAACTTCTATCTGATTGAAAAATCATTTCAGTTGGGGAGTGATCACAGAAACAGACCCTGGGCCACTGACACAAGACTACCATTGGGGAGGACAGGGGATGGTGAGAGGAAGAGGTAGCGTGGTGTAGTAGATGGAGGGCTGGCCTCAGCCAAATCAACCAGCCAGCATTTATAAAGTACCTGCTACTTGCCAGACACTGTGCAAGGCTCTGAAGATACAATGTTCCTGCCCTCAAGAAGCTTACATTCTATCAAGAAAAATGACATGTATGCATAGTAGGTTTTATAGTTTATGTGAGTGTCAGGAGTTAGTTGACAACCACCTTAAACCTTCACTCTTTAGGCAGCTCCTTGATTTCTTTACCTCATTACTCTCTTCTCAGGCTCTAAGAATAAGAATAAGGGAATAAATTTGATATTCCCTCTTAAATTAGTAGAAATACACAATATCATTAATTACCTAGCTTTGAATCCTTACTCCAGTTTTATATAACATAAACAGATAAACTTCTTTACCCCAGTCTTTCTTCCCTCTCCCTCTTTCTCAAACCCCCTAGTTTCATAGGCTTAAATAAGTATCAGTGGAACTATCTATACAATGTCATTAGAAAGTATTAACAAGCCATTTAGATATATATTTAAATATTTCAACAATGTAGTACAATGTGAAAGATCACAGTGAGAGTCATTTCCAACTATCAACTGTAACTGCTGACTTCTCAACTCTGGAAACATAATCCCACCATTCAGCTCTCTCAAGTTAACAGTCACTCAAGAATTATCAGTATGGTTCGTTCTCCATAGTTTAAGAGTTTAATTCAGTTCTCTCAAGAAAAATATCTTCATGGGGCAGCTAGATGGTGTAGTGAATAGAGCACTGGCCCTGGAGTCAGGAGGACCTGAGTTCAAATTCTACCTCAGCCACTTAATGCTAACTAGCTGTGTGACCTTGGGCAAGTCACTTAACCCCAACTGCCTTGCCATCCCCTCCTCCAAAAAAAAAAGAAGAAATGTATCTTCAGTATTTGACTTTGACCAACTAAGTTCTCTTACTGCTTTCTCTTATTGCCTCAAATGTTTTCTTTCTCTCCAACTGTTACAATTGAAACCCCCTCCAAAACATAACTGAACTACCACTCTCCCATTGTTCTCTTCCCTCTTAGAGTAACAGTAGCCATAGTCTCTGTGGGAGGGGCTATTTAAGCTGGCATTACAATCCTTCTTGTAATCAAAATGTTTTTTCAGTCCCCGAATAGTCATTTAGGGTACACCAAATCCACATTAATTTTAAATATAATAATAGGCAATAATAGCTAATATTTATAGCACTTACTATGTACAAGCACTTTACAATTATTATCTCATTTGGTCTGTACAACAACCCTTGAAGGTAGGTATTATTATCAGCCCCATTTTACAGATAAGGAAGCTAAGGCAAACAGAAGTTAAACGACTTGCCCAGGGTCACACAGCTAGTCATTGTCTAAGGTCAGATTTGAACTTAGGTCTTCCTGACTCCAGGCCCAGCCACTGTGCCACCTAGCTGCCCCAATTATAATATATTACCGTATATAAAGTAAATACATAACGCAAAGCACTACTAGACAGAAAAAGTATCTAAAATACATAGAGAACATAATAAATGTTACAACATTGTTATCCTGTACATCCATGCAAGGACAGAAAAATTTAATTCATGTAATAACATATGATAATATATAGTAATATAAACATGATACATAGCAAACAATAAAATATAATAATAATCATATAATTCAGTATTATGTCCATTATGCATGCGGAGCCACTTTTCCTGTGGCATCATGATTTTTCCTGCTTAAAAGTTGGCCGATTCTAACTTTTTTGTGACATTGATCTTTCAACATGTGTTCTTGACTTTGTGGATAGTATTATATAGGCTCTCAACATTCCGAAACTTTTTTAGCCTTTCTTTTTCTCCTGAGGAGTTTCTATAATTGAAATTACACATTGGAAGTATCCTGCCTCTGAGTTTAATCCTCTAACTTTGCTAGCATGAGGGTCCTCTGCAATCCTAGGAAAAGTTCTGGAGTTTCTATATACATCATCTAGGTGCTTGTCTCATAACAACACAGCAGCTTTCTGTGAAGCAACCTGGGCCTCCCCATTCTTGAACTGAAAATGTAGTCATTTCTCTTGATAATTTGTCCCTGAATTTAGCTTTCTAATAGCTAAAAGAAAAATACGTTGATTCCTTTGAACGCATCTGCTTTTGGTCTTCCTTACTACCCAATTTCTTCTTCAGCTTTAATATCTCACTTTCTGGTTTTCTATTCCATCAGCAAATCTCTGTTGAGTTCCTATTTTCAGACCTCTCAGACATTCTCTAAATACCATTGTTGTTTTTTTTTCAGGAAAATTCTGTCATCTTGCTTCAAATCAGGATAACAAACTTGGAACTCTCACTATTACTTGTTCCTTGATCCTGGCCCCTTAGATATCCGTTTCCCCACCATCAAGTAATAATTCTCCTGCACACATCTGACACATTTATGACTGTCCAGTCTGTATTTGTAACAGAAAATAGATCTTTTTTTTATTGTGCCTAGGTCACATTCTTGTTGCAATCTGACTGCCGATGAGATTATGCTTACTGGTTGAGGTGGGGGTTCGATCTGGGCTCTGGGGCAAAGAGGCTTCCTTCATTGCAAGGGGAAGGAGGGATTATCAGGAGGCCAGGCACAGAAGAGAAAGGGAAGGCAAATCCCTGGCTGGGGTCCCCAGTAAGTATTCAGGAGCACTGGACTCAATATATTTTGTCTGTTGTTACTCAGGCATTTTCATTATGTCCAACTCTTCGCGACCCTGTGGACCTCTGTCTGTGAGGTTTTCTTGGCAGAGATACTGGAGTGGCTTGCCATTTCCTTCTCCAGTGGCAAGCAGAACTTAAGACTTGCAAGCAGAACTTAAGACTTGCCCAAGGTCACACAGCTGGGAAGTTTCTGAGGCTGCATTCTGAGGCTTTCTGACTCCGAGCCCAGTACTCTATCCACTGAGTCCCTCTATTTTGTGTATACCTATCCACACTTGTAACCTCCCCTTATCTCCCCCCCAGGCTACACCCAGGACTTTAATAGGAAAGTCCAGCCCTTGGCCTTGGGAAGGGGTTTCTACTAAATCAAGGGCTGAACGGTCAGGGTCCAACCCTTTTCCTAAAGATGGGAACAGAACTGGAAATGTTTCAAGGTCAGGGATTTGTCAGATTGTGTTTTGGATTGTCAACAAAAGAAGGAGGGAGGTAGAGAGACTCAGTGGTACAATGGAAAACACTGTAGCTGTTATGTCTCCCCCTGAGTCCTCTTCTCTAGGTGAAAATCCCTAATTTCCTTTAATGGAGCCTTATATGGCATGATCCTGAGGCTCTCCATCATCTTTATTGTGCTCCTCTGACTCATGAGGTTAGACTAGATGAGCCCGAAAGTCCATTTAAAACCTGAA
The DNA here is from genome assembly GCA_028627135.1 of Pseudochirops cupreus. NCBI lineage: Eukaryota > Metazoa > Chordata > Mammalia > Diprotodontia > Pseudocheiridae > Pseudochirops > Pseudochirops cupreus. The sequence goes on along the minus strand of CM053583.1, from coordinate 375,000,505 downwards.
AATCTGTGGCCCCCTTTCTTCTCTTTGCCCTTCTCCTCCCACCTCTTGCTTCCTAATCTCCCCGCTCCTCCCCTTTCCCTTGCTCCTTCCCACCACGAGCCCTGACCTGTGATTTCTGCCCTGACAGATTCAGGCCACAGTTGTGGGCCTACTGGCTGCTGTTGTTGCCATTGTGCTGGAAGTCTTCTCTGGACAAGAAGTTGAAATGTCCCACATCGGGGTCCTGTGTGCCAGCAGTGTGGTCACAGCCTTCATGGCCTCCCTTTTCTTAGGTGAGCACCGTTACCATTTTTTGCCTACAACTTTACCCAGCTAGCTCCAGATAAGATCTCTTCCACACATGGTGCCTCTTCTGCAGGTTCTGGGTATGCTGAGGTCCCAAAGCCCAGAGAGATTGGCCTGCCCTACCAGACGATCCCCCTATTGTGTAGCTTCACCCAAACCAAGCTTCCACTCCACCAGCTGCAGGGAAATACTCTGTCACTGGACTCTTTTCCATATGCCCTACCATCATCAGAATCTCTGTCCTCTTTTCTCTCCCCAAGGAATGGTTCTCTTGGGGGAAAATCAGGCCAAGCCACTGGGGGCAAGGCCAACCCTCTTGAGGGAAGAAGATCTTTGGTGCCTTCTTCCTGCTGGTCCCTCCATCCTTCCCACTCCACCTGTCCTGGGTCCTTGTCTTGTTCTTATGAGGTCTGGTGTTGGGGGACTTGAGTCTATTTCTCTTGCTGTTTGCTGCCTATCGATTAGTCATCAGCTTCTCAATATAGTGTTAACTGTTAATATTCTTAACGTACTTCCCTTACCAGTGGTACCTTTATTATCCCAGGGGGTTCTGGACCAAATAAACAGTTAAGACAGAAAGGAATAAAGCATTCAGTCAGGCACTGTGATAGGTAGTCTGGAAGTCTTGAGTTTGAATCCTGCTTCAGACACTAGCAAATACCTAACCTGTATGGGTCCCAGTTTCCTTGCCTGTAAAATGGGTACGTTGGACATGAGGACTTCGAAGATACTTTCTAGCTCTAAATCTGTGATTCCATGAGCATATGAAAATGGGACATACTCTCTCTGTTTAGGGCTCCCTGGTCTTAGGGAAAGGAAAAGAATGAAATCTTCTTTCTACTGGAAGAGTCTACAGACTCTTAACATTTTATCACAGTATTTAACTAGGAGCTTTTCTTCTGATTTTTTTTTGTTTTGTGTTTTTTAGCAGAAAGTTGTAGCTGATATTTTGGGGTGCCTGTACTCTGCCATCCTTTATTATGCCTACTGTCTCATAGGACCTAGGATTTAAAGGTTACCTAATCTGATCCCTTCATTCTGCAAACACAGACACTGAGGCTAAGAGCTTCCCTTCCAGATGCTCGTTGAATTGTGATTGACTTAGCCAAGGTGTGATGGAGAGGAAGTCACAGAGCTGTGGAGAGACCCGAACCAAGTCCCCTAACACCAGATCCATCACTCTTTGTGCCGCATCAGCATTCTAACTGTATTTTCCGATGTGCTAGTTTAGTGTGGGGGACCCAGTCTGCCATGATTCTACCCTCATTTGCACTAGAGATCCATCCCAGGAAGTGGACAGGGATTTCTGGTAGTATTTTCCCCCCAGGCACCAGGAGGGCCAAAGATCTCTGGCACTCAGCTCCACTTCTTTGAAGAGACTCAGTGACAAGGGTAGGGCAGGTCTTTCAATCCCCATTTTATAGATAAGAAAACGGAAGCCCAAAGGGAAGAGACTTACCCAAGATCGCACAGCTGATAAACAGCAGAGCCTGAATGGTTCCCTGGTCCTTTCCTCTGCTGTCACTCTCACAATTCATTCTTATGCCAAAAGTGACAGCTGAAACCCTTTGCCAAGAGACTCAACAAGTCTGGGTACTCAGACATGAAACAAAGAACACCATAAGCTATGTTTCAGCCCATATTTCAGTATTGGGGTTGGCGGGGGAGTGAAGGGGGGATCATGGTGCATAGGAAATAGGATGGGACTTAGCTGGATTTGTAGTCACAGGCCCCAAGTTCAAATCCTGGCTCTGACTTTTATTACATAGGTGACTTTGGGCAAGTCACAAGGAGTCTTGGCCTCAGTTTCCTCATCTCTGAAATAAGGGGTTTGGACTGGATAATTTCTAAACCCCATTCCTGCTCTGGATTTATGATTCTTCAGTTTACTGTCAGGGGCAGCTAGGTGATTGAAGTAAATAGAGTGTCAGGCCTGGAATCAGGAAGACCTGAGTTTGAATCTGACCTCAGACCTTTATTAGCTGTGTGATCCTGGACAAGTCACTTAATGTCTGTTTGCCTTAATCCACTGGTGAAGGAAATGGCAGCCCTGGAGTCAAGAAGATTGATCTTCCTGAGTTCAAATCTGACCTCAGACCTTTACTAGCTGTGTGACCTGGGGCAAGTCACTTCACCCTGTTTGCCTCAGTTTCCTCATCTGTAAAATGAACTGGAGAAGGAAATGGCAAACCACTCCAGTATCTCTGCTGAGAAAACCCCAAATTGAGTCACGAAGGGTCAGACATGACTGAAATGACTGAACAAATTTAGTAGCTGTGTGACTAAGGAAGAGTCACTCTTCTGAGCCTGACTTCTCTTCTCTTCCAGATAGAGATCTACAATTTGCTAGCTGTCTCACTCTGGGAAACATCATTCTAACCCCCTGACCCTCTCTCCTTATCTGTAAAATGGGGATAATCATGCTTGACTTACCTACTTCACAAGGTAATTGTGAGGAAAGGGATTTGTAAACCTGAGCATATTATGGACAAGTTAGAGGAGGCTCATGGGGCAGTTTGTTGTCAGCCCCACAAGGGGCTCCCCTTGCTTTCTGTTCTGCTCCTTCCTGTAATGCCTCAGGCTCCTCCAACCCAGATGTCCTAGTGTTTCCACTAGTTTGAGAGTGAGGTTTTCGGGAAAGGCCCTGCTTCCAATCAGTGACTTCTTAGCCTCAGCCCCGGCGTTGATTCTCCTGGGGGACCTGTATTTTCATCCTTATCTTTCTGAGGAATGTGAAGAACACTGGGCTAGTAGTTCTGAGACCTAGGTTCTGATCTAAGTTCTTCTACCAATTCATTGTGACCTTGGGCCTTCTGAGGGCCTCAATTTTCTTCTCTGTAAGATACGGGGAGGGGGAATTGGACCAAACTATTTACCTCTCTGCCAGACTGGAGACCATAGGATGATTTCTCTGTTATAAGAATTCTAGGCCCATTATGCTGGGAAGCACAGGGAGGTTTTCACTTGCTTATTAGGGAAGAAGGAATTCCAGGGTCCACCCCTGGAGGGCAGCATGGGCTTCCTTTCAAAAATCACGCAGCTATAATAACTATTTCTAAATCTCAGATCCCCACCCAGGCCTTGCCTTTGCCCTTTGGGGGTAAATAAGGGGGGAGGGGGCAGAGAAAATTATAAAGCTCTAGTGTTCAAGCTAGAAGGCCCTCAGTGGTTATCTAGGTACAATGCTTTCATACTGTGGCCTGAAGCCCTGCTCAACCAGTTCTGGAAATATCTATTAAGCACTAGCTGTATACAGAGCACTCTGTTGGTTTCTGAGGGAAATGACCAAGTTTAAGGAATAAATATCATAAGAAAAATACTCGGAGAATGTTGAAAAAACTCAGTTCTCTAGGGCGGAGCCAAGATGGCAGAGTAAAAGCAGGGACTTGCTTGAGCTCTCCCCCAAACCCCTCCAAATACCTGTAAAAAGTGTCCAGAGCTGCAGGACCCACAAAATGATGGAGTGAAACAAATCTCCAGCCCAAGATAGCCTGGAAGGTGGACAGGAAGGGTCTATTGTGCCAGGCTAGGAACAGAGCGCAGTACAACATGGACCGCGCCAGTATAGACAGAGCCGAAGCAGGCCTCAGGGGACTGAATCACTGGAGGCCGTGGTGATTTCCTGACTTGTTGGCTCACAAATTCCAAAGATGGCAGTGGGAAAATTCTGTGGGACCCAAGTGAGAGAAAAGTGCAGTCCAGTCTCAGCCCCAGGGCAGCGGAGGTGGCAGCGGCTGCAGCAGCACCATCAGTAGCGGCAGCTACTTCCAGAGCTCTGGGCCAACAAGCAACTGATCAGAGGAGATTGCAGGGATCTCTTTGCTGGCACTGAGGCAGGATTCTCTTGGCTTGCCCTGCTTATGTCTGGATCATAGTCCTGGGGTGAGGAGGCGTGCTGGTATGGCAGAACTTATGGCTGCAGTGGAGAGGGAATCCTCCTCAGAGTTCCAAGGCAGAAAAGAATGCATGTGGTCACTCACAGATCAGAGCACAGGTCAGGAAAGGAATAAACACTTCCCCTTTGATTATGCCACCTTAAAAGAACTGAAAATTTACAGGACCCTAGGAGTATCTCTGAAAACAGCTGCACAAAAGCCCTGAAGCTTAGGACAGTACACCTATCCCCACCAGAAGGCAGGGTTCTACCTTAACAAAGAGTTAGAAAGTCAAGTATTTGACTGGGAAAATAAGCAAACAGTGTAAAACATCTCATGCTATAGAATCTTACTTTGGTAACAAAGAAGATCAAAACAAACAACCAGAAGAAGACAACAAAGTCAAAGCCCCTATGTCAAAAGCCTCCAAGAGAAATATGAATTGGTTGCAAGCCATGGAAGAGCTCAAAAAGGATTTTGAAAATCAAGTAAGAGAAGTAGAGGAAAAATTGGGAAGAGAAATGAGAGTGATACAAGAAAATCATGAGAAATGAGTCAACAGCTTGCTGAAGGAGACCAAAAAGAATACTGAAGAAAATTACACCTTAAAAAATAGATTAACTCAAACGGCAAAAGAGGTCCAAAAAGCCAATGAGGAGAAGAATGCCTTAAAATGGAATTGAAGAAAATAATTCCTTAAAAATTAGAATGGACCAAATGGAAGCTAATGGCTTTATTAGAAATCAAGAAATTATAAAACAGAACCAAAAGAATGAAAAAGTAGAAGATAATGTGAAATGTCTCATTGGAAAAACCACTGACCTGGAAAATAGATCCAGGAGAGATAATTTAAAAATTATTGGACTACCTGAAAGCCATGATCAAAAAAAAAAGAGCTAGATATCATCTTTCAAGAAATTATCAAGGAAAACTGCCCTGATACTCTAGAACCAGAAAGTAAAATAGAAATTTAAAAATATCCCAAAAAGAAAACTCCTGGGAATATTGTAGCCAAATTCCAGAGTTCCAAGGTCAAGGAGAAAATATTGCAAGCAGCCACAAAGAAACAATTCAAGTATTATGGAAACACAATCAAGATAACAGAAGATCTAGCAGCTTCTACATTAAGGGATTGGAGGACTTGGAATATGATATTCCGGAGGTCAGAGATGCTAGGATTAAAACCAAGAATCACCTACCCAGTAAAACTGAAAGAAACTTCTGGGGGAAAAATGGACATTCATTGAAATAGAGGACTTTCAAGCATTCTTCATGATAAAGACCATGGCTGAATAGAAAATTCGACTTTCAAATACAAGAATGAAGAGAAGCATGAAAAGCTAAACAGGAAAGAGAAATCATAAGGGACTTAATAAGTTGACATTCTTATATGGAAAGATGATATTTGTGACTCTTGAGACCTTTCTCAGGTAGGTGGAGGGGAAAAAATTATATATATACACACACAGAGCACAGGGTGATATCTAAAAAATAAAATTAAGAGGTGAGAGAGGAATATATTGAGAAAAAGAAAAAGGGAGAGATAGAATGGGGTGAATTATCTCACATAAAAGAGGCAAGAAAAAGCTTTTATAATGGAGGGAAAGATGGGGGAGGTGAGGGAGAATGAGTGAACCTTACCTTCTTCAAACTTGGCTTAAGGAGGGAATAACATACACACTCAATTGGGTATCTTACCCTACAGGAAAGTAAGGGGGGAAGGGGATAATAGAGGGAGGGATGATAGAAAGAAGGGCAGATTGGGTGAGGGAGTAGTCAGAAACCAACACTTCTGAAAAGGCACAGGGTCAAAGGAGAAAATAGAACAAATGAGAGTTGGGATAGGATGGAGGGAAATATAGTTAGTCCTTCATAACATGACTATTATGGAAATGTTTTGCATAACTACACATGTATAACCTATATTGAATTGCTTGCTTTCTTAATGAGGTTGGGTAGGGAGAGAAGAAGGAAGAGAATTTGGAACTCATAGTTTTAAAACAACTGTTAAAAATTGTTTTTGCATGCAACTGGAAATTAAGATATACAGGCAATTAAGTTATACAGAGGGATGGTAGATAGATATAGATGGAAGGATAGATGGATAGAGAGATTAATGGGTAGATAAAGGTATGGATGTATAGATATACAGGTATAGAAATCTTTCTTGCCCTACAAGAAAGTAAGGGGGAAGGAGATAAAGGGGGTGGGTGGGTGATAGAAGGGAGGGCAGACTAGGGGAAGGGGTAATAGGAATGCATGCCATCTTGGGGTAGGGGGGAAGGAAGAGATGGGGAGAAAATTTGGTACTCAAAATGTTGTGAAAATGAATGTTGAAAACTAAAAATAAATAAGTTAATTAAAAAATAAAAAGCCTCTAGGGATAAGCTTCTGAAAAAAAAAAAAAAAGAAAAAACTATTCTGTAGCACCTGCCATGAGCTTAGCTATGTACTCTGGGAGAAGGGAAATCCCAAGGGAGATAGATGCTATTATGTCCACCTGGATCCATCTAATGTTCTCCCCAGGTTGGGGAGAGCAGGAAATCACAGGCAGACCCCAAGAGAAAAAAGGGGAAACCTACATGGATCAGCCCTACAACCCTGTTATGATAAGCTTTTGTCTTCCAAGAACGTTCTGGATTGGTAAGAATTTGGCTGTTCTGACAGGATCCCTCCTGGTACAAAACTGTGTGACCTTGAGTGAGTTGCATCCCTTTCACATCTGTCTTTCTCAGGCACCGTTCCTCCTCTTTAGGACAGTCCTTAGTTGTCCTCACTGTACATCTCTCACTCACCTTAATGATCTCTCATCTGATTCTACTATGGAGTAAAAGACTTGTGTTGTAGAAAGAACACCCAGGCTGGGAGGCTGTGGGTCTGGGTTCTTATTGGATTTCTGCTGTCACTCATTTGAATAGGTCCCTTCCCCTCTCTGAGCCTCAGTTCCCTTCTCTGTAAAATGAGGGAGGTGAACCAAGAGATCACTAACATCCCTTCCAGCCTTGACATTCTGTGTTCTACAGTCCCTTCAAGTCTTCACACTCTCCATTCTAAAACCCTTACTTGTGTTCTTTTGGCATCAGCAGGTATCATAGTTTTCTTCCCACTGGGTGAAACAGAAGATGTTTGTTTTTTCTGTTCATACTATTGCCATCCGATTGCCTTCTTTCTCTGGGTTTGAGAGAAAGCATTAATCCCCCCCTTCCCCACCCCAAGTCTGTTATGATAAGCTTTCCTCTTCCAGAACATTCCATGTTAATACAACTTGACTGTTTTGGCAGAGCCTCTTTTTCTGGGATATAGCTGTATGACCCTGGTTTAGTCACAGCAGCTCTCTGGGTCTCAGTTTCTTCATTTATAATAAGAACATTGGACTAAATTTAAGGAACTTTGTTGGGTTTTTGATTTCTCTATTAAAGAAACTTTAGGATTCCCACCAGCTAGAGGAAATGAGATAGTAGGGGCTAGCAATGAGATGGGGATTCATTTATGATAGATGTATAGATAAAGAAGTGGATGGATAGAGAGATAGAGGATAGATGGATAGAAAGATGATGGATAAATAGAGGGTTGGATAGAGGGATAGTAGATGATAAATGGAGGCATAGATGGATAGAGAATGGATGGATATAGGGATTGATGATAGAAAGATGATGGACGAAGGGATGGATGGACAGAGAAATGATGGATAGAGAGATAGAGGGATAAATGGACAGAGATATGGTAGATAGATATAGATCAGTGGTTCTCAACCTTCCTAATGCCACAACCCTTTAGTACTCGTATGTGGACATATCTGCATGTGGGTGGACCTGCCTGGATACGGATAGAGGAACGGTGTCTCGGTTCCTAAGACCATCAGAAATGTGTTTTCCAATGGTCTTAGGCAACTCTGACCCCAAAAGGGGTTGTGACCCACAGATTGAGAACCACTGATATGGATGGAAGGATAGATGGATAGAGAGATAATGGTTAGATAAAGGGATGGTTGATAGATGATGGATAGAGGGATGGATGGATAGAGAGATGATGGTTAGATGACAATCTAAAAAAAGGAAGGAAGGAAAATTGATTGAGCACTTATTGTATGCTGGCCACTGTGTAAAGTACTAAAGATACAAATACAAGGCTGACCCTGTCCTCTTGGAGCTTACATTCCAGCAGGGTAAGAGAATACATAAAATGGTTGGGAGAGGGGGAGGTATGCATACATTGTGGTAAATTAGCCAGGAAAAGGTATATTGGCCTGGTTCCAGGGAAGATACAGTAAAAACTCACCATTAGAGCTAAGAGAGCCTGTGACAGAGTCCAAGGTTGCTTTGGGGGACAAATGAAAGTGAGGCCTGAAATTTAGGCAACTTAGTGAGGAGATGACCAGGAAGTAAAATGACTGATGAAAGCAGGATGCATAGTGAAGACTTCTCCAATGCAGCCCCAAGTCCTGCCGTCTGCCTGAAATTCCAGCATTAGAACTTTATCCCTTTAAGACATTGATCTCTGTTGAAAGGTCAGTTGCCTGTTGTTGGGGCAGCAGTAGCACCCCAAGCTGTTGTCAATCACTAAAGCCTTCAGTGTAAGGAAGGTTCTGAGAACAGGCTAAAAGCTGCTAGGTATTGGGTATCTTGGGAGTGTTGGGGAGCAGAAGGAGGAAACCACCAGGAAGAATCTAGTGGACCGTCCTCTAGCAGGGCTCCAGCCCAGTGAATAGAGGAGTTGTGGCAGATCCCAGAGGTGACCACAAGCAGGGGCTGTCACTAAGTTATGCACAAAGAAAACACAATGTGACCTTCATATTTAGAGGGGACACTGCCCCACTCCCAATGGTCACTGCCCAGTATAACTGTCAGATCCAAGGTAGAGACCCCCAGCTCCTCTGCCCTTTCCCTTCCTTGTAGGCTCCATCCCTCTCTCCAGCTCTGCCTTCGGTTATGCCCTCCAGGTGGGGATGCTTGTTGTCATTAATTCCCAGCAGGGAACATCTGGAAGTTGTCAAACTTGATTGAATTCCTTCCACCTGCTCACCCTGAAATCATATCCTCCAAATTCCCTTCATTGGAACTTTCTCTGCTAGGTCTTAAAAATTGCCCAGACAGCTCTAAATTGTTTTTCTGTTTTTCTTTATTTTTAATAGTATTTTTCCCAATTTCATGTCAAGACAATTTTTTAATATTCATTTTTACAAGATTTTGAGTTCCAAATTTTTCTCCTCCGCTCTCTTCCCTCCCCTTTTCCAAAAATGGTAAGCAATTTGATATGATATTCATGTGCTATCATGTAAAATGTATTTCCATATTAGTCTTAGTTGTGAAAGAGGAAACAGATTTTAAAAAAAGAAGAACTATGAAAAAGAATAAAGTGGAAAAAAATATGTTTCAACCTGTATTCAGAGTCGATCAGTTCTTTATCAGATTTGGGTAACATTTTCCTTTGTGAGTCCCTTGTACTTGGATCATTCTGTTGCTGAGAACTGAGTCATTCATAATAGGTCATTATACAGTGTTGCTGATAGTGTGTACAATGTTTTTCTCATTTTGTTCATTTCACTTTGCATCAGTTCATACAGGTCTTCCCAAGGTTTTTCTGAAATCTTCCTGTTCATCATTTCTTATAGCACAATAGTATTCCATTACATTCATACACTACAGCTTGGTCAGCCATTCTCCAACTGAAGGGCATCCCCTCAGTTTCCAATATTTGGCATCACCAACAGGGCTGCTATAAATATTTTTTGTACATGTGGCCCCTTTCCCTTTTTATCTTTTTGGGATACAGACCTAGTAGTGGTATTGCTGGCTCAAAGGGTATGCACAGTTTGGTTGCCCTTTGGACATAGTTCCAAATTGCTCTCCAGAATGGTTAGATCAGTTCACAACTCCACCAACCCTATATTAGTGTTATAATTTTCCCACAAGCTCTCCAACATTTATCATTTTTCTTTTTTGTCATATTAGCTAATCTGATAGGTGTGAGGTGGTACCTCAGAGTTGTTTTAATTTGCATTTCTCTGATCAGAAGTGATGTAGAGGGACAGTTAGGCGGCACAGTAAATAGAGCACTGGCCCTGGAGTCAGGAGGACTTGAGTTCAAATCCAGCCTCAGACACTTAACACTTACTAGCTGTATGACTTTGGGAAAGTCACTTAACCCCAATCACCCTGCCTTCCCCCCTCCAAAAGGACAAAAAAAATCCAAACTGATTTAGAACACTTTTTCATATGCCTATAGATAGCTTTAGTTTCTTCATCTGAAAACTGCCTCTTCATATTCCTTGACCATTTATCAACTGGGAAATGGCTTGCATTCTTATAAATTTTACTTAGTTCTCTATATGTTTGAGAAATAGGCCATTATCAGAGACATTTGCTATAAAGATTGTTTCCCAGTTTTTTTGCTTTCCTTCTAATCTTTTTTGCATTGGTTTTATTTGAACAAAAGCCTTTTATTTTAATATAATCAAAATTATCTGTTATATTTCATCATCAGGCAGCTCTAAATTGAAGTGTTCATCATTTGTGTTCAGGGACCACAATGCTTGACTAATATTTATAAAGAATAAGGCCATAATCAATGTTGTACCTCTGCTTACACTTCTATTCCAGTTCGAGTTGTTTACTTAGATCAGAGGCCCAGCCTTGATCTCAGCTGCCCTTCCTGATTGACACATTGGCATTTCATCAGCCTTCCACTTCCTGTTCAAAAAGCCATGCTTGTGAACTGGTTTCATTGGCTCATCAGAGAAAGCAAATAATTTAGTCCTACCTGTTACCCAAGACTTATGGTTTCTCCATGAGAATTAGCCTGCCTGCTCTTCTGAGACCACAAACTTCATTTACACTGCCTCAGGTGTCTTGTGAACTCACACTCTTTTGACTTTGGCAAAAGGGGCTCTCCTGGACCACCCTAAATCAGCCTCCTTCCTTTTCTCTCTAGTGCCATTGATCACTGTCACTCCTTTCCTTTCTAGCTCCCCTTTGTATGCTGTCTTTCCCCTATTAGAACATGAGCTCCTTCAGTACACTGGTCCTGGAGGACCTGAGTTCAAATTTGGCCTCAGACACTTAACACGTACTAGCTGTGTGACCTTGGGCAAGTCACTTAACCCAATTGCCTGCCTTTCCCTCTCCAAAGACAAAAAGAAAAAAAAGAATGTGAGCTCCTTGAGGGCAGGGACTGTTTTCCTATCTTTTATTTATATCCTCAGTGCTTAGTGCCTGAAAATGCTTAACATAAATCTGTCTTTTTATTCAGTGTGTCCCAAAAGTCTTAGTGCTGGTTTAAGCTATTAAAGCTTAAAATTGTTATAAATTATTATATAATTACTATGTATTAGCTATTAACATATAGTTAATATGTTACTTTAAAACTATTATTAAAACTTAAAACTGAACTGACTTTTGGAATACCATATACATATATACATACATATATATATATATATATATATATATATACACATAAAATCAACAATAATAGTTAGCATTTATAAAGTACCTTAAGGTTTGCAAAGTGTTTTATATATGTTATTTGATTTGGCCTTCATGACAAGCAGGTGGGGTAGGTGCTATTATTATACCGAGGTCATATGGTTACATTAAGTGTCGGAGACAGGATACGTGGCCTCCCTGTGTTTGATAGACAGAAGTACCCATTACCAAAGGGTTCCATTCATAGAAGGCCAGCTAACAGAGATGGCTAGAAGTGTACCTGAAGTATGACTAGAAGGTAATGGGAGAGATGATTTATTGCCTCCAGGCTTGTTGGGTAGAAATGTCATAAAGCCCCCTAGAAGGTGAGTTGGTGCTGTTCTTAATTCATAATCCATTAGATGAAGATGTACTCATCTCAAAATCTCTCTCTCTCTCTCTCTCTGCACAGGAATACTGATGATTTTCGTGGTGCTGGGTGCTTCGAAGATGGGGATCAACCCAGACAACATTGCCACACCCATCGCGGCCATGCTGGGAGATGTCGTATCCCTCTGTATCCTGGCAGGCATCAGCAGCATCCTGTACAGATACAAAGGTATGGCCTGCAAGAGGTTCAGGGTCTAGTGGTTCACAGTCAGAAGGGGGAGGGATAAAGGTAGGACCAGGAGCTATCTAGGACCTATACCATATTTCCCAGCAACCACAACCCAGACTGGTCTCGGAAATGGGTTAGAATACTTCACCTTTAAGCAATTCTCCTTTCTAGGGGGCTACATGTCACCAAGACAAGACACCTGGCCTGGAACTGAAGAGACCCCCATCCTAGTCCTTGTGCTGCCTCTTCTACTCTGTATGACATTAAGCTAGTCACTCTCCAATTCTGTGGTGTTGTTTCTTCATCTATAAAATGGGGCAGGGGTGAATTAAACGATCCGGAGAGGCACTTTGTAAGACTAAAACTCTGCAAAGCCCCTGGCTTTGTACTTGAGGATGCGGACGCCCTGGGAAGAGATGTGACTGTTAGAAAGGCAGAACATGAGCAGAGCCCAGACAAGAACACTCAGGCGCTTTTTGAGCATCCTTTTCCTCCTGATGTCACACAACTGTGATTGGTTAACTGCCTGCAGAGTCTGAATAGAACTGCAGAGTAAGCTTGGTCTGCAGGTGCCAACCCAGATGACCTCATTCCATCATGCACTGTAATAGCCACATGTTACAATCACCTGGCAGATCACCAGAGCCTCTCCCCCTAAGGGAAAAGGAATGGCCAGAAACTGAAACCACATAATGTGCATTTGGGGTCATCTCTCGTCTGCAAATGAACTCACCCAATTTTCATTTTCGAGGCTTCAGGATCAGGAGCCCTAGTCTTGCTGAAGTAATGGGGAATGTTTAGGTCAGGGAAGAGAAGATTTGAGAGGACACAGTAGAGGTTTTCAAGAACTTGAAAGGTTGATATGTGAAAAGGGGATTGGAATTGTTGACCCTAACAGGACTGGGACCAATGGATGGACGTTGCAAAGAAGGAAAAGTAGACTTCATGTAGAGATGATTTTTTTTTTTTGACAATCAGGCCTGTCCAGAAGTGAAGAGGTCCTCTTTCACTGGAGATGTTTGAGTGATGGCTAAATGACCACTTGGAGAGGAGTTCCTTTTTCAGATATATGTTGGGCTATATGTGGCCACTGAAGCATGTCCCAGTTCTGGTTCTGTGACTCAGTTCTGTAAAATCTTAGGAGCAGTTCTAGAGCTGGAACAGAATCCCAGAGATCAATCTAGTCCACACAATGTTCCCCACCATTCCCAGTTTGCTAATGGGGAAGCCAGAGTCCAGGGAGATGGTTACTTCCTTGTGGTGATACAAGGTCTACTGTGTCCTCTCAAATCTTCTCTTCCCTAGGCTAAACACTCTTCATTACTTCAACAAGACTAGGGCTCCTGATCCTGAGGGTCCAAAAGGGGGAAATTTGGTGAGTTCATTTTCAGATAAGAGATACCTCCCAGTGGGATTTGAACCCAGGTCAGGTTTTCCTTAGATTAACAACTTCTCTGTGTCAGAACATAGGAAGCCTATTAGTTCTTAGCTCTTTGGTTTGAATTTTTGGAGCTGTTGTCCTAAGCTTTCTTGCTGTGTCATAAATCACATGACACCCTCCCACAGAAAGGGATTCAGAGAACGGGAACTGAGTATGTTACCACAAGACAAAACAAGGTCCCAGAAATCAAGGAGGAAAGTGGGGCAAATTCCAGAGAGCTTGCTCTATTTTTAAGCCCAGCCTTGATCTTCAAAGCTTCCAAGAGAGGCTGTCTTGCAAGATGCAATCTCTTTCTCCCAAGAAGCATGTCATTAATTTATATATTTTAAAAAAATTCTTCTTGAACATCTGCTCTGCATGGTGCAAGGGGTAGAGTGCTGGACCAGGAATCAGGAGAGCCTGAGTTCAAAACTGACCTCAGACACTTACTACCTGTGTGACCCTGGGCAAGTCACTTAACCTGTTTGCCTCAGTTTCCTCATCTGTAAATTGAACTGGAGAAAGAAATGGCAAACCACTGCAGTATCTTTGCCAAGAAAACCCCAAATGGGGTTATGAAGAGTCAGACATGACTGAAACAACTGAAAATAGAAAATGTCCTGACTCTACAGCACCCTATCCTAGCTGCCTAATAGTGCGTTGGGGTTGTAGCTGGGACAACCCGAGTTCAGATCCTGCTTTAGACGTTTACTATAGCTACATGGCTCTAGGCAAGGCATATATAAGCCTCAGTTTCCCTATCTGTAAATTTGGAATCATGTATGTAGTACTTAATGGGGGGAAGGAGAATACTAATGAGAGAAGATCAAATGAGATAATGTACATAAAGTATTTTGGGACCTCTAAGCCCTCTGCAAAATGTCTTTTTCACAACCAAACCTGTGATTTCATAAATGTGAAAGACATGTTCTCCACCATTGTAAGTCAGCATCTTTCCTGAGTAGGAGAGTCACAGGAAGTTGCCCAGGTCAGTGAGAGGTTAAGTGACTTGACCAGGTCACAGAGTCAGTAGATGGCCATAGTGGACTTGAACTCAGGTCTTCTTGACCCCAAACCTGGTTGTAATGATGGTGAATGAAGAAACCAAGGCTCCAGGGAGGAGAAATCACTTTCCTAAGGTCAAAGGAAGGCCCCAAGGACAGCTTCAGAGTGGAAGTGACCCTTGAGCTGAACCCAGAGGAGAAAGTATTTGACACAAAGTCAGCCTCTCAGAAGATGGTATGGAACAGACTGGAGTGTTGCCTTTCTCCAAAATAAGGGGACAGTCACAGGCCATGTGATACAACACAAGCCTCCCCAATACGAGGGCTTGTTGAGTGCTATACTTCCCCACCTCGTCTTTCCATTTTTAAGAGTTGTCCCTAACTGCACTTTTACAAGAAGCTGCCATCTGAGCTGCCCTGTATAAAGATGGCATCTGGAGTGGAAGGAGCCATTGATGGAGCTAGGAGACAGTATCTTTGGGCTACACCTAAACCTTCCAGGGCTTCTCTTGCCTCATGTTTTAAAATCCTAGTGCATGAGACCTGAAAGGGACTTTGGAAACAAAGCAAAAAGTGTCAGAGCTGAAAGAGACCTTAGAAAGTGGCAGGTTAAAGCTGGAAGGAACCTTAGGACATAGAATGTCACAGCTGGGAGAGGCCTTAGAACACAGAGTGTCACAGCTGGGAGGCACCTTAGAACAGAGAATGTCACAGCTAGGAGAAGCCTTAGAACACAATGTCGCATTTAGGAGAAGCCTTAGAAAACAGAATGTCACAGCTGGGAGGGGTCTACAAGATCATATCATCCATCTCCCTCCTTTTACAGGTGAGGAGACTGAGGCCCAGAAAGGTAAAAATGACAAAGCCAGAACTAGAACCCAAGTCCCCTTGATGTGGGGGTTCTTTCCACTATATCACGTTGGGGAGCACAGTCACAGATCCTCAGATGCTGAGAGCTTGGAAAAATCACATATATATTATTTATTGTAATTACACGCACACGCACTCGAGGAACCTCCAAAGTTGTGACCTCTGCCTCTGTTGAGTTCTTAATCAGAGCTCCTCTAATCTGGGGCACTGTCCCAGTGTCCCTCAAATCTCTCCCTGGCTTCTCTTGAATAATTTTGAACTTTGCCTCTAGCTATGGTCAGTGAACTCACTCATGTAGCCGCAGAAGACTTGGGGGTGGGGGCACCCTCCCTGGGCCATAAGAGTGTAGAGTGCTGCCTTCCCTGCCTCCCAACTTTCCTGCCCTTGTTAAAAACGACCCCTCCAGCAGAAAGAGTTTTCCATCACACTCCTTTGAGGAAGTGAGAGCTTTTTATAGGATAGCCAAGCAGTGATCAGCTCAAAGCAGAAACAAAGCCCAGCTGTGGCACATTAACTCCGGTGCCAGAAGATACCAGCAGCCCCCAGAATCCCCGAGGCTGCCAGCCACCCCTGGTTCCCAGAGGGTACACGTAGAACCCTCCACATTGCCGATGTAGCTTCTCTGCTATGTCTAGGCCGAAGCCAGGCCATGGCTTTTCCTCTGGGACTGGAGGCTCACAGCTCAGCTTCTCTCTCCACCCTCTGCTTTTCTGCAAAGCAAGGCTGGGGCCTCAGGCCCAGGGTTATAGTGAGGACTTTTTGGAAAGCAGTATGAAAACCGATCCAAGAAGCATACTGTTATCACCTAAGAAATGGAGACTTTGGGGCCTGTCTCAGTGCCAAGCCCACTTGACTTAACCCTCTGGGGGCGATTCGAGTGCTTTTCTTCAGTATTGTTTCCATAAACTGCCTTCCCCACCCTCCCCAATTCATGCTGCCAATTTTCTCTCCCAGCCCCCCTCTCCCCTCCTCCTTCCCCCCTCCCCATCCTTGCAGGGAAAAAGAATTCGCCTGCCTTTTGTGCTTCAGAGAGCATTAGGGGGATTCCACTGGAGCCCTGCGATCCTGGGGTGCATTAAAAGAGGCTTAGGGTCCCAAAGGAGAGAGATCAGAGTCCCACAGTCACCTGCCCCAAAGCTGACCACATCTAGAGCCTGGGTTCAGTTGTGGGTGCCTCATTGTATTAAGGGCAATGATATCCAGAGAAGGGGGATGGAGGTAGTAAAGA
>CM053583.1:374898424-374983301 GCA_028627135.1 Pseudochirops cupreus | reverse complement strand
ATGTTGCTGTTACTGTATACAATTTTCTCCTGGTTCTGCTCACTTCATTCAGCATCAGTTCATGTAAGTCTTTCCAGGTTTTTCTGAAGTCCACCTTCTCATCATTTCTTATAGCACAATAGTATACCATTACATTCATATACCACAACTTCTTCAGCCATTTCTCATTTGACAGGTATCCCCTCAATGTCCAATTCTTTGCCATCATAAAAAGAGCTGCTATAATTATTTTTGTACATGTGGGTCGTTTTCCCTTTTTCATGATCTCTTTGGGATACAGACCTAGTAGGGGTATTGTTGGATCAAAGGGTATTGCACAGTTTTATAGCCCTTTGGTCATAGTTCCAAATTGCTCTTCAGAATGGTTAGATCAGTTCACAACTCCACCAGCAATGTATTAGTGTTCCAACTTTCCCACATCTCCAACATTTATCATTTTTTTTTGTCATATTAGTCAATCAGATAGGTGTGAGGGAGTACCTCAGAGTTGTTTTAATTTGCATTTCTCTAATCTATACCATCTACTTGCTTAGATAGTAGTCTATATACTATCATAGATACTAGTTCATATGCTATCTGTTGTCATAGATACTATTATCTATAAACCTATCTTCTCTCATAGATACTAGTCTGTGTACTATCAGCCATCAGAGAGAACTAGAAAAGATGTTAGAAGTCATTTAGTTCAACCCCTTTATTTTACAGATAAAGAAATTCTGGGGCAAAATTTAAATAAATAACTTGCCTAAGATATTGGCACTAAGTTAATGCAGCAGAATTTGAATGCAGATCCTGTGACTCCAAACCCACTTCTATGTCACCTAAGGCACTGAAATGTGTTTTATCCTGGTAGGTTACACAGTAGTAAGTAATCAATCTATTCAGGATTAAAGCTAGCTCTTCTAACTCCAAACTTCTCTGTATTATAGCATTCTAACTCTTGGTAGGGATAGAACAGGTATCCAGAAATATCTTCTCCATTCTCCTCTTTCTTCTCCCCCATCCAAGTCACTGAAGAACTTAACTTTAAAACTGACCAAAGTATCATGAATATTCCAAATGAAAAACATGGAACAGAAGGTCGTGACTCAATTTCATGGACATTTATTAAGAATCAATATGTGCAAAGTCACAAAGAGAGTGGGGGTGGAGAAAAGAGCCCCCTTCTGCAGTAAAATCTCAGATGTAGACAAAAAATAAATACTACAAGACATTGTACTAGGCACTGGGGCCCTCAAGGAGCTTACAAGGAAAGTAAAGCAAGGCTTTTCATATTGGCCCTAGAGGTCCTGCTTTAATGAATAAATTCAAAATGTGTTGGGGGGGGAGGTTTAAACATCTTTTTCCCCCCAATGCTTAGGGATCGGTGATTTGTGAGAATGTGAGTGGTCCACCAGTGTAGATCACCATCCCTCCTCCCAACTCTTGCCCCACCAAGTAGAAGGACTTCCAAGAGTTGCAGTGGCCAACAGATGATCACCCTGTAGCCAGCAGGGTGATCCATGGGGGTCTGTGGCAGACATATGGGTCCATTGCTGGTCTACAGTTGAAACCTTTTCATTTTGGTTTCCTACCTTCTGGAATTTGTGCATTGCCTCCAAGAACTCCTTCATGCCACAATGAGGCCCAAGAGGAGGAGGATTTGAGTGGATTAGGATTAGGTGTTTCTGTTTTTAGGATATCAGACACTAAGTCACAATTCTATAATGCTTCGTTTTGCAGACCCTGTGGGGTACATAGCATTCCTTTTTTAGGGACAGGGATGGGAGTCCTATGGTTTCATTAGTATGGGGAACTTTTAGTGAGGAAACACCCTCCAATAATTTCATAGTTCTCCTGTAACTTTTAGTCATAGAGTTATTTGGAGCACATGAGTCCATGATCATCTACCCTGCGTATGTCAGAGGCAGAATTCGAATCCAGGTCTTTCTGACTCAAAGGCTAACTCCATTCATTTGTGTTACACTGCTTCTTCTTCCTCCCTGCCCCAGCACCCCATTTTGCAGATCAGGAAATTAAGGCTTAGAAAATTGAAGTAATTTATCCATTGTCCCATTCCTGCTGGATGTTAGTTTAGCTAATCCTTGCAAAGTGTGACCTCTTGAGTTTAAAATGCTACTACCTTGAGGTGGAGGAAGAAGGGTGACTGTGTGGCTAGAGGGCATCTTCCTTTTTTTTTTTTGAGGGGGGAAGGCAAGGCAATTGGAGTTAAGCGACTTGCCCAAAGTCACACAGCTAGTAAGTGTGGCAAGTTTCTGAGGTTGGATTTAAACTCAGGTCCTCCTGACTCCAGGGCGGGTGCTCTATTCAGTGCACCACCTAGCTGCCCCAAGTCATCCTCATTTTAAAAGTGAGACAGCCATTAAATGATCCAGGCAGGAGTAGACCCCAGCCCTGGTGACTTCAGGTCCAGGGTTCTTTCCACTATACCACAGCTGCTTCAAGCTGCAGACTTAACCACACCCTGTGTTCTTGTTCTTTGTGAGTAGAAATTAAGATTTTTCAAGTGCTAAAAAGAGTTTACCCTTGTGAGTGGCTCTACGTTCCCCTTCCAATCTGTCCTACTAGTCTCTTGCCTTGCAAACTTTCCCCCATAGAAAATAGAGAGAAACAGCCCCGATCAGGATTTTAGCGGTGACTGTCTAGTCACATCGGTAACGGTGCACAAATTATATCAGAATTGATGTCAGACAACAAAAATTAGCGTTGCATAAATTGTGTAGGTCATTGCAGTTATGCAGACCTGGCCCCGAGGCACCATGGGATCTAGTAAGGGATTCAGTTCTTTTCTGGAATAGAAGTTCTTAGCCTAGGATCTAGAGGGAACTCGGAGCTTTGGTTTGCTGTTACTGAGTTGTTTTGACTGGTTGGTTTAAAAAAAAAACTTTGATAAAATCTTACAAAAGTGAATGTTGAAAATGTTCTTTACATGTCATTGGAAAAAATAAAATAATATTCAGTGGAAATAAAATATAGTCACAAGCTTTGCTGAACATTTGTGACAATCGTAACAATAACAAAGTGGCGTTTATAGAGGAAAAATACTTTGATAATAATATTTCGGTATAATCGGTTTCCTTTGCCGTGGGTATTATTTTATGCATTTTAAAATGGCATTTTGAATCCATAGGCTTCACCAGGAAGCCCAAGGGGTCCATGACACCAGAAACGTTAAGATCCCTGGACTAGAGCAAGTCTATGTTGCTTGGGAGGGGTTGGCAGCCTCCTGCATGTGTCCCAAAGGAAGCATACAGAATGATTTTTGAGTGACATGGTGAGGACCAGCCCTGGGAAAAAATTCACAATTTTTGTTGGCAAGGTTTGGCTTTGGCTTTGTTCCCCCATCCATATCAATGCCTTTTTCCTCCGCCTTTGGCACATGTACCTTCCTTTGGGAACTTCATTGTGTCCCTCCCACCAATTCCAGACATCTAGCCTGTGTCCCTCTCCTGCGCTCAGCTCAGCTCGCCATCAGCTAATCTTTGCAAACTGCTCACTTGGGTTTCGAATGTGACTCCTTCCTGGGGGTGGGGGTCAGGGGCATTTGCATTTCTAAAGGGATACAGCTCCCTTGGTCTGTGAAAAAAAAAAAGCCCTTGACCTAGAGTTTCTGGAGGTCAAGTTTGAGTCCTCGGGCTTATTGCAACCTTGGATAAACTTAATAAAACATTACAGCCTTGGGTAAATCACTTTCCCTCTTTTGGAAGTGGTTTCCTCATCCGTTAAAAAAAAAAAGAGGGAGTTGGATTAGTTGATCTCTGAGAGTAATTCAGCTAGGGCAGCCAGGTGGATAAAGCATTGTCATAACTGGAGTCAGGAAGACCGGAGTTCAAATCTGGCCTCAGACGTTTTGCTGGTTGTGACCCTGGACAAGTCGCTTAACCTAGTTTGCCTCAATTTCCTTCTCTGTAAAACAAGCTCCAGAAGGAAATGGCAAAACACTCCGGTATCTTTGCCAAGAAAACCTCAAATGGGGTCACAAAGAGTCGGACTTGCCTGAAACAACCGGACAACAAGAACGAGGCTACTTCCAGTACTGAGATTTGCTGGTTTAGATACCTAGTGGCATCCCAGGATTCTCCGACTAAGACTTTTGAGACCCTCTCTGTATTTTTAAGGCCATAGGATCTTAGCTTTAGAGTTGAATGGGGTGTAGTCCAACCTTACAGGAGTCATAAGCATCACAAATAACACTTGAACCCAGGCCTGGGAGCTCCAGAGCTACAGGGAGGATAGTAGAATGGCTGAGATCTCCTCCTGACCTTCTGTCTTCTCCCAGGACAGTCCAACACATCCCAAAGCCAGGAGCTCCTGTAGGGCAGTGCAGAGAACATCTGGCCTGTGCAGCAGGAGCCTGGATTCCAGGCTTCACTCTGTTCTTTATGTGACCATGAGCAAATCACTTCTTTCTCAGTTTCCTCATCTGCCAAATGGAGATACTGGATTAGATGAACTTCTCTCTCATCCCCAGAAGTCTATAAAGTTTATAAGCCTTTCAGGTGGTCATTTTATAGAAACCACTCAGGAAAAAAATCTAAATAAAAGCTCATGAGATACAGATAATAGCTGATACAATATAGTAATAATATGTAATCTTAATGGAACATTAGAAATATAATATTACTATAATGTAGCTGTCAGGTAGTTAGAATTTTGTGTAGCCCTTTCACATCCATTATCTGTTCCTTACAACATGCCTGTACAAGTAGAAATAATTTTTCCCTCTTTCCAGATGGGGAAACTGAGGCCCAGTGGGGGAAAGTGAGTTATTTGGGTAAGTTATCAGTAGAGGTGCAGCTAATGTCCAGATTTTCACAAAGCATTAAAGCTAGAGGGCTTCTACTCAAATCACCTCGTTTTACCAATGAGTAAACTGAGGCTATTATTATAGCTAGCAATTATGTATCACCTACTGTGTGCCAGGTACTGTCAAAGCACTTTACAAGTATTACCTCATTTGATCCTCATGGTATTATTATTACAGATAAAGAAACTGAGGCAAACAGATTAAGCAACTTGCCCAAGGTAGCACAGAGAATAAATCAGCAGAATCTGGATTTGAACTCGGGTCTTCCTGACTCCAAATCCAGTGTAAAGTGTTCACAAACTTCAAAAAGAACTGCATAAAAGAATTATATATAGAATTAGGTAGTTTATAGAGTTATAAATGTGCGACCTTGGGCAAGTCACTTAACCAGTTTGCCTCATTTTCATCATTCATGAAATGAGGGAATTGGCCTCAATGGTCCCTAGGTCCTTTCCAATGAGTTCTTAGGATCCTGCATTGTTTTCCTTGGAATAAAGCTCTCTTTTATTTGTTTTCATTTTTGTCTCTGTAACCCCCCCAGCACCTATTACACTACCTGACATACAGTAGGTGACTAATAAATGCTTGTTGCATGAATAACCACTTATTCCATAAGCCTTCCATGCCATCCCCTCCCTCCATCTTGCACTTCTCTTATGGTCCTTATCTCTTTCTTCTCTTCATTGTAGATCACTGTGTCTCTATCTTATCATCATTAATAGCCTGAAAGCTTCTTAAGGGCAGAACCTATACTGGACTGAACCGGCCTTCTTTATAACTTCTTTAGCATTTAGCACAGTGCCTAACTCACAATAGACACTTATGAAAATAGAATGCTTATGAACCACTTGATTTGAGCTTTGTAATCCTGCCAAAGAATGCTCGGTCCCTGTGGGTACTAAGACAAGACCTTCGGCTTCCCTCCCTCCAGCCTGGTCTAGCTAGGCCAAGGTTAAAGGGGCAAGGGAGCTGGCCCTGCCAAGAGGTCTGCTGCTGAGGCTGCTGCTTCTGTTCCAAGGGCCAGGCAGGCACAGCCCTGGTCCTCCATCCTTTTTTTCCTTTGTGAGATGAGGGGCTTGGACTAGAACCTCTTCCCATCCAGCCCCATCAGCCTAGGATATGCACTGACTGAGTCTGTCCCTGCTTCAAAGGTGAAAGGAAGTGGGTTTGGGCCCATGGGACCCTGGTAAGAAAACAGGAAAAAAAAAAGCATTCTGTATCAGGGGAGGGCTGAAGGAATAGCGAGGGCTGCTGTTCCCCAGAGGCTGAGAAGGAATGTGGAACAATGAATAGAATCAGATTGGAAGGGAAAACAGTAGGTGAGTCAGTAACACAGAAAAAGGAGAAGTGGAATTCTGTGGGTCCTCCATTCTGACCCAACCACCAGCCCTGAGCAGTGGGAAGAGCACCAGATTCGGGCAGGAGAACTGGGCTCTGCTTCTCACTCGGTCACTAACTACACTTGCAACTACAACAAGTAATTTCTCTCTGGGCCCCAGCATCCTCAGCTCTGAAATGAAGGAATGGTATTAGATGATACATCTCTCCCGATTAATCCATCCTCTATTCAACCACTACAGTGACATTCCTAAAACGTAGGTCCAATGATCACACACACACACACACACACACACACACACACACACACACACACACACACACATGAGTCACACTCAATAAACTCCAGTGGTTTCCTTCCTATTATTACCTCCAGGAATAAATACATAATGTTGTGTTTGGCATTCAAAGCTCTTTACAACCTACTCTCTACCTACCTTTCCAGTTGTCTTCCACCTTACTCCCTAGCACATAGTCTTCAATCCAGTGATGCTGACCTCCTGGCTGGTTCATGAATAAAACCCTCTATCACTAGTCTCTGGGCATTCTCTCTGACTGTCCCCTATGTCTGGAATGTTCTCCCTCCTCCTCTGGTCCCACTACTCACCTGTCTGGTTTCCTTTAAGTCCCAACTAAAATTCTACCTTCTAAAGAAAGCCTTCCTCAACCCCTCTTTTTTATTTTATTTTTAATTTATGAAATAAAACAAGTATTTCCATGACAAAGTAGAATAAAAAAAGATGATGGCACGTGAAACTACAAATCTGTTATGTACAACTTAATAAATATTCCCACCCCCTCTTAATTTTAGTGCCTCCCTCTGTTAATTATTCCTTATTTATCTTGTATATGGCTCACTGTGAATATATTTGTTTGCATCTTGTCACCCTCATTAGACGGTAAGCTCCTTGAGGTCAGGGGCAGTCTTTTGCTTTTTCTAATCCCCAGGGCTTAGCACACAGTAGGCACTTAATAAATGTTTATTGGTTGATTAATCTCCCTTCCAACCCTAAACATCTACACATCTGTCAAGCCATTTCTATACCAACCATTCATAAAAATATTTAAAATAAAAACTCATGAGAGGCTTATCAGAATTTAGCCCATGACATCTGTACATTGATCAATAAGCACTTGGGTGGAATGGGAAGTTGAGTAGAATGTTTGTGATTTTCACGGCCCTTCAACATCTGATCTCACACCATACCTGTTGGGGAGGCCAGGAAGTCTGCAGATTTCAGTAGGGGGAAGCTAAGGCCCAGAATAGGAATTAGTGACGGAATTGGCATTAGAGCTCAGGTTTTCCCAGAATGTTACAGCTAGGAGGAACCTTAAACCATTTCCTCTAACTCTCTTCTTCTCCCATTTTACAGATGGGGAAACTTGAGTGACTTGTTTCAAATGAGTAGAAGTGACTTGTTCAAGGTCACACAGTGGTGGTAGTGAGCCTAGGACTCAGGTCTTCTGACACTATACTTACTATAGCTGCCTTGGGCACTGGGCAAAACAGTCTTCCTCTTTCTCTCTTCCTTTTCCCCGTCTTTCCTCTCTTTCTCCCTTGGAGTTCATCATAATTATTAAGTAATTATGAGTATCATAATTATTATGATCATTGGAGCTTTTGGGGGAAGAGAAGAACAATTCCTGTTTGGGGCTTGGTGCTCCCATTGAGTTTCAGGGCTTGGCATCTTAGCTCAAGGGCTGCCATCTTTTCTGCCATTCAGAGAGCCGCCTCTTTGGGAGAGACAGCCTGGATTCTCATGAGGGTGATGATGGGCCGTGGCTCGTACTCCTGGATTGTTGGTAGTAATGCCTTGTTTCAGTAGAAACAGAGCTGGCCTTGTGGTCAGAAAGAGTCAGGTGCTAGCCTTCCTTCTGACATATATTGGCTGTGGGATGCCCTGGCAAGTCATTTAGTTCTCAGTACTCCTCCAAAGTTGTCCTTCAGGCCATCTTTGGCATACGAGCTATAGATCACAAAATTCTGCTCTAATAATAGTAATTATGGAGAGATAGAAGAAGCTATAGGGACATAGCGGGAGAAACCAAAACCACATGGAAAGAGGATGAAGCACGTGTATGTCATCCCCATCATCCTGTCTGCTACTGGAATTGTCCTAAAAATACTTTCATTGAGCTGGAAGAAGATGAGCTTTAATCCCAATACATTTTCAAAACGGAGTTATTTTTATCCACTTGTCTAGCCCATAGAACAGTCGAGCACATTAAGAATCATAACTGTCTTTTGCCTTTCTTTATATTCCCAGCACTGAGCACAGGGCCTGGCACACACCAGCTATTTAATAAATAAGTACTTATTGACTGACATAAAATATAAAATATACCCACAGCATAGAAACTTGTTCCATGATCATTTCTATTTGAACACCATCAAAAAAGATAAGAGCAAAATTAATCATATTCATTGGGATAGGGACTGGATTCTTGGATGTGAAAACTCCCTCTACCAATGTGTGCTGGCCGGCACCTTCTGCACTTTATATCTTAAAGAATTGCCTAGAGCATTGAGGAGTCAAATGACTTGCCCAGGGTCACATGGACACTATATGTCAAAGGCAGGATTTGAACACAGGTGTTCCTGACCATACAGAAAACTCTCTGTCCACTACAACAAGCAGTCTCGTAACAACAACAACAATAGACATTTCTGCGGCATTTTATGGTGAGCAATTTGTTTAGCACATACTTCCTATCATTTGATCCTCTCAGTATCTGCTATGAACTACATAACAAGTATTACCCCCCAGGAAGCTGTGAGATGCTCAGAAGTGAAGTGATTCATTGAAAGACACTGTAGCTATTAATGGCAGAGCCAAAACTGTCATCCCAGACCTCATGACTCCTAGTCATTCATTTAAATATAAACCATTTAGTAAGAGCCTACTGTGGTGCAGAAGTATGCTAATGACCATCAGAAGATACGACAAAATATCTCCTTCCTCTCAGTAGAGGTGGAGGGCTGCAGGATCAGAATGTTGTATACACTGTTGTATTATTAGTCAGTTTTGCTTAACTATCTTTGTTCTTTCTCCTAGAAAAAGCTATTTACAGTCCTTGCCTACAATTCCCTCCCTCTTCCCCACCCCTTCCCGCCACTTCTCAGTTCTTTGTAATCTGGCTTCTGATGTTGTCAGTCAACTGAAATTGTTATTTCCAAAGCTAACTATCTTTTAATCACCAAATCTGGTGGTCTTGAGTATTTGAAACCGTTAACTGCCTCCCTTCTCTTCCTGAATAACAGAACAACTCTCTTCTGTCATGGCTCTCTTCTTACTCTTCTCACTCAACAGCTTCAGTAAGGTACTGTCCTACTCAAAATCTATGATCCTTTGCTATGTCATTGTCTATATCCTATCACCTAATTGTGGGGTGTCCATTGAGGCTCAGTCCTGGACCCTCTGCTCTTCATCTGATGACTTCATCAGCTCCTATGGGTTCAATTATCACTCTAAGAGAATGACTCTCAGACCTATAGATCCAGCCCTGGTGTTTCCTGAGCTTCAGGCCCACATCACTGTCTATGAGAAATTTTTTAATTGAATGTGCCATGGACACCTCAAACTCAACACGTCCAAAATAGAACTTATTATCTTTCTTCCAAAACCCACCTATCTACTGAACTTCCTTGTTTCTCCACCTCCCATCTCTGAACCTGTATATTGGTCACACTTTATGCTTGGAATGCACTCCCTCCTCATCTCCATCTCAGAGTCCCTCCCTTCCTTCAAGACGCAGCTCAGGCACCACCTTCTACGTGGAGCATTTTCTGATCCCCGCCTGATAAATGCTGCATGAAATCTAAAAGGCCTGTCCATCTTCTGCCATGCTGGCCTGCCTCAGCTACTCCTGCCTTTCTTCAGGAGTTATAAGGTCCCAGAAATACTCTTTCAAAGCTCCTTGGCTACAGACTTGCCTCCTTGCTTCCTTCCAAATGCCTTTACAAGAGGGGCAAAGTGTCATGCCCAATAGGTCTCCAGTCTGATCTTGGATCCCAGCTGATGGGTCTTCGGAACCAAAGAGAGAAAAACTAGGCTCACTATGGTCCAGGAAGGGTTGAGGTTTTGTTGGGGCTTTTTCCCCTCCTAAACAGATGTAGAATGTCTGCTTTTTGCCAGATCAGCTCTGGAGCAAGTCCAAAGCAGGGCCCGCTGTGATCACATTCCAGCCTGAATGCAAACTGAAGTTTGCCTGATTTGTAGGTGCCGTCCAGTATCAGGGCTGGAAGGCAGCTTCTCCCTGAGCAGGGAACCCCTCCTGGGAAGGGCAAACAGCCAGGGAAACCTTTGGAAGGGGAGTATCACTGGCTGCAATCAAACAATGCAGACACCGGAGCCTCATTGCAACTTAGCATTCAGGACCTGGTCTAGAATGCAATTGTCCATTCCTTTTGTTAATGGATTGCTAGCCCCATTAAGCCAGTGTTCGTCCCTGAGATCAAGCAACCAGAGATTCTATTGTCTCCCAGGTCCTCAGCTAGATGTTTAGAAGGGCTTAGGAAATCCAGTGATTGGAATATTATATCCCTTGAGAATAAAGAGTAAATGCTTACTGTGACTCCTCTCTGGATCTCTCTTTAAACTATTATAAAATGATGGTTCCAACCAACAAGCATTTATTAAGAACCTACATGTGCCAGAGATTGTTCCTAAGAATATGGAGACATAAATGAGTAATCCTTGTCCTTCCAGAACTTATGATCCAGCAGGGGAAAACATGTCCATATATAGGTAAATACCAAATAGATGCAAGGTCATTTGGAGGAAAGACACTAGCACTTGGAAGTATCAAGAAAGGCTCCATCCAGCTGATTCTTGAAGGAAATGAGAAGTCGAAGGGAAGAGGGACTTCTCCCCCTCCCCACTCAGCCAGATGTGGAACCTTGGTTAAGTGCTTACTTAGCACAATGCTTGGCACATAGTAGGAGAACAGCCACTACAAAGGCACAGAGTTGGTAGACTGGTGTGTCACGTGTGAGGAACTGTAAGAAGGCCAGTTTAACTGGACCATAATCCTTTCCAGCCCTCACATTCCATGTTCTAAGATTTCCTTTAGAGAGAAGAGCGTAGATTTAGAGCTGGAAAGAACATCAGGAGTCATCTAAGGCAGCCTCCTAATTTTAGAGACGAGGAAACTGAGGCCTGGGAAGGTCATATGATTTGCCCAAGGTCACACCAAGGCAGGATTTGAAATCAGACTCTCTGATTTGAGATCCAGGGCTGTCCTCACACCATAGGACACTGCCCATCCCCCTGTAACCATCCCGCATTTCCATCCTCCTGTTTTGTCTTCTAAGGATCTCTCCAGCTCCAACATAATACCATAGATTAGCACTTGAAGGGACTGTAGGGACCATCTAGTATAACCACCTTTTATTGTGGGGTAAACAGAGGCCCAGAAAAAGGACACATTTACCCAAGGTCCCATTTAGCCTTAAAGAAACTCAAAGCCTATATAAGTGCGACCTGTTGTGGGTCTAATGATTCTAAGTGAGCTCTTGAAAAGAAGGGTCCATTTTGTCCAAATTACAGCTGCCTTATCTGGGTGAAACACATATAATACTAGACTTCTCCTTCTTGCCACACCTCTCCACAACTGAAATGTGGTGGCCAGACTTAGACTGTGGCAGGAAATGAGCCCATGATTGGTGGTTTCTGGGGGAGTTGCCATGTGAACGAGGCATCAACGGCTACGTTAGAGCAATTGCTTCTGCAGATCCAGCCGAGCTAGGCTCCTCCCTGCCCCGCCACTCCCAGCCACAATGCCCTGAGCCGCCTTTCTTCCTTGCACCCCTGGCATACCTTCTTTCATCTCCTTTTCTCTCCCAGGTTCTACTTTTCAAGGTACAGCTTAATTCCCACCACCCAATGCAGGCATCATGGTTAGAAGAAAAAGCAACGTATATCCAGTTAGAAGCCAGAGGACCCAGGCTTGAATTCTGTCTCTGTTGCTTACTTCCCATACAACCTTGAGCAGCTCTCTTAACTTCTTGGCCCCTACTTTTCTTCGTCTGTAAAATGAGGTTAGGATAGATGATCCTTAAGGTCCTCCCAAATTCCAAACCCTAAAAAGCCTTCCTTGACCACTGGTCTTTTCTTGTCTCATTGCTGTCTCCAGTCTATCCTCTGACCCTTTCCAACCCATCCTCCACACAAGTGCTGGAGTAATCTTCCAGTGCTCTCTTTATTGTTGTGGCTTAGTGATTTCAGTTGTGTCTGGCTCTCCATAACCCCATTTAGGGTTTTCTTGACAGAGATACCGGAGTGGTTTTGCCATTTCCTTCTCCAGCTCATTTTACAGATGAGGAAACTGAGGTAAAGAAGGTTAAGTGACTTGCCCAGGGTCACACAGCTAGCAAGTGTCTGAGGTCAGATTTGAATTCAGGAAGATGAATCTTCCTCACTCCAAGTCTGGATCTCCATTCACTGCACCATCTAGCTGCCCCTACTCTCATCATGTCATTTCTCTAGTCAAAAAAAACTTCAGAAAATCCCCATTGCCTACAGAGTAAAGTATAAATTCCTAGTCCTATCATTCAAGCCCCTCCAACTCTCATTCCAGATTACCCTTTTAGTCAGCTTACTCCTGTTCCCCACAAACTATATGTTAGCCTAACTGGACTTTCTATATTCTCCCCTCTCACCCTGCTCGATCCTGTCCCTACTCCTTTGCTCAAACTGTCTTCTTTGCCTGCAATGGATTCCTCCTTTTGCCCCTGTCTTACTTAAAGTCCCTTCTGTCTATGTCCAAATTATGTACCACCACTTTCATGAAGTCTTTCTTGTATCCCTTCTCTATCTTCATGAATTTCTCATAGCTCTTTGCCTGGCTCTCTCACATTTATTAGGATCATAAGATTAGAGCTAAAAGGAAACTTGGAAGTCACATGATTCAACCTCCTTATTTTACAGATAAGCTGCAGCCCAGAGGAGAAGTCACCCAAAGTCATATAAGTGACAGAACCTGTATTTCCAATCATATCCTTGGACTCCAGAATTGGCTATTCTTGCCCCTGTAAAATATTAATAGTTTATTTTTAGATATCATTTTATAGTTTACAAAGCGAGTTTCTCCCCCAAATCCTGTGAGATATCCATTCAAATGTTGGGGGTCTCTGTTTTGTAGTTGAGGCTCAGAGACCCATCCATGATGAACTAGCTAGTAACCGGCATTGCTGAGACTAGAATCCAATCCCTTCCACTCTCAAGTTAGTACTCTTTGTACTACATCCCTGGAAGGAATGATCAAAACAGATTCAAGAGACTACAACTGCTGTTCTTTGTCATAGCTTCAAATGTTTAAATGCTGAAATAGTTCCTGTGTATTTAAGTCACTCTTCTTTGTAGCATCTTTAATTGTGTTCTCCTTCTCCACGTTAGAGTGTGAGTTCTTGAGAGCTGTCTTGTGTACACACAATGCCTCATACATCTTAATTAGTGTTTCAGTGAATTGAGTTGAACTGAATCTCCCCAGGGATTTCCTCTGAACTTTTAGAGCAGTGGTTCTCAACCTTCCTAATGCCTCGACCCTTTAAAACCCGTATGTGGGTGTATGTGCATGTGGGCAGACCCACCTGGAGATAGATAGAGGAGCAGTTGTTTCGATTCCTAAGACCCTCGGAAATATGTGTTTTCCAATGGTCTTAGGCGAGCCCGTTTGACCCCCAAAGGGATTGAGACCCACAGGTTGAGAACCGCTATTCTAGAGTATGTTGGGGAGTTAAAGTAGCTGCATTTGATTTTGTCGTGTGTTGTCATATGTCTCCCTCTGTAACCCTTACTAGCTGTGGGAACTTCACCTCTAAAATGACTCTTCTTCATAGGCTGGGTAGAAAAGGTAATGTTTATACTAACAGTGTCAGAGGACTGCCATTAGGAAACTGATTTGCAAAGCGCTCTTTGAATATGAGCTGGCATTATTATCTTCCTCTCTCTTCAAGGAAACCCAGCCCAATGCAGGCACATGGTAGGTATTTGGTAAATACTAGGTTAATTCCTAGGAAGACTTCTTATCTTAACTTCCTGTCTCCCCCAAGAGCCTGTCCTATTGATTATTTCCCCCATCTCTCTCATTTTCAGTCTCTCCCTACCTACTGGCTCCTCATGACCTATAAAAACTTGTAGGGCTCAAATCCCAGCTCTGTTACTTACTAGCAGTGTGACCTTGGGCAAGTCACTTAACTTCCCTGGACCTCAGATTCCTTATCTATACAATGAAAAGGCTGGTCTAGATGGTCTCTAAGTTAATTCTAGTTATAAATCTACGATCTTAAGATCCTGTAATTTTTTTAAAAGCCACTTTCCTTTGACTCTACCATCCTCTGTGGCTAATGTCCAGTATCTCTGTTTATTTTCCCTCCTAAACTTCTAAAAAGTTACTTTACATTTACTGCCTCTTCTTCTTCACCCCATCCACCCTTCATCCAGCCCTCAACAGCCTGGCTTCCAACCCTTTCACTCCACCAAAACTATTTTTCCCTCCAAAGCTCATGAGGACCACTCTGTTCCTAAATACAATAGCTTTTTCTTGGTCTGCATTCACTTTGATCTTTCCAAAGCACTCACCATTGCTGACCACTTACCTCTTCCCTGATATTCCTGGAAGCCTTTGGCCTGTGTGACTCTCTTGGTTAGACAATTCCTTCTCAAGTTCGCCATCCTCATCCTGTTCCATGAGGATGGATGTCCCCCAGGGCTCTGTCCTCTCTTCTCTCTTCCTTGGTGATCTCATCTACTTCTGTGGATTTATCACCTACTCTAGTACCAAGAGCCCCCCTAAGCTCTAAAGTCCATTTGCAACTTGCATGTTCCCCTAGCACCTCAAATTCAACATGTTCAGAACTGAACTCATCTCTCCCTAAGTCTTCCTCCTCCCAGCTGTCCTGCCTTCTTAACCCCCCAATTCTGTTGACTCCTCCCTATCTGTCACATGGAAAGCTTGGGGGTCATGGGATCAAAGGATCACACACCTAGGTCTGGAAGGGAGCATAGGGGTCATCTAGACCAATTCCCTTGTTGTACTTAAGAGGAAGCAGGGGCCTGAAGAAGGGAAGTGATTTACCTGCCCAAGATCCCACAGAGAGTAAGTGATAAAATAGCATTTGAACTCACTGAGGTCTGAGGTTCAGCCCTCCTGGTCCGGCATTCTCACCACTGTACCTACCATGTCTTTCTTCACCCTCACCCTGTATATCCAATCCACTGCCAAGTCTATCCATTCTACCTCCACAACATTTCCTTCCTCTGCCTTCTCTATTCCTTATTCACTTGACCACCACTCTGGTTTGGGGCCTATCCCAGCTTCCTACCTGGCCCCATTGCCTCCCAGCCTTCCCATCTCCTATCCATCCTTCCCATGCTTACCAAAACAGCCTTCCTCATATAGACCCTACCATTGTCACTCCCTGCTCAAAAACCGTCGCTGGTTGCCTGTTGGAGAAAATATAAATGCCTTAGCTTGGCATTTATGTCCATGATTGAGATCCAGCCTACTCTTCTTTCTGCTGAAATCTTCTCTAAGACCCAGTTCAGGTGCTCCATGATAGGATTATCATGAGAGCCAAGGGGACCTTAGATGCTGTCAAATCCAACTTCTTGCTTTTACAGACCAAAAAACTGAAGCCCAGAGGGGTTAAGTGATTTGCCCAGGACCATACAGTGAGTGAGTGTCTGAGGTGAGATTTGAATCCACTTTGTCATCTGTCCCCTTCATGATTGCTTCCTACACCCAACCTGGCCAAAAGCATTCTCTCTATCCTCAGATTTTACCCATCTGCGTGGACGGACAATCTCTGTACTTTCCCGCCCACCCCACCTATAGAATGTCTCTGCTGAGGATACAGGGAATGCCACTTTTTACTTCTATGTCCCCAGGACATAACACAGAACTTGACCCACATTGCTGTTGTTGTTCAGTCATTTTTCAGTTGTGACCCCATTTGGGGTTTTCTTGACAAAGATATTAGAGTGGTTTAACATTTCCTTCTCCAGCTTGTTTTACAGATGAGGAAACTAGGCCAAGAGAGTTAAATGACTTACCCTGGGTCACACAGCTAGTAAGTGTCTGAGACTGGATTTGAGCTCTGGTCTTCCTGACTCCAGGCCCTGTAGCTCCATCCATTGTACCTCCTAGCTGCCCCTAACTTGACCTATTAATAAGTATTTGTCAAATTGAATTGGTGAGGCAGTTCTGATCTTCCCTTACTCTTGGGGTTTGGAATCTATTACATGGATCTCAGACAGAAGGCACTTCCCACCCACACCCTCCTGCCCACATATTGATGCTAGATGATCCTGAAGGCTGGATCTGAAATCTTGGCCAGGAGCCATACAGGATCCCTTCCTGCACCTAACTGGAACCTTAACTCTCTTTCCTAGTAGCCATACTCTACATTGTTCTTAGGCTGTAGTCTAAGGAAGTATCATCTCCTTAATGGTATAGGCAGGAGAAAACACACTAGATTGGAAGTCAGAGAACTTTGATTTGAATTCTGGCTCTGTTCCTTACCACCTGTATTACCTGTTAAAGCCTCAGTCTACTCCTCTGTAAAATAATATGACAATAATACTTGCCTCACCTACCTCACAGAGGAATTGAGTAGAAAGTCTTGTTCTAATCTATGGAAGGAAGGGTGAGGTGGTGATCATAATTTATGCTTATTCTCCCACATTGTCCACTGAGAAATGGCAGACACATTGGGGTGCCAATAAATGTTTCAGGGAAACCTCTCTCCTTTTCTCGTGTAGAGACAATCCTGGGCCAGGGTGCGTGGAGGGGATGTGGGATGGGGCACAGATGACAATGATCCCAAGAAGTTGGAAGTGCCCCTCCCCATAGCCATAGAGAAGCCCCCTGTCATCCCAGCAGTCCCAACCTTGCCACCATGACTCAGTCCTCCCAGCCAATCCGAGAGGAGCCCAGTTTGGCTGGATAGAGGCCCAGCTCCCCACCCCTCTCTCTGGCTCCCTGCCTCCTAGTGAAAGGATTGCTGGGCTGAGGGTCAGGATTTCATCAGCTCCAGATGTGGGGTTGGCAGAACCACTGGTCCCATTGGCTGGGCTGTTTCCCACATGCCACCAGGCCTTCCTGTCTGTGCCTCCAGGATCAGGGACCAGGAACAACCACTGTGTTCATTGCTTTTTCCCTTCCTGCCAACATGTAGTTAGGATGTGTTAAAATGAAAGATCTATTAGGACTAATTAACTGATGGCAGACACCAGGCAGTCAGGCATAGACCAGCAAAAAATGAAGTCATGGCCCAGGCCTCACTTAGTGTTTGTGGTTCAGTGGAAAGTGAATTTGCTTTAGAGTCAATGGACATGGTTCAGACTGGGGCTCTGATACTTTGGACCCATGTGACCATTTAGTAAGTCTAGGCCTCTGTTTCCTCTTCTGTAAAAATGAGGTGTTTATCTAAGATTGTCTAAGATCTCTTCCAGCTCTGAGTCCCATGACCCGTCCTTGCTATGTTCCTCAAATCACCGAGTCTTACATGGGTGCAGTGGGGGAAATCACCTTAGTTATGCCAGCCTTCCCCTAGGAAGACAATGCTCTCACCTTAGCCTCAGGAGGGATGGCCTTAGAGTTATTCCTCCCACTGTAAGGATGAACTGTGCCGGCCACACTCCCACTCTCTTGATTGGTGGCCAGTGCCAGTGCATTAAATAAAATAGTAAAGAAAATTAAAAGTTCCTGTCTCTGGTCATGGATATCAATTGCACAGAGTCAGGGAGGGACCCTAGAACACAGAGCAGCAGAGTTCAAAGGGCCCTGGGCATCTAGAATGTCAGAACTGGAAGGACGTTAGAATGTAGAAGGTGGTCAGGACTTCAGAAGCATCTGAACCACAGGGGTCAGACCTGGGGCTTGCAGGTCACAAGGCAGCTGCTCAAAGGAACCCCATTAAAATGTAACTGGGAAATGTTTAACAAAAAAGATGCAGTACAACATAGATAATGCTAATTTGTGGTTTTCTAAGGTAGTATGTGGTCAGCAGGGATTAGTTTCTGTTTGAGTGTGACACTGCTCTAAACCAGGGGTTCTTAACCTTTTAGGGGTTTGAAGAACAATCTGTGACTGGAGGTCAGGGCTCACTAGACAAAGTTGCAGGGCATAGCTCCTTTACCTGACCCCTGAACCACTGACCACAGACTGGCCAGTGATTATTCAGCAATCCAACAGATGTTCCCAGAGCACCTACTATATGCCAAGAAGCCTGAGAAGCACCCGAATGCACAAGATGTGATCTTAATCCTAGGGGAGCGGATGGAGGGAGGAGGGAGGCAGCAGAAGGGAGAGCGATGAGAGTAAAGGTGCCCAGGGTCATACAGCCAGTAAGTGTCTGAGACTGGATTTGAATTCAGGAAGATGAGTATTCCTAACTTCACACCCAGCATTCTATCCACTGTGCCACCTACCTGTAGTATTAGTCAAATACAATGTAGCATCAGAAAATACACTGGCTTTGTAGTCAGTGGGGTTGGGTTCAAAATCTACCACCAAATACACCTGACTGCCCTGGCCTCAGTTTCTTCACCTGTATAAAAAGGAGGGGGACTGGACTAGCAGCCTATGAGGCCCTTTCCAGCTCTATATCTGGGATCATAGATGAGTGCCCTGTAAGGGCTACCAAGTCCTATCAGAATTCTGAGAGAAGGCCTCATGGAGATGGTGGCATTGGAGTTGGGCCTGGCAGAACTGGGTGGGATTGTGAGATCAGCCAAGAGTAGAGAGAGAAAGAAGAACCAAGTGTGGTTAATCACAAATCTCTGATGTGGAAATCCTGGACTGGGGGAGCCACTCTCCCTTCTTTTCCCCAGAGTCTCCGATAGGGCAACCCTGCCCTCCCGGTTGGGTTAGAACCTGAACACCAACTCCACTGGCATCTTTAGTTTTCTGTGTGAGCACTGGCAATCAGCAAATCCTTCAGATCCAGGCTGGACTGATTGTTCTGCTGACTGTCTAGACTCAAGAAAGTCACAGAGAAAATGTTAATGGTGAAGATTAAAGTCAAGCTGGTGTCATTTAGGAAAAGTCGCTTGTTAATCATTTACCAGGACAGCTCAGCTCCCTTCCAGCAGAGCATGCAAAGGGGAAGGGGCCGAGTAAGGGGCCTAAAACTGTCCAAAGGCAAAGCCTGCCATGAGTTTAACAAAACTCCTACCTGGCCTGTCTGCCCCTTTGGGGAAAGAGGAAATGAAGAGTGGCTGTGGGCCTTCCTCTGTTGCTGGCCCCATTATAACCTAAGCCCAAGTGGAATTGGTCTGGCATTTCTAATTGGCATGTGTGCCCTTTGTCTGGGAGGAGTGAAAGTTTACGTTCTTATCACGTGGTACAGACTTTTCAATCTTATAGATGTCAATCAATCAATATTTGTTATTTTTAAAAGAAAGAATGATTTTTAATATTTGGGTATCCAATGTCCTAAGTGTGTCAGATTATGCTTAAAATAAAAAACAACCCATGTTTCACAGTACATAACATGTGTGTGTGTGTTTTTTTAAAGATACAATCTTTAGTCCATGCCTTAAAACTGGAACAAATTAAAACTCAATGGTCTTGTTTTCAAATTAAAGAAAGTCAGTCAGATAGACACCTATATCTTTTCTTCTCTCCAAAGTGTTTTGACATATATTAAGCACCTACTTGTGCCAGGCATGCCAGGCACTGTGCTAATTTCTGGTCAGAGGTAGAAGGGACTGTAGAACGCAGAAGAGCCAAGCTCAAAGGGACCTTAGCACCTAGAATGTCAAAATTTGAAGGATCTTAAAATACAGAATGCCTGGCATGGGTGAGACTTTAGAGATCTTCCAAACCCGGGGTTCTTAATCTGTTCTGTGAGTGTGAGTGGGTGTCATGGGCTGCTTGGGCATTCTGGTGTGACCTTTGGACCTCTTATCAGATTAGTGTTTCTAAATAAATATCTGGGATTACAAAGGAAGCCAATTATACTGAAATAACAATTTTTTTCCTTCCACCTAAAGGACCCCTGAAATTTATCCATGGACCCCAGGCTAATACCCAAAATTATAATACAACTCCTTTATTTTACAGAGGAAATAACTGAGGTTCATGAAAAGACAATTACTTGTCCAAGGTCACACAGCAAGTTAGTGGTCAAAATGGTGCTAGAACCCAGATCTCCTGACTTAATACTGCCATACACTCCATGTCTCTGTCTACAGGCTCTCATTTAGAACAAGGCCCTTTGGTCCTCAGTTATAAATGAAGCTGCCTTTGGATCTCACAGAACAGACAGTCCTTTAGACCAAGGCTGAGTTCGGAGGGAGTAAAATATAAACAGATGCTAATTGGTGCTGTGGTTCATTGTCCCTCTCTGTTTCTTTCTCAGTCACTTGGCTTGCACTCCAGTGAACTCCCCTTTCCTTGTTCCAAACCTCTCTCTAGCCAGTGCTCAGGGCTCTCTCCCCTTCTTGGGGCTACCTACTGCTCCCCTGTGGTGATGGCCCAATGGGGCATCACTTCCCCAGGCAAGACCCTGCGCTAGGAACCTTCCCTTCAGAACACCCACATCCTTTCTCTCTGCTCCCTGTTCATAGGGTAAAACTGCAACGCAGACCCCTCTCCCCCAAGAGAACATGCAGCCACAGCAGAGCTAGGAGATACTAAGAAAATAAAACCCAACCTCCTCATTACACGATGGCCACTAATGGCCCTTACCTATGCACCTGACCCCAGAAAGCTCTTTAATCATGATGCAGGTGGTATTCATTTCTGGTACTGAGGGGGAGTTTCATTTCAGGGGGAGGAGCTAGGAATTGTTTTGGGGGTCATATATGCCTTTCAGACTCAACAGCAACTGCTAATTCTGTCTCTGTTCAACAATTCAATAGGTATTCATTAATCCTCTATTACATACAAGACTGTGTGGGGGCACAGGGGATAAAGAGAGAGAGAAAAAAAAACAGAATCCCAATCCCTAATCAGTTTACTAGCCTGGACAGGTTTACAAATGTTTATTTATTTGTTTGTTTGTTTGCTTTTTGGAGGGGGGAAGATGGGGCAATTGGCGTTAAGTGACTTGCCCAAGGTCACACAGCTAGTAAGTGTCTTCAGGTGTCTGCGGCTAGATTTGAACTCAGATCCTCCTGACTCCAGGACCAGTGCTCTATTTACTGAGCCACCTAGCCACCCCAGATTTACAAATAATTAAAGGATCTCAGTTTAAATCCTGGCTCCTTCACTAACTCCCTGTGTGACCTTGGACAAGTCACTCTGTAAAGTGAGGATGTTGGACTGAGTCTTTCTAAAGGACTTGGTGAATTTGAGGTGCTTTATATCTGCCATCCCAGCTGTTGCTAACAAACGATTTCAGTTGTGGCAGCCTTGAGCTCAGCTTTGGGAGCAAGACCTAGAATTGAAAACGACTTTGGAGCATCATTTTTTCCCCATCATCTCACACCAGTTCCCCGGCGTCTCTTGGCCCCAGCCCTGATCCTTGGTCTGGCTGGACACCAGCACACAGATGGGCTTACCAACTTCTCCAAAAAGAGAGAAACCAGCTGGCCCTGATTCACTGCAGTACAATTCGGTCCAATCCAGTGGCAAATTCTCAAACATTTATTAAGTCTGCTGTGTGCCGAGCCCCATGCTAAGCGCTCAGAGGGAAAATACAAAGTTTAAGACAATCTCCTCTTTTCTGGAGCTCATGGTGCAGTAGGGGAGATAAGACACAAACACAGAACTGGAAGAGACTGTTTCAAGTAGTGTACTAGAGAGAGGCAGTGGGATGTGGTAACTGGACAGAGATTTAACCTCTGAATCAAGAATACCCAGGTTCAAGTCTAACCTCTTACATATTCTGACTGTGACCCTGCGACAATCACTTAACCCCCACCTCGGTGCCCTTTACTTCTGTGGAGAGATAGTCTTAACTTCTAGGAACTCCCTGTGGGTCAGTTAAAAACAAATTAGATAATTAGTGGAAGACAAAGTGTCCTGTGAGGAAGCAGATTGTTACTGAGTCAAGATATCCAGTGAGGCCTCTTGAAGGAGGTTGCCTTTGAGTTGGGTTCTCAAGGATAAGTAGGAACCTAACAGATGAAGAAAGGAAAGAAGACAATCAAAAGCACAGGGAACTATGTGGTTAAAGGCAAGGAGGCAGGACATTAAGAGACTGCTTAAGGGACAGAGTAGTTCTGTTTGACTCAAAGTTGCATAGGTATAAGGCAGAGAGAGACATGAGATGAGACTGGAAAAGTAGGGTAGCGTCATGATTGCCAAGCCAAGGAGTTTGATTTTTACTTACTAGGCAGTAGGGAGGCTCTGAAGGTCTTGAAGCAGGGAGGAATGACTAGATCTACACAGGAGGGTTTGTCTAACAGCATGTGAAGGAAATTTTGGAGGGGCAAGAGTGTAGAACTGGAAAGCCCCAAACCCAGAGCTACCTTCTCAAAAGTCATGTTGGACACCCAGAACCCAGGTTTTATTTAAATCTCTTCCTCCCATCCTGCCTTTTATTTTCTAACACGCTTGGCAAATCACTTGATTTCTCTGTCCCTCTTCTATAAAGTGGGGCTATTTGCATCCTTTACTTCCAGGCATATTGTGAAGATCATGGCAGTTAACAGTTAAGCAGTGCTTTGCAAATGTTATGATCCTAAAGAAAATCCAGCACCTGCCCTGTGGTTCCACTTCTCTTTGATGAAATTTGGAATTTGGAGTTAGAAGACCTGGGGCTACTACTTTCCACCTATGTGACCTGGGGAAATTCACCTTCCTGGGTCAGTTTCCAAATGGGTAAAATAAAGATGTTGTTCTCAATGGCTTCCAGTCCTCAGTCTAAGATCCTTATCCAGACTTTTTTTCCCCAGTGACTCTTTTGTCTGGAGCTCAGGCTTCTGCTCTCCCCTTGGGTTGTGGACTTCCAGGACAAAGTCCAAACTCCTTGGTATGGTCTAGCAGTATATTACATCTCCAGCCTTATCTCCCTCATCTCTGGGTTATGGGAGCCCTTTATTCTATTGAGGCTCTTTGCTTCCTTCTACCCCAACACATGCAATGCTCCTACTTTCCCCTGAGACTTGACTCTGTCTACCCAGAAGGTCACAGGGCAAGGACTAGCAAATTCCAGAAATCCAAATAGGAAATAAAGGTTAGGTCAGATTTGTAGAATCATAGAAATTAGACATGATAGAAACATGTTTTAAAGATGAGGAAACTGGAGCTCAGAGAGGTGAAGGTGACCTGTCCAAGGTGACAAAACTTTGTAGAGGAGGTAGATTTTCATCTGGGCCTTGAAGGATGAATAAGCATCAGATAGGGGGAAAAGGAGGAGGGAAGGCATGGCAGAGGGGGATCAGGAGAGACCCATCTTTCTAGTCCCCTGTAAAGCAGAAAGTTAGGGCCTTTCTCCATGAAAAAGAATATTTCATGAAGGCTTCCAAATTTTAGGGATTTAAACACCATTTTATAACACGTTTTGTCAGTGTCTACTGACATTATTAAAAAAATTAAACTAAATAAGATTAAAATGAATGATTTTCTTTGAAAAAGGCATAAATGTTAGCAAGCAAATTAGAACTTTGCTACTCACAGTTAGGCAAAAGTAGAGGGAGAGGTGTGTTTTTTTTTCTGATGCCCTGTTATCTGTCTCTTCTCTGTCTCTCTTCCTTTAACTCTCTACCTAGGAAGGACCTCCAAAAGAATCCCCAGTCAAGCTGTAGGCTTCACAGGTCAGGCCTTCTCAGAACTCCATCCTGATCTCACCAATTCATTACAACACCTATTGGTTAAGGGCCTGTTATGGCAAGACCCATAGGTACTGGGGATACAAAAATGGATAGATGCAAATCCTCTTCTCAAGCACCTTAAATCTCCTTGGAGGTACCACATTGACTTGGGTCAATAGATTACATGGTATGGTATTAGGTCCAAAGTCCTCTAGGGAAAATCTGAAAAGGGAGAGACCCCGTTGAGAGGCAGGGATCAGAGAAACTTCATAGAAGAGCTTGCAACAGATCTGAGCCTTTGGGGAGGAGTGGTGCCATCTAATAGGAATGAGGAGAGGAGAGTCTTAGCTGAGGAAACTGAAGATGTTTAGCCTAGAAATAAGTCATATCTAGGAAAGATATCGGTCTTCCCATGGTCCCAGGAGGCAGAACAAGAGCACAGGAAATAAGCAGCAAAAAGAACATAGACTCTGGGTCAGAATACCTGGCTTCAAGTCTCCTATCTGATGGTTACTGCCTGTGCGATCTTGGGCAAGGGAATTAACTGTCTGGGACTCAGTTTTCTCATCTATAAAATGGGGTAGAGTTTTACTAGATAACCTCTTTGGTTCCTACAGTTCTAAATCTTTGGCACTGAGTTTTAGGTGCATTTAGACTTGATACGGTGAAAAATTTGCTAACAATTTGAGTTCTACCTGCCATGGGAAGTGTGGGTTCCCTCTCCCTGGATGAATATTTGTCAAATATGTTATAGCAAGCATTATTTTGGGGAATGTGGGGTTGGACTGGTTGGCCTCAAGATCCCTTCAGACATGAATGGGAAGAGGGAAGAGAATGGCCTGGGGAGGTGACAATAGGAGGAGATCCAGGAATAGCTACTAGTCTAGCTTGGCTGGAATGCATGCACAGAAACTCCTCAGGCCTGGCCAGGCCTCATGCAGATCCCATTAGTCCTCCCTGCTCTTGGTACACTGCCCTCCCCCCTGGGTTAGGCTCTCCCTTCCTGCTGTAGCATCTTGTCTAAAAGTC
The DNA here is from genome assembly GCA_028627135.1 of Pseudochirops cupreus. NCBI lineage: Eukaryota > Metazoa > Chordata > Mammalia > Diprotodontia > Pseudocheiridae > Pseudochirops > Pseudochirops cupreus. The sequence goes on along the minus strand of CM053583.1, from coordinate 374,958,419 downwards.
ATCTCCTATGGCCATCCCACCTCCTCCTGGACCAGCTCAGTAGTGGTCCTAAATGTTTCCCAAGTGTATCCCAGGTGTGAGAATGCCTGCAATAGGCTAAACTGACCCCCTAACCAATCTCCACCCACCTGTAAGAACTTTCTTATACCCACCCAAACTTTTGTCTGAGTAATAGCACAATCAGCTCTGTGCTTTGGTTTATCGTTTTTTTTTTTTAACCTTATTTGCTAAGCACATTATAATAATTGAAGAAAATCATAATTTCAGAGATTTAGAGCTGGAAAGGGATCTTAAAAAGGCTTTTGAATCCAATCCCTCTCATTTTACAGATGGGAAACTGAGGCTGAAAGCAGTTAAGTGACTTGCCCAGGGTCACACAGGTTTTAGCTTCTGAGGCAGAATTTGAACTCAGGTCTTCCTGACTCCAGTGCTAGCTTTCTATCCCCTAGGCCACCTGACTACCTGGGATCAGAAAGTCTTAGAATGTTAGAACTAAAGAGGGCTTTTCTATTCATATATGACAATGAACTCCATTCCATGAGTTGGCAGTGAGATTCTGGTGGAAAGGACACTGCCCTACTAGTCAGAAGGCCTGGGTTCTAATCCCAGATCTTACTGGTTTGCTGTGTAACCTTGAACATATCACTACCCATCCCTGGGTATAAGTTTCCTACTCTGTAAAATCTGATCTCCAAGGGCTGTTCGAGCTCTGACATATGATCTCAATTCCATTCCAACTCTGATATTCTGTGTTCTAAGGCCCTTCTGCTCTGACATTCTATATTCTAAGGTCCTTTCCAGCTTCAACCATTCTCTGTCCTCAACTTCCATACAGCTTTGTATGAGACTTTTCTTCTAGGTATTCCTTGCTCTTGGAGAAAAGATGGCTCCCACTGCCATCTTGAAGCAAAATAATGGCTGCTAAGTGTTTCCAAATGTTCCTCTGTTCTGTAATTGCCCCAAGCAAAGCCTGCAGTTCACAGAACCACTAGTTTAACCCCCTTGCTTGATGAATGTTTTTGTATTAAGTAAGCTTCCCAGTTGGATTCTGTGCTTGCTGGTTTCCTCTTGCAGCTCTCTCTTTCATGAAGGCTCACATTTCACCCTGTTCACGTGTGCATTCTAGTCTGTGGTCTTGCTTTGGGGACCTTTTTTTTCTTTCTGCTGTCTTGTCACCCAGTAAATTATATACTAACTATTTTAGGCTTGATGTTTCAGTTAAATATCAAGGAAGAGCGACCAACTGGGTTATTTAAGTGGTACATAATGATGCCCATCTCTGCAAGGGTGGGGACCACTGGGGTCAGAGGCTATTGCACAGGGATATAATTATAGCTTTAGAGCCAGAAGGACCTTAGAAGTCTCCTATTCCAATTCCCTCATGTTACAGATCTGCAAACTAGATGGGGAAATGTTTTGCCCAACGCCGCACAGGTTGTAAGGAACAAAACAATGAGATTCAGACCCTTATACTTTGATTCCAAGTCCTGGGTTTATTTCCCTCCACTATGATGCTTCTGATTAGTCCTGGCCCCATTAAGATGATGGCATCTTATTTTTTTGCTGGTCAGAACATTCATCTGTCTTCCTGGTTTTCTTTTGTGGTGTCTGGAAGTTCATCTGTGAGCTATTAATTCATCATTTTTCACCAAACCTCATTACTACACTTTAGAAGCACACAGAGTCCATGAGAATTGAAGGCGACCTCAGCAGTCATGTGGTGCACACTTCCGTCTGACACATAACCACATCTCTTTTTTGTCTTCTTGCCAAATGGTCTTCCAGCCCAATGCATTGCCGAACAGTTCTGATTATTAGAAAGTTCTCCCTTCTTTTCTTGAGCAGGAAGTTGCTCCCCTGTGAGCTTTCATGCAAAGTGACTGGTTCTGCACACACACATAAAAACACACACACACACACACACACACACACACACACACACACATATCCATTATGTCATTATGTAAGTTGGCTTCCTCTTCCACGTGACCATCTTCAGATCATCTCCCTGCCCTGAATCTCTTCTCTGTCAGTCGCCTAGCATTTATTAAGCACCTACTGTGTACAAGGGACTGTACCTTTAAGCACTGGGGATACAGAGAGAGTTCCTGCTCAAGGACCTCACAGGCTATTGGAGGTTGGTTGTTGTACTTTGTTTTTGAAGAGGACCAAAATAACATCACTATGTTAGAGTCAAGTTATGATGTGTCCAACTATGGCTGATCAGACCAAGACAAGCTCAGAAGGCTCTACTCACAAGTCAGGCACAAATAGTCCATATGAATGTTTGAGGTGGATTCTCTAAATTTACACATCTCATGTTTCTTTTGAGCTATTTCAGTTCATCTTTGCTCACAGAGCACTGCACTTCTCTGATGAGGGCACACCATGCTGGGTGGTCCTGTGCCAATGTCTCTTACGTCATACAATCAATTCCAAAGTTCCTCTTAAAAGAGACCTTGAGGATATCCGTTTATCACTTCTTATAACCACCATGTGAACACTTGCCCTGTGTGAGCTCTCCATAAAAGTCTTTTTGTCAAGCATACGTTTGGCATTTGAACAAGGTGGCCAGCCTGTGGGAGTTGCGCTCTCTGCAGTAGAGTTTGAATGCTTGGCCGACATTATATGTAAACAACTATTAACAAACAAGTCGTGTATGGGATAAACTGGAGATATACAACAGAAGGAAGGCACTGACGTTAACGGGAATCAAGAAAGTCTTCTTGCAGAAGATGGGACTTTGGACGATATTTGAAGGAAGCCAGAGGCTGTTAGGGCAGCACCGTAGAGCACAGAACACTGCACTTGGAATTAGGAAGACTCATCTTCTGACTTCAAATCTGGCCTCAGACACTTACTAGCTAACTCCATGACCCTGGACAAGTCACTTAACCCTTTTTGCCTCAGTCTCCTCATATGTAAAATAAGCTAGAGAAGGAAGTAGCAAATCACTCCAGTATCTTTGCAAAGAAAACCCCAAATAGGGTCACAAAGAATCGAAAACAACTGAACAACAACAAGGAAGCCAACTGGCATCCTTGAGGAGGGAGTGTTCCAAGCATGGTGAATAGCCCATGAAAAAGCTCTTGAGGAGAACCTAGAGTGGAGGGGTGAAGAGTCAGTGAAAAGTGAGAAAGATCATGAATGACTTTATACACACAGAGGACTTTACACTTGATCCTAGAAGCAATAGGGAATCACTGGAGTTTACTGAATATAGAGGTGCCATGTTCTGACTTGTACTTAGGAAAATCAACTTGACATCTGACTGAAGGATGGACTGGAGTGGGAAAGATGGAACAGGGAGACAAATCAGGGGGCTATTGCAATGGACTTCTTGCACCTAAATGGGCAATCTTCCCTCAGATATTCCCTATGTGACATGGCTTTGGGTCCCCTGATTTCCTCTGGATACCCTTCAGTTTGTCATGAAAGGTGGTGCCCAAGGAGAAGGGCATACCTCTGTCTTCTCAAGAGAGGTGGGATGCTATGGGTATAATGAAGAATAAATAACACAAAAGTTGTCTCTAGGCAGTAGAAGCCCCTTATGTGGTAGATAGTAAATGCTATGAGTTCAGAGAAAAGAGAGATCACAGTGGGTTGGGCTGGTCAGAGAAACCTTTATGAAGGAAATGGAACCTGGGCTTAGCCTTGAAGAGTGGGTAGGATGGGAATGGGTAAAGTCCTCCTTCTGGTCCTCCAAAGTCAGGTGCTAATTTGGAATTACAAAGTTTCTCAGGACCCTGAAGAAACTGCTGATGAAACCATTCAATCCTGTTCCATCCTGGAAACTCTTCTCCAGAAAGAGAGGCAGTGCATCTTTGCAACAGTCTACATAAACACAGTTGCAGGCCATAACAGAGTCCAAATCCATCTGTGTTACAACGTTTTATAGAGATAATTCCCTACCTCTCACCCCATTGGATCATAGCTATAGCAATAGGAGGGACCTGAGAGGCCATATAATCCAACCCCCTCATTTATAGACAAGGAAGCTAAGAACTTATCCAAGGTCACTTATCCAAGGAAGTATCATAGGCAAGATTTTAACCTATGTCCTCTTCCTGCAGAGCCAATATTCTCTCTCCACTTACTTACTCAGACTATTCAAGGCATCTTCTCATCCAGTATCTCATTTGTACCAGTAGAGAGGAGAAGGCCAAGTAGAGCTGGTCCTCAGACCCTTCTCCCTTGACTCTCAGGCTAGTGCTTTTTCTACCACACCAGACCTCTGTGATAAGGCAGGCCAGGCATATTGGGAGGTTTCTGAAGACCTAGGGTTTAAACTAGAGTCAATATAGTGAAGAGACTCGCTCATGGTGAATCCAAAAGGGATCAGAACTAGTAGACCATGAGCTCAACAGGAGTCAATAGCATGACAGGGAAAGCTACTCGTATTTAGGCTGAATGAATAAAAGCCTCACTGCTCCAGTCAGGCATGCACACCTGGAGTCCTGGGTCTGCTTCTGGGCATTGACACTTTATTTTATTTTTCCACGGCTTTTTCCTTTTAGAGTTGTTATCATTGCCATTTATTTTTCTCATAAATCATCTTGTCATAATTCCAGAGTCCTCCCTTGTGGGCTGGGACTAGTCCTTCTTCTCTGTGTGTCCCATAGCCTAAGGTTAGATAGCTCATAAGCATTCATCAGGAGGGTTGGGAATGAAGGAATTGTACATGCTACTGGATGAAACTGCTCTGCCATCCTATCTAGGTAGAAGGGAGGGTTTCTAGGACATCAGGGTAGAGAAGGATGGTGGAGGTCTCTGGGTCCTGTGGTCCAACCTCATTATTAGCTACGGTGTTGTGCTATATATGCCCCAAAAGGGAAAGTAGACTTAGCTAGAGTTAAGACCTGCATTCTATCAAAACTCTACCAGGTGACTCTCTGTGTGTCTTTGGACAGGTCACATCCTGGTCCTGGTTCTGGATATGTTTCCTCTTTTATAAAATGAAAGATTCAGACAAGAAGATCACTGAGGTGCCTTCTAACACCCTAGGTTCCAATGTGCTCCTAGCTCCTATACTCTAAGTTTTCAAGTCCCTCCTAGCTTTACAAGCCTAGGTGAGAAGTCCTGTCTTAGATCTAATATCCTAATATCCCTCCTAGCTCTACCAGTCCAAATGCACCAATCTCTCCCAGCTCTTATATTTGAAGTGATAAGACCTTTCCTTCTTCTAGTATCCTCCTAGGTGCTCAGACCCCTCCCAATTCTAACAATCTAGGTTATAAGCCTCCTTTTAGCCCTAACATTCTTGGTTTCTGTGTTTTGGGAAACCAAAGGAAGCTCAGAAGATTTCTTTGTGAGTAATGGCTTTTCAGTGGGATGGTATTGAGACATAATAGCCAGATGTGCCCATGTCCACTGTAGGTTTACACCCATCAAGCAGCCAGGAATATTCATGGTAGCCAGCCAGGGTGTTTTCTTCCCTGGCGGAGCTGGAGAAACGCTAATGTTCATCTTCGGTTCTTCTTTTCCTAGACTCTGGGCAGATACCAGGTCACCCCTCCCACTTCTGTTATGGCAACCTCACCTTGGCTTCCCTACAGTGAGTGAGAGCCCAGATTGCTATATACATTGGTTGTATTGTAGTCTCCTGGATAGAGGCCTGAGAGCCTCTCCCTGAGTCCCTTGATGGTATTTTGGAATGTTCACCTCAAAGGCACATTCAGTAACCATCACAGAGAGTTTTTTTTGGAGAATGTTTTTAGATGTACACAGGGATGTTTGGTGGCATCAATTTTCCCCTTCCTTCCCTTCTTCTACAGTATACCATCCCCCTACACATACACACAGCATAATCTGACTGCAAAGAAATCATTGGATCATTGATTTGGGGGACTGGAAGAGATCATCTAATTCAAGCCTTTCTTATTAAAGATAGGATAACTGAGGGCCACAGAGATGGAGTGGCCTGCACAATAAGATTCAAGCCCATGCCCCCTAGTAACAGGTCCAGCGCTCATACAGTAGGGAGGAGAGAGCGCTGAAGACGCACCAGCTGTTTTCTGTTTTGCTTGCAGAAGCAGTGCCCCAGGTAGACCCACACTGGTTCAGATGAGCCTTTATGTTCACAAAGGAACGTCCTTCTCCCCCACAGGAGACAGTAACGTTCTGTTGTCTGGGAATTCCTGGCAGGAGAATCAGAGCTGGGCTGTGCTGTCAGAGGATAGCCAGGTCCTTCTGACCTGCCTCTACAAACCACTGCAACTGCCACATGCCTCAGGAAGCTCCGAGAAGGCCGGGCAGCGGAGCAGCGTGGCCCGGGCCCAAGCCCAAGCCCCTGGTGGGCAGCCAGCATCTCTGATGTGGGAGTCTAGTGACTTCTCTGGGCCTTTTGTCTCTTCTGCAGAACTCCTCCACCTGGCATTCAAGGCCCGTCAGAGCTGGACAGAGTCCCTTAGATCTTAGAACATTAGAGGTGGTGGGGCCCTCGCAGAACCACTACTCCAGCTCCTTCATTTTACAGGTGAGGAAACTGAGGCCCAGCAGAGCAGGGAGTAGAACACAGATCCTCTGAATCCCCAAGCTAGTACCAGCACTCTCCCTACAAAACCTTTTCTCTTCCTCTGCCATAAGTGGGTCCTTCTCCTCCTTGATCACTTTCAGACTATTCACTTTGAAAACCGAGGTGACAGAATTGCCATTTAAATCAAGCCCCTCCTAATTAATTGTAGACTGGGTGTTTTCAATCAATGGCTTCCAATGCCACTGTGGTCGCTAGTCAGCCTTTGGGCCCCAAGTAGGATTCTCGGCTCGGTTCAGGCACAATCCTTTGCCATCTTTGCCCACTGTGCCATGCTGTTTCTTGCTTCCATGCTTTTGCCTGAACTGTGCCCTTCATCTGTGACCCTCCTTTTGCTCCTGCGTCATCCTTCAGTTCCAGGACTACCTTCTTAGAAAGCCCTGCCCGAATAGGATTTCTTCCTCCTTAGGAATCTTAAAAACCTCTATTCTCTCATTTTGGCTTAAAATAATGCTCAGCCTCAAATTGTTGCCCAACCATTTTGTGGGTATGGATCTCCTTTCTCCAATGAGATTAATCAGCCCTCAAAGGCAGGGACAGCAAGGGTGTGTGTGTGTCTGTGTGTGTGTGTGTGTGTGTGTGTGTGTGTGTGTGTGTTGGGTCTCCCTCAGGCATCTAGCATCAGGATAAGTATACAGGAAGTACTCAATAAATATTTATTGAATGGAAAGTGGGGGGGGGGAGGATGAAAATTACACAAATGTTTGAATTAATGAATGACTGAAAAAGCATTTGCTAAATTATTACCACGTGCCAAGCACTGTGTTAAGGGCTGGGGAACACTTAAGGAAGCAAGACAGACCTTGCCCTCAAGGAGCTTATATTCAAGTAGGGGAAGGCTATGCATAAAGGGAGCTAGAGGTGAAAAACAGAATGAGATGGAAAGGTACCAGCTTGGCTTGGGAATGTCTGGGAAGGCTGTAGGGGGAGACTAGGCAGCGCTAATTCTGGGAGAAGACTGGAGGTCAGGTGGTCTGGCTTGGACATGGCCAGGAAGTGAGGATGATGATAATGCTATACCTCGTTCTCCCCTGTGCATATGATGGCCCTAGCAGACTGTAAGGTTTGATGATTTTCTGAATGGAGGAAAGCCTTGAATGTCAGGAGGAAAATCATGGGATTTAAAGCTGGATAAAAACTCAGAGATCACATCTCATCCAACCTTGTCATTTTCCAGTTGAGGAAACTGAGGCTCAGAGAGGGGAAATAAGTAGCTTCCCAAAGCCTGTCAGGTAGTAAAGAGCAGGGTGGGTATCGAAGTCAGCTCTCCTCTGACTATGTGTTGTGTTCTTTCCACTTCACCATGATAACTCTTAAAATGATGAGTAGAAGGAATACACCTTCCTTCTTTACTCTGCCCTCTTCCTCTTCTCCTTCCTTCACCCCATGACTTCCTCTCATAGGCTCCCCTCCCCACCCCCACCCCCCAGCCTTCTCATGCTCATACACGTGTGGAAGTCTTCATGAAAGACTAAGAAATTAAATCACAGAGTAAAGGGAAAAAGAAATAATAATAATGGCTCTCAATATAGGCTCATTGATTGAAAGCAGGAAGCAACTTCAGAGGCCATCCCCCTCACATTACTGGTAGCCAAGGGTTAGTGGCAAAGCCGAAATTCAAAACCAGGATCTCTGGCCCCAAATCTATTAAACATTCTTTTCCATACTAATGCCCTCCATCTCTAAAGCATTTGACATACCCCCACTTCACCTGATCCTCACAACCCCTATGAAATAGGCAGGACAGGGACTATCATACTCATTTTATGTGGCAAGGACATGTCCAGAATCACAGAGCAAGTCAGTGGCAGAGTCAGGCGCTGTGACTCAGGGCTTAACTTCCAGGGCTTCTCTCCCTGCCACATCCCACTGCCTCTGTAACCCACACCCTCACCAAGCTGGTGTCTCCTCTTCTTGTCCTGCCCAACCCCAGGAAACTGTGCATGTGTCAGTAAACATTTCCTGTCACTGGTGTGTATTTTTTAAAATACCTCCTCAGTCCACCCCTACTTTCTCTTAAGCTCAACCACATCCCCACAGAGGATCCAATTCTCTGTTCCAGCCTGGATATTGTGTTTGTTTTAGGAGAAACACAGAGACACTTGTCTCCTCAGCCTCTGTTTGGACGGCTGCTTCCCCTGACCAGAAACCACACTCTGCCAGCCTGTCCCCAGATGGAAGGTAGAGGCAGCAGAAGTGAGTGGTGTGGTCTGAGGGGCAGAACCTGGAACAGAGAGGGGGGAAATCTGGATACAAATTGAATGCGGAGACTTCCTGGGGACATCATGGGATTTTAGGGCTGAAAGAAAACCAAGAGATCATTTAATCTAACCACCTGTTTTATGAATTCTCCTCTCCCCCAAATAGAATATAAGCAACTGGAGGGTAGGGACTGTGTAATTTTTGTCTTTGAATCTTTACCAGTTAACACTATCCTTGGTAGTTCAGCACAATGGAGACAGAGATAGAGATGGGGCACAGAGAATGATAGAAAGAGGGACGTGGGAGGGGAAGGAAGGAGAGGCTCTACCATGGTTTTAGCACTGGCTCTGGAGACAGAGGACCTAGGTTCAAATCCTACCTTCAGCCATTAATAACCGTAAGATTTCCCTGGATCTCATTTCACTCATCTGTAAAAATCACAGGGATGACAGGAAAGAGATATGCTAGTAAGCAATCACACATGGAGGCAATGGTGGAGGAAAGCAGTGGGAAATATGGTCCATGTGGTCTTGGGTTAATTCCTATCATCTCCCTGGGTCTCTTTCCTCATCTGGAAAATGGGCAGATTGGAGTAGCTGGTCTCTAGAGGCTCTTTAAGTTCCTGCTCCGTGGAGCCTTGGGGTCAGATGAGGTCTCCATTGCACCGGCTTCACCCCACTGTTCACTCCCACTCTTTTCAGTTGCCAATGTGCCCTGGAGTCCCAGGCCCATCATTATCGGGGAACTCATGATGCAGTGTTCTCTGCTTCTTCAGAAACACTACAAAATCTTCTCTCCTCTTTTCCCATCTCTCCTTCTGACCTTCCCAACCATCTCACCTTTTCTGTCTTCCCTGTTTCTTTTCACATTTCAAGTGTTCACCAGAAATGGACATTTCAAGCCATGTCCATCAAAGTCACTTGAATCACTGCCCCATGCTTCTTGGCTTGCAGAGGATCATAGATTTGGGCCAAGATTAAATAACTTGATGCAGACAGCATCTCTCTTCATATGTCCTTCAGAGTTAATCTGGGTATTTATAATAGTCAAAAGGATGTAGTTGCCAAAGTCATTCTTAAAAAAATATTACTGTTACTATAAACAGCGTTCTCTTGGTTCTGCTCATTTCGCTTTCCATTATTTCATGCAAGTCCTTCCATGTTTTTCTAAGATTGTTGAGCTCATCATTTCTTATAGCACAGCAGCATCCATAGAAAGAACTGATAAATAGAAGTATATATTGAATAATTATACGTACATACATGTATGTGTGTATATGTATTTGTGTTTAATGGTAGCCATCTCTAAGGTGGGGGAAGAAGAAAAAATGTATATAACTTTATTCTATATTTAAAAGGAATAGGAAATTGTACATAATAGATTTGTAGTTTCATGTGCGATCATCTTTTTCTATTATACTATGTTATGGAAATGCTTGTTTTGTTTCACAAATTAAAAAAAAAAATGAAATGGCTTGGCCAAGGTGACACAGGGAGTATCAGAGAGGGGTTTTGAACTTAGGTCCTTAGACCTTTCTGCTGTACCAAGATGTCTCAGAAAAAGAGCCCTCTGCATCCTAGGATGAAGTTTGAAACCTCTGAGTTTTGAGGTGCTACAGGGGAGGGGGGAAAAGCCAGGAGGTAGATGGGGAAAGTAAAGTCAAGCATCCTCACATTTGGCCCTCCAACCCCTTTGTCCTAGGGAAGAATCAGCTCCCTATAGCGTCTGGACATTGGGCCCTCCAGAAGGCAGGTCTGTGTTTGGCATCAGGCTAGGTCCCTTCTCTCAGAGCCAGCGGAAAATGATTTACTACAGAGGGGTTGGCTGGCTGGCTGGTGATTGGTCAGGCACACACACACCGAGAGAGAGTGGGGCCAGGGCTGGCCCACATCTGCTGCTTTCCTCCTCTCTAGTCCATGGCTGACAGTGGGTCTGCATTTCTTTCTTGATAGCCTTCCTTTGGTAGGTTTCCACCTCCCGAGGTGGAGATGTCCAACAAAGTAAGTCTGGAAAAATCACCCTTTCCCTGGAAAGCCAGTATTCTAGCCAAGGAATACCACATGCCGGACAGCTCTACAGCTGGGTGGTGCCTGTCCTAGACAGGACTCCTCCCCACACACTAAATGTTGGGGCTGGAAGAGACCCTGAAAGAGCAGTGGGTCCAATCCTCTTATTTTACAGGGAGGGAAACTGAGGCTCAGAGAGTGGAAGTCACCCAGTGAGCTAATAATAGAGCCGGGAGTAGAAACCAGCTTTTCTGATCCCTACTTCAGTCTTTTCACTACAACACAGTGACTCCAAATAACCCCCAGTCAGCTGCTTTTTCAAGTCCTGAGATACATTTGAAATGAATAAAAAAAATGATAACATCCTTAAGTGTTTTTAGTACTTTGCATATTTCAAAACAGTCACATTTATATAAAGCAGAGCTAATCCTTTGAAGTAATAATAACAATAAACAATAACTCACATTTATGAATGACTTTAAGGATTTCAAAGCACTTGACTCACAATAGCCCCATTAGAGAGATACAAGAATAGTTAACACTTGTTTAGCACTTTAAGGTTGACAAAGGAATCTGGCCATCTTTTTCTTTGCTGTCTGTAGCTTTAGAGAGTGGTGGCCTGTGTCCAGCTCATAACTTCTGGGCAGTTCTACAAAATGTGCTAAGCTAGAAGATTTAGAAATCAATTTTTTAAAAAATGGAAGTAAAACTCATTTGGTTTGCCTTTAAAATCCCTGTGACACCCTTGGGTGGAAGCCCCAAAGCTAGATTCTCTTCCCTTCCTCTGGTCTCTTCCTCCCAGAGCCTCTCAGTTCCTCACGCTCCTGGTGGTCTCCCCTCCCAGCCTCCTCTCAGCAGCTGCCCCACCCTAGTGCTTCTCCTAGGGGGGCCCTTGAGTTGGGGAGGTGACATTAAAAGAATCATATGTCATATGTCATATATATATATGATCTCAATCATATACATATATAAAAATGTCTGTCTGTATGTATATACATACATATATGTGTATGTGTGTGTGTGCGTATACACACACACACACACACACAAAATCTGCTTCTGTGTGTGTGTATGTGAACTTTCTGAGCCCCAACCTAATGCATTATGGTCTTTCACACAAGTCAAATGACAAGAGGTTTTCCCATTTGCTGTTTCATTCACTGTTCATCTGGGAGACAGACAGGGAAGGCATTACTGTCTCCATCAGCACTGAGCACATGACTCGTCAGACTTTGTACTTGCTTCACTGATGACCCTAAAGGGTCATTTCCATGCAAGAGCTATGGGGCTCTGTCCCTTGTAACACTGACATGAGGAAGTAGTCTCAGAGAGGGAAAGGGACTTGTCTAAGGTCCCACAGCAAATTAGTAGCATAATGAGACAAAAATCCAAATTGCCTAATTCCTCATCCTGAACAATTTCCACTCTGTAGATCTACTTCCCCCAGGGCACGCATTCATTTCTCTCTCTCTCTCTCTCTCTCTCTCTCTCTCTCTCTCTCTCTCTTTCTTTCTCATTTACTCCCCTCCCTCCTCTCCCTCTCTCTTCTTTCTTCCTCCTCCTCTCACTTTCTCCTTCTTTCCCTTTCTCCCCCCTCCTTTCCTTCTCTCCCTCTTCTTCCCCTCTCTTCTTTCTCCTTCCTGTCTCTCTTTCTCCCTCCTCCCTCTCTTTCCCTCTCTCCCTCCTTTCTATCTCTTTTCTGTCCCTCTCTCCCCCTTTCTCTTTTTTTCTTTCCACTCTTTCTTTTTCATTCTCCCTCACTTTCTCTCCCCCCCCACTTCCTCCTTTCCCTCCCACTGTTTCTCCCTCCCCCTCCCTTCCTCTGTTTCTCCCTCCTGCCTCTCCTCCCTCTCCCCACCCCCAGCTACACGGACTGACCCTCCAGAGGATAACCTGTTCTTTCTCCTCATTTCCTCACCCAGTTGCTGAGGACAGGATCTTGGGCTCCAGGTGGTTTGGCAAGACAGGGAGAAGTCCACTTCAGGCGCTTTATGACAGTGACCAGGTGAGTGAGGTCTGGGGCCTGACAAACAGGATTCACTTGGGAAGATGAGGGAGAGGGATGGTAGGGAAGGCAGCATTCTAGGCTTTTGCATTGTCCCTCTGTCTTCTAGTAACTTTCTCTGCCTTGGGCTCCCTGGAGCCAGTTAGGAGACTGCAGAGTTGACCATAGATTTTAGAGTGATTAAGATTACCACCAGGAAGGCCTTATAAATATTTGAAACAGCTGCCTACAAGGCATGATTGGAGGGACATTAATCAGCCTTCGTCCTTCTGCTCCAAACAAATTCTCTCACTGCCAGAAATTCCATCACTGGAAATTTAGAACATTTGGCCTTTATAGGTCTCCAATGAGATTTTGTACAGATCTCTCAGAAAGGAAGGCACCAAAAAGCCTCATCAGGCAGTACCTTAGCATGGATTAGCTGACCACCCAGCTGAGATCAAGGCTTCCCAGGGATGGGAGAGGGGTTTGGAAGGCAAATCCAAAGCAAACTTCCTCTCCATCATTCTGCCAAGAGGTTCTTCAGCTGCTACTTTCATTCAGGTGCTACTTAGGTGGTGTCAGGCTTAAGAGGAAATCAGTCCATCCTGCCTTAAACACAAGGGAAATCAATCAATTGGGAAGCTTTTAGTAAGTACCTGCCATGCCCTAGGCACTGTGCTAGGCACTGGAGGTACAAATACAAAACTGAAATAAAAACCCCTACTCTCTGGGACCTTAGATTCTATTAGAAGGAGACAAGTCCATATATATAAGTATATACAGAATCATTGCGTACATAATAAATGCAAACTAGTTAGGGAAAAAGGCTCTACACTGGACGGGGGGATTAGGAAAAGGTTCATGTGGAAGTTGGTGCTTGAACTGCATCTTGAAGGAAGAGAAGGATTCTATACAGGGAACGTGAGGGAGTGCATTCCAGGTATAAGGGGTGACCAACGCAAAGACAGAGACGGACGATTGAGAAGCAGCAAGAAGAGCAGTTTGAGATGGGCAAGCTTGGAGCCAGATTGTGAAGGGCTTTAAAATATAGAATTTTATGTTTGATATATGATGGTCAATAGGGAGCCACAAGAATTTATTAAGTAGGGGAATGACATGGTTAGAGCTGCACTTGAGGAAAATCCCTTTGACAGCTAAATGGAAGATGGATTGGAATGGGGGAGAGACTCAAGGCAGACACCAATTAGAAAGCCATTATGATAGTCGAGGGGGTGGCTAGGTGGCACAGTGAATAGAGCACCGGCCCTGGAGTCAGGAGGACCTGAGTTCAAGTCTGGCCTCAGACACTTAACACTTATTAACCGTGTGACTTTGGGCAAGTCGCTTAACCCCAATTGCCCTGCCTTCCCTCCTCCAAAAAGAAAAAAAAAAGAGATAGTCGAGGTGAGGGGTAATGAGGATCAGAAACAAGATGGTAGCTGGATGAGTAGAAAGGAGTTAGATGTGAGAAACATGGAAGTAGAAATGACAAGATTTAGAAACTGATTGGATAAGTTGGGTGAGGGGGAGTGAAGAATGGAGAATAATGCCAAGGTTACAAACCTGGGAGACTGGAAGAGCAATGGTACCTATAACAGAAATAGGGAGGTTTAGAAGTGGGCTGGGTTTGAAGAGAATGAGAATTAAGTCTGTTTTGGACATGTTGAATATAAGTTGTGTTGGGGACACTCCATTTCAAAAGTCCATTTGGGTAGGCCATGATATGACAAGGAAGTTTAGGAGGAAGACTAGGGCTAGATCTATAGACTAATGAGTCATTGGTATAGAGATGATCATTCAATCCTTGGAAGCTGATGAGGATGCCAAGAGAGAATGGAAGGAGAGAAGACAGAGCTTTGAGGAACATCGAGAGTTGGAGGACATGAAGTAGACAATGAGCCAGCAAAGAAGATGGCAGGAAAAGCAGGCTCAAGGAAGGAGAACCAAGAAAGAACAGAATGGCAAAAACTCTGAAAGGAGAGAGAGTAGCCAGGAGGAGAAGGTGGGCGACAGTTCAAATGCAGTAGAGAGTTCAGCAGGAATGAGGAATGAGCAAAGACCATCCGTCTTGACAATTAAGAGATAGCTGGCCATTTGGGAGAGAACAGTCTCATGGAGTAATGAGGCTGGAAGCCAGACTTCCAAGAGCAGTTGAATAAGAAGACAGAAGGAGAGACTACACCAACTTGTTCCAGGAGTTTGGTCGATAAATGGGAGTGAAGTGTGGGATGGTGGCTTCAGGGCATGGTGGCCATCTAGAGAAGGTTTTTTTCATTTTGTTTTGCTTTGAAAGGAGAGAGAAGACTTTTTTGAAGGCAGCAGGTATGGAACTAGTCAGAAAGGAAGAGATTGAAAACTGGGTGGGGGGATGATGAAGGGGACAGTCTGCTGTAGAAGCAAGTGGTAGGGATGGGGTGAGGATGGGATCAGAGCATAGGGAGAGGCAATGGCCTTGGCATAGAGAAGGAACAACTCATTATCAGACACCAGAGGAAAGGTGGGGAGAGAAGGGGGTGATTTTAAGGAAACCAGACATGACAGCATGGATAATTCAGGGCAACCCCTCTTCATTTCCATCAACAAGCCCCAAAATGCTCAAGAGCACAGAGCACATACACCTCTTTCAGGGCAGGGGAGTGCCTCATTTTTCTTTTCTGAGTCCCTGGCACCTTGCATGATCTCTGGAACATAGTAGGCACTCTATAAATGCTTATTGATTGGCAGGGCTGGAGGAAGAGAGGATGCTCCCTGACCACTAAGAGTGAGTACCTCCATCTTCCCCACAGGTACACACCCAACCACTATGTTTCTCTACTTCTTTTTAAAGATTTTTTTTTTAAGTCTCTAATTCAGAAAACCAGACTCAGGCAATTGCTATGGTTGAGAATCTTTTTGCATTAGATTCAGAAAACTTTGAACTTATAGTTCCCATTATAGCTTGAACCTAGCCCCAGAGTGAATCCAGAGACATATACAGAGAGCTACCTAAGGAGGAGGAGAGGATTTCACAGCACGGAACAGTCGGGCTCCAAGGCCTAAGCCTGCCAAGTGGGCGTTCCACAGACAGCTCCTGGCCCACGTGGCGAGGTGAGGTCAGACTGAGCTGGGCAGGGAGCCAGGCAGGAAGCTGTCCATTGAGGAGGTGCACAGTGCCCTGCTGGGCTGCTTTTCTCTCAAAGGTTAGGACCCTCAGCCATGGACATTGTGACCTGTTTTTCTCAGCCTCCTAGGCAAGAAGATAATGGGTCTCTAGTCCTGGAATCCCTCTCCTGTTCCTAAGGCTTATGGTCTGTATGTAGGCAGCTGGCTCCCTTCTCTGGCCAGGAAGGGCCCCTTAAAGTCAGCAGAAGTGCCTCATTAATGGGACCCCGCTGAGCTAGAGTTTGCAATTTCAGACACAGGTCTGGACAAATCTGATCAAATAGGAAATTCAGAAAAAAATTTATTAGTCTGAAAATGTTTTTTTTAGAATAAGTGTTTTGAACCAAGAGGTGCACCTCTATTGGGAAATGGCTGAATAAATCATTGTATGTGAATGTAATGGAATATTATTGTACTCTAAGAAATGATGAAAGGAATTGTTTCAAAAGAAACTGGGAAGATCTCTATGAATGAATTCAGAATGAAATGAGCAGAACCAAGAGAACAGTTTATACAATAATAAAACCATTGTTAAGAAAAACAACCTTGATAGACTAAAGAATTCCAATCAATTTAAAAAAACCATGATTCCAGAGAATGAAACATAAAACATGCTAGAGAACAATGTGTATAAAATGCAGAAAGAAATATACATTTTTGGACATGACCAACATGGGAACTGGCTTTGCTCGATGATGAATATTTGTTACAAAGGTTTTATTTATTTGGGGGTTTTTGTTCAGTTAAGGGGAGCAAGTTGAGGGGAAAAAGGCAGATAAATAAAGTTTTTAAAATAGAATAAACATTGTATTGATGCTTTCTAGCATAATTGTACCTTCCCAGTATTAATGTCATCTCAGTTAAGGGGAGAGCCCCTGTAACAAAGGAGCGTAGCCAAGCAAAACCAAACCAATCCATTGACCTTGTCTGCCATATTCCATCTCTCTGCCAAAAGGAGGATGCCATGTTTTCCCATCAGTGATGAGTCAGGATTGATCTTTGCATCAACCAGAGATCTGCTATCTCTTGGTGGTGTTTTTCTTGACATTTCTGTAGTCCTTGTGTAGAAATTGTTCTACTGGTTCTACTTGCTTCATCAGTTCATACAAATCTTGCCAGGTTTCTCGGACTTCCTCATAGTCATCACTACTTATGGCACCATAATATTCATTACAACCATATGCCAGAATTTATTCAACCATTCTGTAACTGATTGATGTTCACCTTATGTCTGGATTTTTACTACAAAAGTGCTGCTATAGTTTTGTATTTATGGGATCTTTCCCTCTGTGTTTGACCTCCCCTTGTGCTATATATGTCCAATGTTGATATCCGTCAGTCAATAAACATTTATTAAGCACCTATTATATACCAGCCACTGTTCTAAGCACTGGGGATACAAAAAGTTGCAAAAGACAGACCTAAGTCTCAAGGCTCTCCCAGTCTGATGGGGGAGATAACAAACCAACAAATATATCCAAGCAAGTTATATATATAGGATAAGTAGGAAATAATTGAGAGAGGGAAGGCTCTTGGAATGAAGAGGGCTTGAGAAAGGCAGTTTTAGTAATTCATGGAGTATAACTTAAAACTGCCTTCTAGCATAACTGAATCATCTACAATTCCACCAACAATGCATTTAGGATGCCTGATTTTTCACAATTCTTCCAACATTTACCATTTTCTTCTTTGATCACCTTGGCCAATCTGATATGCAGGAGGTAAAACTCCCATTTTTCTGAATTTTTGGTCTTATTTCCAAGGAAAGGGGATCCTCACAGGGCAGGGTAAGGGTAAGACACATGGACTAGGAGTCTAGAACCTTTGGTTCTAATCTCAGCTCTATCAAGGATTAGCTCTGTGACCTTGGGCAAACCATGGAATCATGCCATTTTTAAAGTGGAAGAAAACTTCCTAAGGTTTCCAACCATGTGATATTTGACCAGCTTGGCTGGTATCTTATCTTAATTGTTTCTAATGGATGTTCCACATTTTGATTTTGATTTTGCCAACCCTAAACCTTGGCAATCAACTAGGCCCAACCCCTTATTTTATATATGAGAAAAACAAAACTCAAAGGGAACTAAATAATTTGTCCAAGAGGACACATTTCACAGCAGAACTGGGACTATAACCATATCTCCCCAGGTTCCCAACCTGGGGCTCTACTCTACTGTATTATGGCACTTAATTCCCCCGAACCTAACTCATTTTCTCAATATCCAAGGGGAGAGAATGATCTCTGCTAGGTCAGCCTTATGGGGCAGCTGTCAGTACTCACTTCCCCTTGAAATTATTTTAAATTATATGTTTAAACTCTCTCTCTTCCTCACTTTCCCTCTCTCCCTTCCTCCCTCTCCCTCTTTTGATCTGTCTCTATCTCTTCTCTCTTCCTCTCCCCCCAATGGTTTTGTTGGTGTAAGGAACTTCCAGTGAAGAAAGTCCATCTACCAATACAGTTCAGCACCTAATCTACAACTTCTAATCTTAAAGACTTGCCCACAGTCCTGAGGGGTTCAGTACATTTCCCAGAATCACACAGTCATTATGCAGCTCAGATGAGATTTGAACCCCCATCTTCTTGACTCCAAGGCTAGCTCTCTCTATCCACCATAATGTTGCCTCTCATTACTTTATATATATATGGAGACTCCCTGCTCTTAAGAAACTGACATTTTCCTTGAGAAAATAACATTCACACAGCTAAGTAAATTCAAAGTAGTTCCACCACAGTTCATATAAATATATTGCTGTCTGATAATATTCAATTACATTCAAAACCATAATTTTTTTTAGCCATTTCTCAATCCATGGATACCGACCTCATTTCTAGACCTTTGCCACTATTCACAGTGGTAATGGATGTGATGAGTATTTCAGTACTCAGAGAACCTTTGATTTTGCTTATGCCCCTTTTGGCATCTACATATTCAGTAGTGGGATCGCTGGACCAAAGGGTATAAAGAATCCAGTCACTTTTCTTGTATCATTCCATGTTGATATCTAAAACAACCACCATATTATTTTACGGAAAATAAGAATGAGGACTAGAGCGAACAAGTGACTTTCCCATGAAGTTATCTGACCTGAAGATCTGGAGATTTTGATTGGGGTAGATAGGGCTAATAGATTTGGAGCTTAGGAGGGAGAATGCCTGTCTAGGGGCCGCTAGGTGGTGCACTGGGCCTTCCTAAGTTCAAATTTGGCCTCAGATACTTACCAGCTGTGTGACCCTGGGCAAGTCACTTAACCCTCAGTTTCCTCATCTGCAAAATGAGCTGGAGAAGGAGATAGCAAGTATCAGTATCCAGTGTCTTTGCCAAGAAAACCCCAGTTGGGGTCATGAAAGGTTGGACATGACTGAAAATGACTGAACAACAACAGGGAGTATAGTTCTGGGCTGAGGCACCAAAGTGGAAGGTCCTTGGAAGTCTGGGAGTGCCATAAAGATCCTTGCAGAAGGTGGGAGGGAGCCATATTTCGTTGTTTTATTTTGTTTTTCCAAGGGCAGACTTTGATCCCAATCCCTTATCCTTTCTTCCTTAGGTATACCTAATCCCACTGGGTTAGATTAGGCTTAGAAATAGGTGTTGGACCCAACTCCATCAAGAGACAATACATGTAAGTGTTAAAACACAGCATTGGAAGGCAAGAGACTTGAATTCCAGCCCCAAATCATTTACTGACTTAATGTGTTACCTTGGGCAAGGCTCAATGTATGATTTTGGGGGACTCCCTGAGCCTCTGTTTCTTCATCTTTCAAATAAAGGAGTTGGACTAAATCAATGAAAATTATTTTTAGGCTTCATTGTGTTCTAGTGCTAAGTGCTAAGCACTAGAGATGCAAAGACAAAAATTAAATAGTCTTGAGCCCCAAGGAGCTTGTGTTCTATCAGGAGAGTTGATGACCTCTGCAACTCTGTTCATCTTAAAAGATGGATGCTCAGAAGATGAGAGTGACGCACCTCCTAGACTTGAGTCATGGCCACTTCTAACAGTCTCTCTTCCCTCTCCCAGCTCCAGCACTCCCCCCTCCACCTGGTCCACCAAAGACGGAGGGAGCTTCTGAGTCAAGTGTGCAACCGCTATACCCGTAAGCGACGCCTGCTGAGCCCCGAGGACTTGCGCCACCTGGTAGTGGACGATGAGCATGGCTTGCTGTACTGCTATGTGCCCAAAGTAGCCTGTACCAACTGGAAGCGGGTGATGATGGTGCTCACAGGAGGTGGGAAGTACCGAGACCCACTGGAGATCCCAGCGCATGAGGCCCACGTACCAACCAACCTGAAGACACTGGCAGACTACACCCCAGCCGAGATCAACCAGCGGCTACGGGCCTACCTCAAGTTCCTGTTTGTTCGGGAACCCTTTGAACGGTTGGTCTCAGCGTACCGTAACAAGTTCACCCGCAGCTACAACACTGCCTTCCACAGGCGATATGGCACCAAAATCATCCAGCGCCATCGGCAGCACCCCAGCCCCGAGGCCCTGGCTCGGGGGGATGATGTCCGCTTTGAGGAATTCCTCTATTACCTGATAGACCCCCATACCCGGAAGGAAGAACCATTCAATGAACACTGGGAGAGGGCACACTCCCTTTGCCACCCCTGCCTGGTCCACTATGATGTTGTGGGCAAGTATGAGACCCTGGAAGAAGATGCAGCCTACGTGCTGGGCCTCGTTGGTGCCGACCAAGCCGGCTTGCACTTCCCGTCCTCGTCCAAGATCACTCGCACCACAGACAGTGAGACGGCCCGCTTCTTCGAGGGGATCAGTCCCTTCTACCAAAGAAGACTCTTTAATTTATACAAGATGGACTACCTCCTGTTCAACTACTCCATCCCTTCCTATTTGCAGCTCCGGTAACAGCCACAGAGGTGTCTCAGGCTCCGGTGGGAGGTCTGGTTTTTGCCTCTCAGTCGTCACTCACATACTGCCAGGTCTTGGTTCGGCCATGTCCCCCCTCTTACCTGCTGCTGTTTTCCACTCCTTTCCATGTTTATGCTATGGACTGTCTCCCCATTGACTAAGGGAGACCAAGATACAGGATTCTTATTGAATGATAAGAGGGAGGAAATCACTAGGACATTGATCATCCATCCACCTGCATCCCTTCCTCAAAACTGAGCATTAGGGGTTAAATATGGCCATGTCTCCTGTAGCCACTCAGTGGCCTGGCTGCAGACCTTAATCCTGGAGGCCCTATCATGAGTGCAGAGGGTCCTTGGTGGGGGGTTGCTTGCAAGTTGCCCCCATTCTGTCTGTTCCCTCACCACTCCTCTCCCCCAACTAGCTCTCATTGCTAGTAAAGCTGATAATCATCTGGCCTTCTTTCCACTGGCTGGGCTGTAGCTGATGGAACTCGAGAATGCAGTACTGGGACAGGTTTCTTTTTTCTTTTTAAGGTGCTGGAGTAACTCTTTTTTAAACAAAAGTAAATTTATTTCTTTACCATTTGTCTTTGTGGCATTTCTTCAGTCAGTCAACAAGCATTTATTAGAACTTACTCTATGCCCACTATTGTGCCTAGCACTGGGACAAACAAGGTGAAAACACAGCCTCTGCCCTCAAGGAGCTCACGTGGTAATGGGAAGAAATACAAACAATGATGTTCATGCAAGGTATGCGTGTGTGATGTGTATAATGTAGACATGCAATATCCATACATGTGTATATTACACACACATATAATACAAATATAATGTGTGCCTAATGTATACATCATATGTACATGTGTGTATATATTTAATGGAAAGTATATACATTATGTAATATAGAAAAATATAATTATATAGATTTAATCTCAGAGGAAAGGTGCTGGGGAGGGGCAGGAGGTGGGCAGGGAGGGGGTCCAAGAAAGGCTCCTGCAGAAGATGGGATTTGAGCTGAATCTTGAAGAAAGTGAAGAGGTGGAAGGAAGAGGGAAAATCATTCCAGGCATGAGGAACAGCCAGTTCAAAGGCATGGAATCTGGAGAGATGGAATATCTATTCAAGGAACAGCAAATAGGCTATCATAGCTGGATAAATAGGGTATGTGGAGGAAAGTAAGGTGTAAGAATATTAGAAGGGTCAGAAGGAGACAGGTTACAAAGGACTTTAAGTGCCAAACAGAGCACTTTCTGTTTCATATTGGACCTTCTGGAGAGCCACTGGAGTTTATTGAATAAGGGGGGGGAGGGTGATGTGGTCAGTCGTGTGATCGAAGATCAATTTGACAGCTGAGTGAAGGATAAAACTTCATCTCATCATACCTATCTCTATGACCAGGGTAGGCTACACCATCCCTAAACAGCAATGTTAAGGGCAAGGGACAGGGGGGATGGAGGTTCTGAAGGGTGGAACATGGGATATTGCCTGGCATTGAGATGTGGAGGGGTGGCTAGGTGGTGCAGTGAATAGAATACCAGCCCTGGAGTCAGGAGGATCTGAGTTCAAATCCAGCCACTTAACAGTTACTAGCCATGTGACCTTGGGCAAGTCACTTAACCCCAATTGCCCTGCCTTCCCCCCTCCAATAAAGAGATGTGGATCCAGGCTTAAATCTCAAATCTGTCATTAGCTATGGGTGACCTTAGGCAAGTCACTTTACTTTTTATGGCTTTAGTCTCATCTGTAAAATGAGGTTGGATTAGATCAGAAGTGTCAAACTCATTGCCTGCTGGCCACCAATGCCACATATACATGAATGATTAAAATTTAATTAAGAAATGTTTAACAAAATAAGTAAAAGTACAGTGCAACATATAATGTTAATTTGTAGTTTTCTGAGTCAACATGTACCTACCCTCACCAAGAAGACCTTTCTACTTGACTTTGATATCACTCAATTGGGTGACTTGCCGTGGCACAAATGGAGGAAATCACTGAGTTTGGGCTGGACCCATCAAGATCCAGCTGGCAAAGTGCCCTTCTCAGTGAAAGGGTAAGGCCTCCCATCTGAGTTCATCCATGCATAATAACAGCTTGCATTTGTTTAATGCTTTAAAGTCTTTTTTCATTGTGTTCCTATATCTATGACCTTTCAATTTATCTGTAAGCACTGAGGCATATATGATGTGGCATATACTGATATCACTATTTGACAGATAAGGAAACTGCATCCTTGGCAGCTCTATTAAATGACTTGTCCAAAGTCACAAGTAGAACCAAGCCTCCCATGGCTGTGTCCTAATCAGCTGCCAGAGAGAGGGATCCTCCTCTAATCTGAGAGCCGAGTGGATTTTTTTTTCCTTTAGGGATCCTTGAGTAAAAATGATGAAAAGCAGATACACTACCTAGATGCCTCCAGATACCCAAGTGGTTAATGAGTCATCAGAATTCCTGTTCGGTTTTTCTAAGGGAGTTCAAGTTTCTTAGGAACTGAAACCCTGCCCTGGGGCTGGAAAGTTGAGGCCCTTCCTTCAAGTGCAGGTCTGTGACTTAAGAGTTGCATCTATGTGTGTAGTTATGACAGAAATCTTTATCTTTTGTTTAATGGTGACATCTTCTATCTATAGAGCTGAAAGGTAATTTCCTTGTTCCTCTAATTTACAACATAACCTTTTATATCAAAGCCATAGATTCATTTGGAGCTTATCTTGACATATGGTGTGTGCAGGCCTGGTCAGGTTGCCATCGAGGTTTCCAAAGATTTTTCTTTTCCAAATAGCGAGTCCTTCTAAGACTAGGATCTTTGGGTTTATTAAAGACTGTGCTATTGTGTGTTGTTTCTGCATGTTCTGATCCGCTGATTAACCTCTTTTTAACCAGCACTAAATCATTTTAATGATTATCCTTTATGTTTTGGTTTGAGCTCTCATCCTGCTAGTATGAGACAGACAGAAAGAATGCATAAGGTAAGGACTGAAGAAGAATGGCTGATTAAAAAAAGAAAAGGCAGAGAATGCTTCATTTGACTCTTCAGTGAGCAGAATAGAATAATACTTTGTTGGAGGATTTTGCATGGACTTCAAATCCCTGAAAAAAGAGCTAACCTGTGTGACCCTGGACAAGACTTAACCCTTCTTGCCCTCAATCTCCTTGTCTGTAAAATGAAGAGTTTAGAGTAAATGGCCTTTGAGGTCTCTTCCCACTAACTATGATCCTGTGGAAGATGGTTAAGTTCCTGATACCAACTATGGCTCTTTCCCTTCCAAATATTGGCAAGCTGAGGGTTCTGACTAGTGGTCAGGGTTAGTTGATTCAGTGCTGGACTACATGTAGAGGCAGTGTGATGGGGGATAGACAGCCTGCTTCAGAAGCTATAGGGAGGCCATTTTCCATTCAATATAAGGAAGAACTTCCTAACAATTAGGACTATACATAAAGGAATAGCCTCTAATAGTAGTGAGCTCCCCATAACACAAGGTCAGAGTGTAAATGAATTCAGGGTTCATGTAGAAGCTGGACTGCTAGAGCCCTCAGATCTGACCCATCTCTGCCATCTCATGACTTTAACCAAGGACTGCACCAGAATATTAAGACATACAGGCCTACTGATTAAGCTGAGGATCCCGGGACCAGTGCAAAGTTCCTGTCCATTTACAACTAAGGCAGATGGCAGGCTGATAAATCATGGTGGATGGCAAAGAGGAGACCACTCTTTGCTATTGGGATCAGACAAGAGGCAGGCAGGCGGCCTCCTCTCCTTGTCCCTGCCATGGAGAGGACTGCCCTCTTCCTGCAGGGGAAGAGAATAAAACTTCCTGTTCCTTCCTCAAGATGCCTCTGATTTTTTATTCTTCTTGGGGAGGGGATTTTTGGGGTCCCCGTACCCCACACAGATTTGGGTGTTTGTCCAGGATCCCCCCACTTGTGAGCAACTGCTCCCCACTTCGGTCTCGAGGCAGGCACCCTCTGGACACTTCTCTGGTGGTCTCTGGACTTAGATAAGGAGTTCTGGCTCCACATGGGTAAAGTCCTGGAGAGAGGAACTTTTGGGAGGAACAGGAACATACAGAGAGGAACCAGGCAACTCCAGCTGGCTGGTGGGAAAAACGACAGTCATGCAAATTATGCGCGCATAGCTGGTAGGTAAGACATCTCGTGGGTCCTTGAGTCTTAACTTGTTAGGTTTTTCTTTAACCTGGAGGGACCAGCAATGGCTCTCAGCTAAAAGTATGGGTTGGGCTGAGATAAGGACGCCATCTGGTAGGCTTCACGGGTGACTGAACGAGGGAGGTGTTTCCTCCATAATTAGTTGGGTCTTCTGACCCGGGGGCGTCAGCAATGATCCCCAACCAAATTAAATATGAGTATAAGAGAAAAGATGAAAGGAAGAAAAATTTGGAAAGGATTCTGAGTTTTTGACTGGTCTGAATTAGAATTACCTTCTGGGTACACTCTGTAATGTTCTATGTCTGGTCTGTCTCTGTGTGTCTGGAATGTTTTGTGTTTGTGTTGGAAATAGTAAGGAAAAAAAGCTGAAGAAGCTTTTGGAGGGTGACTTGGGGGAAAAGAACACCCCTGGGACCTGCTTCTTTCCCTACCCCTGCCCTACATTCCTCCACCCAGAGATGAAACAATGGAAGGCTAGGGAGTAACAGAGGTTTGGGCTGAGCCACAAGGAAAGGCTTATGGCCTAAGGCAAGTGCCTCATCAAATGGGAGGATTCAATCAGAGTTCAAGGAGGTTCCTAGAGCCTGCAGTTTAGAGTAGCGAGTAGCGGTTCTCAACCTGTGGGTCACGACCCCTTTGGAGGTCAAACAACCCTTTCACAGGGTCTCCTAAGACCATCGGAAAACACATATTTCCCATGGTCTTAGGAACTGAGACACCGCTCCTCTGTCTCCAGGCGGGTCCGCCCACAGGCAGATACATCCACATACAAGTATTAAAGGGCCGCAGCATTAGGAAGGTTGAGAACTACTGGTTTCGAGTTATGATTTATTTCCTGTGTAAAGTTGTTTGGAAATGCATTCACCTAAAATTGTTAATGGGAAATTTTAAATACATAATGTTTGGGACATCGTACATTTCTAAATTATGTAATTTGGTAAAATTATGAGCTCTGTTGTTAAAAACAATTTTATAGTTATATATGTTAATTGGGATATATGTGAACTATATAATGTTTTGGGGGGAAAAAGGGGCAGGCAGGCCAGGTAATCACCTGTTAGGTTAGGCAGTTAGGCAGTTAGTTAAGAGACTCGGTCCTGTGTTTCTTTTCCTAGGGTATGTCAGTGAAAGCCAGGGGATTTTGCAATTAGCTATAGCTGGGGCCAGAGTCCAAAGCTGAGGTGCCCATTTTGATGGGTCAGATTTGATTTTCAAGGATAGAACCAGATGGAGCTTGTCAGAAAACTATTGAACACAGGGGATCTGGAAGCAGCAGCATCACCGGCCATCGGCATGCTAAGGAATTAAATGGTTCTTTAACTAAAAGCTGGTGAGTTTTTGTTCCTCTCTAGCCCTAGGTGGTGACATCTGTCATAATCCTGTGGCATCTCTGGATTATCCTCTCTTAGGATCATGAATCTATAGCTGGAAGGGACCTTGGGAGCCATCTAGCCTAACATCCCCAAATTTACAGAGAAGGAAACTGAGTCAGAGGGAGGCAAAATGACATGACCAAGATTATATAGAAAGTAAGAAGGCAGCTAGGTGTCACAGTGGAGAGAATGTTGGACTTGGAGTCAGGAAGACTGGAATTCAAATTCTACTCCTGTCACTAGCTATGTGACCCTGAGTCAGTCACTTGACCTCTTTCAGTTTCAGTCACTTCATCTATAAAATCGGGATAATAACACTCCAAAGGATTGTTGTGAGGATCAAATGACTTAACAAGTTAAGCAAACCATAAAATGCTATATAAATGCTGGCTGGTATTATTATCAGAAGTTGGATTCTAACCCAGGTCCTCTGACTGCAGAGTTAAAGCTCACTCCACTTGGTCATGTTACCTGCCCTCCTTCGCAACTTTTAATACCTTCCTGGTCCCATCCTTGTGCTTTCTAAGCTCAAGCAGGGATCCTATCATCAGATCCTGACAGAGAAGATGACTGTGTGTACAACTGGGCACCACCCATCACCACCACAGACAAATCTGTTTCATTATCTTATTAATTGGAATAAATAACTAGTGCTGGATGGATTTTTAGAGATTACGTAATTCAGTCTCATTTCACAGTGGGGAAACTGATACCTATAGAAAGGAAAATCACTCCCCCAGGGTCACACAAGAGAGTCAGAACTAATATGCTTTCCAAGCCACGACAGTGGCAGTTTCTCTTTCTACCCACTTCTCACAAAAGAAGGTGCCTGCTCAGGAGAATAGCAGGATTTGAACTCTGACCTCATCTTCTCAAGACAGACCCTATGACTATATCCATTCCCCTCCCAATAGCTCCCTTTTGGTTTCTGTTTTTTTTCCTGCTGATGAAAGACAATGTGATGTAATGGACAGAAAGCCAGCCTCAGAATCAGGAATTCCTGGGTTCAAGTCACATACAAATTGAGTTCAGGATCCCAGGCAAGTCACTGAATCTCTCAGTGACCCAAGGCTCTCTCTAACCAGATCCATAGAAGAAATCTCCACAGTGAGAATTAGACCAAAACACAGATATCTGGTCCAAAAAGACAACAATATTCTCTGTGCCCCACTCCCCTCAAACACCGATTAGACATAGAATCTTTCCCCTCCAGAAGCGTCTGATCACTGTTGAGGGAAATATCAAGAATTCTACTTTCTAGAGGTTCCACAGGAGGTCCATCTGAATGAAGGCAAAAGAAACAAGCTAGAATTAACAATCTGCCTTCAATGATTCCCCATGGCTGATGACTAAATAAAATTCACAATTATTTAATCTGTCATTGAAAGCCCTCCTTGGGTATTCTTCCTTATAGCTTTCCATTCTTATCTCTTATTTCTCCTCTTTGACATACCCTGTAATCCGGCCAAACTGACTACACTGTTCCATGAACATTTACCATGTTTTTCCCAACTTCCCTTTTTTTTTGACTTGTTCCCAATTTTTTGACTTGTTCCCTCTACCTGAAATGCCCACCTCTCTTCCCACCCTTCCAACTATTGAATTCCTACCCATTCCTCCAGACCTTATTCAAATTTCACCTCCCTCATGCTCCTTCCAGTTAAATATTAACTTCTCCCTCTTCTGATTCCCTGTAGCATTTAAAAATATCTCTGCTATTGTGCTTTTATACCCTTTATAGAAAATGTGATTTATCTGTGTTCTTGTCTTTTCTCTCTTATTAGAATGCATGCTCCCTGAGGTCAAGGCCACTGTCTTATATGTAACTCTGTATCCTCCCAACATAGCTAATGCAGGACCCTCCATAAATGAAGCTTTCAATATTTGATGAAGCAAATCATACCTCCAGATTCCTTCCTTTAGTTAAAACTAATTCAAGCCATATCGGGGTAGATGTCAAGGAGGAGCCAACAACAGGATGTCTCACCAGAGCTCTAAGGGAAGAAAAAGCCCTCCTCCACCTAAGTCTTGCTGGCTTCAGATCCTATGTGGAAAGGGTAATGTTTAATCCAGATCATCGGTTCTTCCCATGATCTCATTACAGGTTCTGCTCTGGGTAATTGAGACTTTCTCAGAAGATGGAGGATTTCTTTCCTCTTTAATTTATATACGTTATTCAGAAAATTCTGGGTTTCCTGGAAGTGTGCATTTCTAACAAAAAGTTTCAAACATCATTGGTGTTATCTGATCTAAGCCTTGATAGCAATATAATTAAAACCAGCAAGGTGTGTTAAGGGGGAGGAGTGGGGAGAGGAGTGAATGAGGGAAGGGAGAAGGAATGGGAAATGGAGACCGAAGAGAAGAGCTTTAGGGCCCCTGGTACTTGAAGATTGGAGAGGTTGTCGCGCTCTGACACATGGAGATCCTACAGCAGAAAAGCAGGCAAACAGGAAACACACTCAACCAAAATGGTTCTTGGGCATGGCATCCAATCTGATCTTCTAACCCACTCACTTCCCTTATGCCTTTGATTGCTTATATGTCCAACAAGGCAGGAGAGGCATGAACACCCAACTTTCTTCACCATCTAACAGCTCAATCAGTTACATCCTTGGGCTCTTTGGGGATAATTTTTAGGTCATCCTACCGCAAGGTGAATGTTTGATAGACGTGAGAATGTGGGAGATGTGACCATAAAGGAGAAGACTGGTTTTGCTGTGTTTTTTTTAAACAAATACAATAACTCACACATCCAAATGGTAGATATTCCCTTCATTATCTTATTTTAATTCACTTATTTGTGGACCATTTGTCAGGAATATTGTCTGAAGGACTTCATGGGCTGGGAAGGTGGACTCAAACTCTGAGGGTCCCATCCAGTTCTGAGGTTTCATGATGCTCTGGTCACCTGGAGAGGCAACTCAACTCATGTCCATGCTAATGAGGCTGGGGAAGCTCTTTGTGGGGAATGACCTTTATACACAGCCATGTGTTCTTGAGAATTTCTGCAGTAGTGACCTTCATCCTCTGAGGATGGATTTAAATTTTGGAATAATTCCAGGTAATTCAGGGCCAAATCTGGCTAGTAAAGCAGACATCATTATTAAGAGCAGAGATAGGTACTGGATCAATGTTTTACTCATTCTACCAGGATGTCTCTTGTCAAATTAGGGACAATAATACTTCAGCTGACACACCCTCTAAGAACATTGGCCAAATTTTGAGAACCAATGGGGGGGATTCCATTCCATGAGGGCTGTGTCAAGATGGTAGGAGGGACAGAGATGGTGATGTTTCAGAAGAGATACTCCTCCTGGGAAGGTCACATTCCTGATCAACAACATAGTCATTGGGAAGGGGAAAAACACTGTCAGGGTCCTCTGGGTCACAGGACTAGGGAACATCCTGAGAGGGGCAGAAAGATCTCCATGAACTCACTCAGAGGCATCCCGAGCCATCTTGCCCTGAAGGGAGGGAACTTCAAAAGAGGGCCCACTACAAGCTAAACTTCTACATGTCATTATGGAGTGACAAATTGTGTCCCTGGAAGTCATTCCCTTCTTTATTGAAGCTGCTTTGGATAAAAACAGGTATGATTACAAGGAAAGAGCTTGGTTTTTATAGAATCATTCTTTTTATACGGTGATGGATATGGGGCAAGACTGGCCTCAGAGACCATGAATCCAATTTCTCATTTTGCAAATGAGGAAACTAACAGAGAGATTAAGTGAGTTGCCCAAGGTTACATGACTAGAAGTGTCTTAGGCAGGATTTGAGGATTTGAATCCAGGTTTTCAACTCCAAATCCAGCACCTCATTCACTATGTGATTGTCTTGGGCCATTCCTAAATGGGCTCTGAAGGCAGTTCCCAAAGAAGAATTCCAGCAATGGCAGCCTCATTGAAATAAGTTCATTACCTCCCTCAGGGACTGCTCTGAAGGGGTAAGAAATCATTTGGATGTATGAGGTCTGGTCTGTTAAAAAAAAACAAACCAAAAAACCAAAACCAGTCACATTGTCCTTTTAGTCATTCCCTTCATCCTGTAATTCAAATCTGGTTAACAAAGTGTCCCCTTGCAGAGATCCTTAGGGGACTTGCTTTTGATAATGAGATGCAAATGTTCTATAATCAATCATGGGGAACAGAATGGATTCAATTCAATGTGTATTTACTAAACACCTACTATGTAGCAAACGGGTTTAGTCAATGCAGGGTCATACAAAGACCAACACAAAACAGTCCTGTCCTCAAGGAGCTTATGCATTCATAGCAGGATCCAAAAGATGAATCTATCAAGGATCGAGGGAATGCTAACAATGGCACCTTGAGTTGAGCTCGGAAGGAAGGGAAGGATTCTGAGAAGCAGAGGGGAAAAGGGAATGAATGGACAAAGGAGGGGCATGGTTGAGTTCTGGGAGACTTGCATTCCAGTTTGGCTGGAACACAGAGTATGCAAAAGAAAGCAAGGTGAAATAAGGCCAGAAATGTTAGGTTTGGGTCAAACTGTGATACATAAATGCCAGACTCAGGAGTTTATGCTTTGTTTTGTTTTTTCCTAAAGGTATTAAAGAGTCATTGAAAGTTTTTAAGGAGGGGATGACAGTTACAGACTTGTACTTTAGGAAGATTATTTGGGCAGTTGCATGGGGGGGATGGATTGAAGAGGGGAGAGACTAGAAGCAGGAAAACAAATTCAGAGGCTCTTATAATAGTCCAGTCAAGAGGAAGTAGGGACATGAAGCAGAGGGGTAGCCCTGTGAATGGAGAGCAAGGGATGGGTGTGAGATGTACTGGGAGTGAAACAGAATTTGGGAAGGAGGGGGAAGTCTGTGAATGATTGAGGTTACAAACCTGGATGACTGAAAAGATGGTGGTAGCCTCCACAAGAACAGCAACATTAAGAGGAGAAGAAGGTTTAGTGGGGAAGACAAGTTCAGTCTAGAACATGTCACATTTAAGATACTGATAGAACATCCAGGTAGAGGCATTCAGCAGGTAGTTCATAGATAAGAACCAGATATATAAAGTCATCTGCATTAACTCATGAGAGTGAAGATGACTAAGAATGTAGAGACAAAAAAGAAGAGGAGAGGACAGAAGTTTGGTGTGGTAGTGAAAGTTAACTGATGACCTAGTAAAGATGACTTTGAAGGGTCATTCAGAGAGGAGAACCAAGAACAATGTCATTGAAGCCAAGAGAAGAGAAATGATTCATGAGATGGGTTTGTCAACAATGCCCCAAACTGCAAAAATGCCAAAGATGACTAAGGAAAAGCCTCTGGTCTTGAGTAAGAAAGGATTGGTTACCTTTAAGAGTGTGATTTCAGTAGGGATCTGGGGTGGGTAACCAGACTGCATGAGGCTGGGAAGTGACTGAGTGGGGAGGAAGTCAATATAGATTTATCTTTGACAATGAAGAAAAGAGAGATATAGGATGATAATTTGAAGGGGTAGTGTGGTCAAACAAAAGGTTCTGAGGTTTGTCTGTTTAAGTGGGGATGGAAGGGACCCAAGTATGTTTGTAGGCAGTAGAGAAGAACTGGTAGATAAGATGATGAGCAAAAAGAGGGAATGAT
Organism: Pseudochirops cupreus; assembly: GCA_028627135.1. Classification (NCBI taxonomy): domain Eukaryota; kingdom Metazoa; phylum Chordata; class Mammalia; order Diprotodontia; family Pseudocheiridae; genus Pseudochirops; species Pseudochirops cupreus. The sequence goes on along the minus strand of CM053583.1, from coordinate 374,926,562 downwards.
GGGTAGGGTAAGCTCTTGGAAGAGATGGAAGGAGGAGGGATGGAGAATACAAGCTGAAAGGTTAGCCTAGGAAAAAATGGCCACCTCTCCCTCAAAGACTGGAGAAAGGGAAAATTAGGCAGTAGAAAGATTTGGAGAGTGTAGATCAGTGGAGATGAGGGAGAGCTCAATGGATGGTCAGGATTTTCTCAGCAAAGTAGGAGCTAAGAAACTAGTGGGGTTTGGGTAGAACCTTATAGAGAGAAGTGAAAGTCTGGAAAAGCTGTTTGGGGCAGGGCATAATAGTCATGAAAATAAGAGGGAAACAGAGAATGCTATACCATGAGGAGGTCTCAGTTAAAAAGCAGAGAGCCTGAACTTGTGGTCCCCATTGGCATGAGTGCATGGCTTCTTCCAATCATGTTCAGCTCCATAGGAATAGGTGTAGAGAAGGCAAATAGTGGGATGATCCAGAATAAAAACTGGCAGTGAAGGTGGTAGGGCAAGGACTTTGAGGGTGAAGGTTAGTGTATAGGACTGGCTAATTAAGGGGCCAAGATTGGGAAGGTAGGAAAATGACTCCACAACAGAACAGGGAGGACCAATGGGCTGGGTGGTTGCAGTGAGAATGATGATTGTTTTTCTGGGGAAGAAAAATCATAGTATATCATTATTAATTATTAGAGGTATGTCTAAGGTCTAACCAGAGAGAGAATGAGGCTATAAAGGTACCATCTGGGAGCTGTCCCTGACTTCCAAAAGCACTTGCAAAGGGTATTTCCCACACTGCTTTTAGCAAAGGTCACCATGCTGGAATAAGGAAGTATGTGCCTTCCCAAACGAGAGTGCACTCATTTGGAAACCGAAAATCAATGGTATTTATTAGCAAGTCAGTCAGTGATTTGATAATCCCCCACCAAGTAAACAGCTTACAGCCATCTCCTTTTGGCTGTTTCACTTCCTGACAAAAACTCCAGTGATGGAATTAGCACAAATGGTGGTTTGGGACTTGGGGTTGCCTCCTTGGCCTGGGATGCATTAGAGAAGTCCTGCCATGTTCTCAAGACCTGAGTCTTCTCATGGATGTGGAGGAAGGAAATGGCTTGTCTAACCAAGTTAGTATGTTCATCTTTCCAAACTTCTGTAAGCATTCTCCAATCAAATAGCTCCTTTTTGCTCTAGTTCCCAGCCAAACTGGTGAAGAAGTCCTTCAGATTTTTACAGTTTAAACAAATTCTTCCCAAAGTGCTCTGGGATCCATTTTTTCATTTGACTCTTATGTCCTGTGACAGGTAAGGAGGCCCAAAGAAGGGTAGTGACATGTCCAAGGTCTCCTGGCTCCTAGGCTCCTAGCTTTGGTGATCTTTGCATGAGAAAACCCTCCCTGAGAGCTCTCTCTACCTGTTGAGATCTTCCCTAAGTTCAAAGGCCCAGTTCAAGTGCCAAATTCCCCCATTAAGTTCTCCCTCAGCCAGGAGGTGATTCCTCCTGGTTTTTCATGATTTTTGTGACTGTCTTATTCCCTCCTTACCCCTCTCAATCCCCAACATGTAAGAACTGGGAGAGCAGATATGCCATTTTTTGCATTCTGTATCTCCCATAATGCCTATCACAGGACCTCAAACATAGTAGGTGCTCGGTAAAGACTCGAATGGAAAAAGTATGTTAATAAAGCAGAGCACAGAAGAGAAAAAGCCCCAGTCCAAGGAAATCCGTAGCTGTCTTTTGGAGATGACATTGATTTGAATCCAGGTCACATTTGCATAATGCTTCACAATTTACAACAGCACTTGGCTCACACAAACTTCATGAAGAATGCCTCATGTAAGTATTTTATCACCCTCATTTTAAGGATGAGTAACCTGGTTTCAGCTTAGAGAGCTGAAATAATGGTCCCATGTCACATGGCAAATTTTCTCCCTTAACAGCATAACAAATTTAACTGAGGGGCATGAACTGATACTTACAACTGGTCATTCTTCTATAAGGCTGATTTTTCTCCCCATGGAAAGACTAACCCTGGATAAAATAAGTAATTGTTTTGAGTCATCAATGTTTATTGGAATCATATAATTTCCAGCGACCATAACAACTTCTGGGTTGACCTGGTGGTTCTTTTAAAGACTGACCTAAAGATTGCTACTAATATAACCTGTGGGCCTCAGACCATCAGTCCACTCAGCTCCATTGGAAGGGAACTATTGGCCCATGACGGTAAGTACTACAGAAGGGAGGTCTCTTCCCTGGGTGGAGAGTTCCACTGTTGACTGCCTAGTGACCAGGATTAAGAACAGGCAGAATCATGATGACTGAACGGCGGCTGAGGTTGGGAAGTTGATGTTGTTAAGTTCCACCACCACATGTGACCCCTTGAAGCCCAATGCCTCTCTTCTCCCCGTAAGCCACCCATACATGCGATAGCCCAGCAATTCCTGCAGTCGAGCTTTTTGCTTTGGAAAGCGCCTGCTAAGTAACCTCTCCTCTAAAGGGCTTCTCAGAGGAGGAACGGAGGCGATGGTTCTTGAAGGAGGCATCACCGAGGTCACCAGAACGTGACTCCTGGACAAGACAGCAAGCAGGGGAAATTCACTTACCTTGACACTCTTTACCCACTGTGGAGCCAGTAAAGGTGATGATGGGGCAAGGGGCATGGCAGTTGGACTCAAGGAGCCCAGTCCATTAGAAAGCCATTCAGTAGGTACCAGGGCTACAGAATCCTGGTGACATGGGGGAGTGGTAGATTTGGAATCAAAAATTCCAATCCTAGCCCTCCCACTTAATTACCTGTCTGGTCATTACATCATCACTTAACTTCTCTGTGCCTTGGTTTTCTCATCTGTGAAATGAGGAAATTAGACTGAGACTAAATGATTTCTAAGGCTCCTTCCAGCTCCAATGATCCCTCTGCTTGAAGTCTCCAGGGGAATGAGGAGCTTACTATCTTGGGAGGTAGCCTACTCTATCAAAGTTCTTCCTTATATTGAGCCAAAATCTATGACATTTCCCCACCCTCTTGGCCCTAGTTCTTCTGTTGGAGAGACACAAATGCAATTCTCAATACTTCTGTTAGATAGGTAGCATCATAGATTTGGAGCTGGAAGGGGTGGAGTGGAGGTCTAGTCTGAAGCCCAGAGAGGTTAAAGTAACTTGCCAGAGCCTGGACCCCAGACCAGGGCTCTCCCCATACATAACACTGCTCCACCCTACTCTGCCCAATCCTCTACCTCTGTACTCCAAACTCAGCATGACTTATGTTCCATAGGGGGAAGGGGTAGAATAGACCCCTCTTACCATGACCTGACCAACAGGGCTCTATGTGAGGGATCAAGAGTGAGTGAGGCACAGGCCAACCATAAGAGGGGTGGGGTCCATGATGTAGAGTGAAGGTAAGGTCTAGAGAAAAGGCAAAAAAAAAAAGGGTAGAGTGGAAAGCAGTCATTGATAAATGGTGAGACAGACAAAAGTGAAGAATGGGATACTATCTGACTGGGGCCAATGGGCCTCCAAGTCTATGTGGGGCATCATACTTCGAGAGGCAAGCTATAAAAGTGAGGCCAACTTCAATAATGTTGGGGGAGTTGGACTTGTGTACTTCCTACAACACCATGAGAGATATGATCTGGCCCCTTACTAAAGCACCTGTGACTCCTCTTGGTCCCCAGGTATCCCTATGAATGGGAGGCCTACCATTAACGTGTGGTGAATGTGGGCTCATTTATTTTTATGCATAAGCAGAGGAGGAGCTATGAGCTTAGGGTCCCAGAAATACCCACCTTCTATTAGATAGCCTGCCAATGATCTAAAATTCCTTCAGGACAATTGTTAAAGCATAACAGAGAGAGCACCAGACCAAGAGTCAGAAGACCTGGTTTCTATCCAGAGTACTGCTCCCAATAGCTGAGTCACATGGGCAAATCATTTTCACTCCCTTGGATTCAGTTTCCTCCTTTGTAAAAAGAACATCAGACTAGATGGTTCTCTCCACCTCTGATATTTGACAGTATCTGGGGGGCAAATGGATCATTACTTCTTCTAGTAAATGCTTCTGGAGAAGGTAACCCATTAAATCTCTAATGCCTTTCTGGGAATAGGCTCTATAAGACAGCTTTCATCCCCAACTGGAGACTAGGGGAGCAGGTGAACAGAGGTTGCTGTGCAAATGGAGACAGTTTGAAACAGGGAAGACAAGCCTTGCCTCCTCTGATGTCATGCTGACCCACTGATTCTAGATGTACAAATAACATGATAAAGCATAGAATGTCAGAGCTGGAAGCATGCTTTACAGTTTTAAAGTTCAACCCTCCCATTTACAAGACAAGTAAACTAAGTCCCAGAAAGGGGAGAGTTAATGGCAGAGTTGAGAGTAAATTTCAAATCTCTTGACTTTCAGTTCTGTGTCTTCCACAATATTTAATCCCTTGTCTATTGATCCCCTGTAGATATATGACCTCTGAAACTCAGTTTCTTTACCTGTAAAATGAGGGGCTTGGAACAGGTGACCTCTGGAGGACTTTCTAGATTTATAACCTTCATATACATCCCCCTCCCTTGAAGAAATTAATAAGTTTTAGTGCAAAGCAGCCTCTGGCACATTTGACCATCATAAGACTCTGTAATTGTTTGGTCATCTCAGACTCTTTGTGACCCCATCTGGGGTTTGCTTGGCAAAGATACTGGAGTTGTTCTGCCATTTCCTTCTCCAGGTCATTCTACAGATGAGGAAACTGAGGCAAACAGGGTTAAGTGACTTGTCACACAGCTGGGAAGTGTCTGAGGCCAGATTTGAACTCTGAAAGATGACTACAGGCCTGGCACCGTGTACACTATGGCACCATCTAGCTGCCCTCATAAGATTCAGCATTGTCTAAATGAGCTCATTCCCAGCCTACAGACTTGCTGCTTTTCCATCAAGAAAATAATTGAGTGGGGATGAGGGGTCCACCTGGAGGCTACAGCTTTACCTAGCTAACAATTTTACTTTGGAGAAGATAAGACCAGACTTGATGGGCAGAAGAGATTAACAGAGGTAGAATGCTAGGACCATTGTGGCCTGAGAGTTGAAAATGAGATAGCGTAGGATTGTATAGCATGGGAGGGCATGGAAGGGGATGGGAGGGAGAGATGGGTTGAGGCACAGGATAGGAGAGAGAGAAAGAGAAAGAGAAAGAGAGAGAGAGACAGAGAGAGAGAGAGAGAGAGAGAGAGACAGAGAGAGACAGAGAGAGACAGAGAGAGAGAGACAGAGAGAGAGATAAGGGAATGAGATGGGATTGGAGAGGCAGGATGGAAGAGGAGGGGATTATGGGAGGGGATAGGTTGTAATAAAAGAGGGACAATGTAACACCTCAGCCTCTGGTGGTCACCCTCCAGTTTCCAATCATCCTGCCCCTCCTTATCAGAATGTCCCACATGTACCTCATTATTCCTGCCCTCCACCTCAGAAGGAGCCTCCAGTACCTTTGGATAGTTGGGGACCTTTCCCACCATTTCCACAGGACCTTCCCCCCCCCCCAACTAACTCAGAAGGAATATACGCACATATACCTCACCAGGGAAAAAGAAGTCTGTCTTCAACAGCCACAGTCCCTATCAGGGACACTTTGTCCTCTTCCCTTTGGCCCTAGGATCCTCAATCCTGTTCTCCCTCTTGCTCCTCTTAAAGCAACTTTCAGTTCTCTCTACCAACATCATACAGTGGGGCTCTTCCCAGAGAGATTGGCATTTTAACAGATGGCAAAGCCTTATTGAAGCACTAGGGATAGAATTCCAGGGAGCAGCTAGCAGCTACCTCTTAAGACCTGCCACATCTCACCCTGCAGAAACACCCTCCCTTCTTAATCACATCTGCTCACTGATCCCCCATCAGCACTATCTCTCCTGTGAATAGTGAAACCCTCTCCCCCAGCTACCCAAGGCTCCTTCAGGAAACTGCAGCTGCCTTCCTCCAGGGACGGAAGAGCAGAGGGGATGCTCCTGAGCTATTCCACTAATGACTTTCCCCAGGACAGATTCCTAATTCAGCCTCCAGAGAGGAGAATGTGCCAGATTTAAAATCTGAACTCATCAGAGAGCTCCCTGTGAAGGTACTTAATATTTCCTTAGATGCCCTTACCTTTGGGTTAATTCATAACTGCACTGTCAGAATGTCATTTTCATCCCTTTTGAGCAATCTTCTCTTTTAAAATTTCAGACTTTCTACAAATTTTTGAAGCACAAGAAAGTTTCATATCGGTTGAGTAGGCATCACCTAAAGGGACTAATTTGGGAGGCTCTAGACTCTGCTCCATCTATGAATGTTCCCCCAGTGGCTGCCACCAACCTTCTTCCATAGATTCATCTTGTTCAGTTAAGTATTGCCCTCTCCTTAAAAACTTCTTGTAAAGCAAATACTTGGGGAGGAGGAGTGTTGGGTAGTAAAGACTCTTAACTCCTCAGCACTCTTGTTTGAATCAGTTTACAAGGGAGCCTTAGAGGGGATGTGTACTGGGCTGCCATTAAATTTGGCCTAATTAGCTAATGAGAAACTAAGCAGATCTTTGAGGGGAATTTTAAAACTGAAGCACAGCTTTTAAAAATAGTATAGCCTTCACATCAAATCTGAAGAGCCCCACCATCGCCACCACCCAGTGCCATACCTTTGCCACTTTCCCTTCTTCCCCAGCACAAACCTGCTGCTCTAGCCATACTGATGTCCTCAATGGCCCCACACATCTCACACCACCATTAATTTTCCTTTACTCCAAATCCATGTCCAGCATATTCTTCAAATAGAACTCTGAAGCCGACCTCCTTTCCTTCAGGAGGTGTCCTAGAACTAACTCTAACTCATGCTGATTTCCCACTTTGAAATTTCCCAATCCCATGGTCCTCTTTGAGAATGAAGGACAAACAACAACACCACCCCTATCAAAGATGGCTTTGCCATCAGTTCGCCCTAATTCTTCCATGTAGGTAAACTTTTTCTCTCTAACTAGAAGATCAAATTCTATGAGGACAGGGACCCTGCATGATACTTCTCTGCCTCCCACAATGCCCAGCATGGAGCTTAAATTGAGGGTGAAGCAGCTGGGACTGTATCCTCAACATTCCTTGTATTCTCCTCCATGTAACCCAGCATTGAACAGGTCTGAACACATATCAGGTGCATAATAAATGCTTAAAAACAATTCAACCAACATTAACTGGCAAGGCCCTATGTTAGGTAATGGAAACAAAAATAAAATAAAACACATCCCCCTAGCTTCCAAAACAGCTTGTGGCCAAGAAAGAGCCCTGGCTTTGGAGTCAAAGGAGCTGGGTTCAAATCCTGGTTGTGCTATGTGACCTTGTGGAAGTCTGTAAGATAAGAAAGATGACTTCTAAGACCTCTTCTAGCTCTAAATCTAATATACCATGAGATAAGATGTGAACCCAAAGATCTATAACACAAATTAGAATACAATGAGTGTAAAGTGGGGAGGGGGGTCCTAAACAAAGTCATCTGAGAAATTAGAAGGCATAGAGACCACTTTTAGGCAGAAAGAGGAGAAATGGGGATGGAGGAAGGGAGAAGGCTTCTAGGAGGAGGTGGCACCAGAGTTGGGCCTTAAAGAAATGGAAGACAGAGAGGGACAAGGAGATGCCTTCTGAGTCCAGGGGAAATGAGCAAGGGCCCAGAGACTGGAAAGGACAGGAATGGGAGGAAGTTTGGTATGAATGAGCATGGGGTGCAGCATGGGAAAGCAAAAGAATTTAGAGTGCACATACCCTTTGCTTGGAATTGACCAGGTAGGCTGCAAGCTTTTCTGAAGGGGCAGCTTTTCTCGAAGGTGCCCCAGAATCTTTTGTGTCTCCCATGGCTTAGTTCTTGACATCTTGAAATCTGTTGTTAGCCAGGCTAATCTATAACACAATACATTTAGTTTCTAGGGACCTAGAGGAGAGATTTCCCAGTCCCATGAAGCTGAGGGATGGAAGGTTGTCTACATACCCAACCCTCTACCCTTTCCCACGGGCTGCCTCAGCAGGGATAGGAAAGGGCCTAGATCTGTGATTCATTGGTGTTGGGACCCCCTCTACAAATACAGATCTTGCCACCTTTTTTAAAACAGTCTTAGAAAACTGCCTAAGCAGCAGTGATGTAAAATTCAAATAGAAACAGGGCCACTCAAACTTACATAAAGATCCCTGAAGTCATACATTTATTTAGAAAACTACATATTAACATTATCAATATTCTATTGTATTTTTATTTTTGTTAAATATTTCCCAATTATATTTTAATCTAGGTCGAGTTGGGAGTGTTGTGGGCCACATGTACCTGAGGGAGGGGGTTGTTTGACACACCTGCACTACTACTACTATTACTACTACTACTACTACTACTACTACTACTACTACTACTGCCCCAATTTCTACCCAGAGTTATTTACACCAAATATAACAAGCATGGTATGAAAACCAGAAATGCCCATTGCTTATTGTATTCATGTTCTCCAGGGAGATGGAGGAAAGATTTTCAGTTTCAGTAACCAGCAGATGAAACAAGCAAATGCCAACCTCACCTCCACCCCCCATTTCCTCCTCAACCACCATGATGACTCTGCTAGCCACACTCAACCCAGAAAGCATAGTGAGTCAGACTTGCTGACTCTGATATCCAGTCACTGGTCTGACGAAATGGCAGAATCTCTGGTGCAGAAGAAACAGCCCAGGGTTGGGGGTTGGGAGTCCTATGTTCCAATCCAAGCCCTTCTACTAACTAAAGAGCTGGGGGACCTAGAGTCACATCACCAAGCCTTGGTCAGCCCTCAGTTTCCTTAATCATAAAGTAAAGGACTGGATAAATGATCTTGAAGGTCCAATGCAACTCTACATTCTGTGAGCCTATGAATTCATGGACTAATTTAATCAAAGCCAAACCTAAACACAGAGATTATCCAACCAAGAGTATATCCTAGGGGCCATCATTAATTCCATCTGAGACACCTAACTCTTGAGAGTACAGATACAAAGGAAGGGAAAGGTTGTTACATTTAATTCAATAAACATTTATTAAGCATCTATGTTGTACTTATTAACATAATTAATACAAAATATAACAATATTATGTGCTAATAAATAATTTAGCAAATTATTTATTAAGAACCTCCTCTGTGTCAAACATTGTGTTAAGCCTATAGATCCAAAGACAAAAATAAAAGAGTCCCTACCCTCAAGGAACTTACATTTTACTAGGAGACTATCACTATCATCAGATAAGAAAATTCAAAGTATATACAGCAGTAATTCCTGACAGTCAGGGCACTAACAACTGAGAGAATCAGGAGAGGTGTTACTTGAGCTTGGTCTTAAAGAGAGTACAGTTTCCAAAAGATGCAAGTAAGGATGGGGAGTATTCCAGGCAGAGAGGAGACCAGTCAAATTTGGCTAATTCAGAAATCCAGTCCCTGACACTGAAGCTGGACCCTCATTATCCTTATCCTTCTGTCTAAGGCTTCTCTCTCAGTTTCCTGGGTTCACAGCCTTAGTGTTGCTCTCAAGACATCATCACTTTCCTCACCCCACATGTCCCATCAGTTTGGCTGTCTTGTCATTTCTACCTCTACTATATCTCTCATATATAACCTCTCTCTTTCTCTCTTCAAAGTCAACCACCTCAGTTCAAACTCTAATCACCTCTCAAACTATTACCATCACCCCCTAATTGAGATCCCTGCCTCACATCTCTCCTCAATCCAACCCATCTTCTGCCATCCAAATTCCTTAAGCACTAACCATGTCATTCTCTTACTCGATAAACTCCAGTGGCTCCTATTGTCTTAGATAAAACATAAAGTCTTCAGGTTGGCTTTTAAAGCATTTGATAGCCTACCCCAAACTATTTTTATAGCCTCACTATAGATTACTCTCAGAATTCTATGGTCCAGTTGAACTGGCTACTTCTCTGTTCTTCAAACATCACTCTCCATCTCCTCCCTGTGTGCCTTTGCACTGGCTGTATACTCTGCCTGGAATGAACTCACTCTTCATATCCAGTCACAGAATCCCACCCTTCCTTCAAGACAGAGCTCAAGCATCAACCTCTACACACAGTCTTTCCTAAGCCCTCCAATACTAGTGAGGTAACATTTGTAAAGTACTTAAGTACGTAGTGTCTGGCACATCAGTAGGTGCTTAATAAAAGTTTTGTTTCCTTCCTTCTACCTTGCATTTATTCTGTGTGTATGTATTTACTTCTTATCCATAGAGACTGGGTTTTTCGGGGGTTGGGGGGAGAGTCTGGTCTTTGAATACCCAGCTAGGGAATATAAAAACCTGGCACATAGTAGGTCCTTATTAAATTTTTTATTATTACTACATATTATTATAAATGTTATTAAATGTCTGACAGAAAAGGAAGCCTGGAAAGATGGAGTGATTTGCCCAAGATCATACAGTTAGTTGTGGCAGACAAACTACCAATGTTGACTCATAGCGTACTGGTAGTCAACAAAAACCTCCACTTTTTCAAATCAACAGATTCTGTTCAGATCTGTTCTTCCTCCTCACCTCACCCCCACATCCTATACTTATACATGTGATATTTTTAAACCCAAGGGTAGGATTTTACATTTATCACCGTTTAGTTTAATCTTGAATCCATAGTAGATTCACTACATCATTCTGGTACCACATCCTTTAGGACTCTGATTCTGCCATCCAGCATATTTGCTGTCCCACTCAACTTCATGTCATATGCAAATGTTATAAAAATGCCATGTCTTAATTGGTCATTGACAAAAACATTGACTAGCATAGGACCAAGACATCACATACTTAGTGACATCCCTCCTCCAAGTTACGCTGATACATTCATCCTTGCATTCACTGTTGCATTAGATTATGAATCTACCTAACTGGATGAGCATCAGTTCCTAGTCTTTTCACCCTGTCCACAAAGTTGGAAGATTTGATTCAGTGGTTTACAATCCAGGAACACTACGTCAATAACATTCCCCTGAATTCTGTGCTGAGTAACTTTTTTTTTTTCTAAAAAAGATAATTAAATCAAATGATCATAATTTGCTTTCAGTGAACCTCTACTGGCTTCTAAGTGATCATTGCTTCCCTTTTGTAATTGATAATTTGTGAATCCATTCTAGAATTTTTCCAGGAATCAATGTCAAGATCACCAGTTCATAATCTCCACTATCTAGCTTCTCTCTCTTTCTCTTTTTTTTTTTTGAAATTGGACATTTCCCATCTTTGGTTACCTTTCTGTCTCTCCAGACTGATAGCCATCCACTTCTTCTATCTTCCAAACTACTTTGGTGCCCTGGGTGTAATTTGTCCAGGCTGGAAGACTAATTTATTTCATTTAGAGTCAGTATATGTCCTCTTACGATCTTTTCTCATGTCTCTCGGGCTTCAGATCCCATTTAGTCGTGCTCATTCTTCCCTTTCCAGGTTTAGGATCGCTCTTATTGACAGATGCAAAATTGCTGAATAATTCTTTCTCTGTGTGGTTAGCACCATACTACCTGCCGCTATTACGCCTATTCCTCGGTTGTTGTCCTTGAATCAGCCATATCCTTAGTAATTTTGTAAGCCTTGGTTTGTTACAGGCTGCAGCCCTCCTGACTCTTTTCACAGGCATGTTCTATTCTTCTACACTTACTTCTGAAACGTTCTTTTAAAATCTGAGATCAGAGAGCTCCCTGTGAAGCAATATTATTTTCCTTACATGCTCCTCCTATTTGTTTCTTCTTTTTCTGAATCATTCATTATTCAGTTCATTTGTTTTTCAGGTCATGCCCAACTCTTCATGTCCCCATTTTGGGGTTTTCGTGGCAAAAATACTGGAGTTTTACTAACAGCTTACTATTTCCTTCTCCAGCTCATTTTACAGATGACAAAACTGAGGGTTAAGTGACTTGCCCTGGGTCAAACAGCTAGTAAAATGTCCATGGCCTGATTTGAACACAGGAGGATAAGTCTTCTTGACTCCAGACCTGATGCTTCGCACACTATGGGGCCACCCAGCTGCCCTATCATTCATTATAACATTGACAGAATTTCATTTTGAGGGTCTCTCCATATTTTGCTCACAATCTCCTTCCCTTTTAAAGTTTTAACCCTTGGGATCTACTTCAAAATTCTGAAGCCTGCCTGGACATTTACAGCCTCCCATTCTTGGTCACAATGAATACTAAGAAGACATAGTCCCTTTCTCTCTTTACTCTTATCATTTCCTCTTCACTCACCTAGTGCATCTTCCTTGGTCAAAATTAGATCTGCAAAAGCAATTTCCTTTTCATCTCTTCTACCTTCTGAAAGGTGAAGGGAAGTCACAAATTCATCATGTGTTCTGCAACTAATGGAATGGAACTTCTGGCAGACACTGGCGGGAGCTGAAGTCCCCCCGTCATTAACACTTTTTGGCCAACACTCAACCAAATATAGAAATCCAACAGGTCACTCAAGCTAACTGAGACAAGAGTTTTGGCTCCTGGAAGCCTCCTGCAATCCATGTTCCACTCAGCTGACAAGTGATGCTCCCCCCTACTCGGTGGAGTCCAGGGGCTCCCTCTTACTTCCAGGATCAGATATAAAGTGATCTGTTTGGTATTTAAAACCCCTCAACACCCAGGCCCTAACTAGTTTTCCAGTCCTCTCACACCTCACCTGTCTTCCCTTCCCAAACTCTACAACCCTACTGTAAACACACACACACACACACACACACACACACACACACACACACACACACGCTCCACACCCTTTCACTCCATCTCCCATCTCTGTGCATTTGCACTGGCTGTCTTCCCCTCCTGCAGAAGGCCCTTCTAGGTGCTCCCAACTGCAGTCCTTCCCTTCGAAATTACCTCCCATTTCCCTCCTATTTATCTTGAATGTACTTAGTGATGTGCATATTATTTCTTCCTTTAGAATGTAAACTCCTTGAGGGGAGGGACAGTTTTTCCCTTTCTTTGTATCCCAGGGGCAGCTAGGTGGTACAAAGGATAGAGCACTGATCCTAGAGTCCGGAGTTCAAATCCAAGCTCAGACACTTGACACTTAGCTGTGTGACCTTGGGAAAGTCATTTAACGCCTATTGCCTTACCTTCCCCACCCCCACCCCCCCACACAAAAAACTTTCTTTGCCTCTAAATGTTTAACACAATGTGCGCAGGCACAGAGTAAACACTTAATACATACTTGTTGACTGAGATATGGTGACCAGCTGCTTGGCTAAACTCTTTGTGTCCCATTATCAGCAACCTCTGTTTGTCTCCCTTGTATAATGTAGAGGTTTGTTGATCCTGACCTGACAACTCCCCTGTATACACTCTACTCCCCACTCCCACCACCTTTAGCAGTCTGGTGAAACCCACAGACCCCTTTCTCAGAACAATGTTTTTAAATAACTGAAGGAAATGTTAAATTTCAGTTCAAAAATTAAGATGAATTTTTTCTCCATCCAAGTCCACAGACCCCCTGAAATCTATCCCCAGACTGCCAGGAGGCCTGTGGCCACCAGGTTAAGAACCCCCACTCTGTAGGGACGGCTTTAGGTCTTCCACTAGCTTTTGACTTTAAAAAAATTTGCTCCTCTTTCCCTCCCCCTCCCTATCCAACCTGTTTTCTCTCTCTTACATTTCTCTGAGAATGACCTTGGCTTGCCCTGACATTGATTCTGGATGACCTTCTGCTCTCTTGGAGAATTAAGCCAGTAGCATCTCAAGGGCATTCCAAAACCCTTCCCCCAAGGAGGGTCTTACTGCCAAACCTTCACTTGCAGGTAGAAGCTGCCACCCTGTGGGAATTCAATGTTGCTTTGCCAGAGGCAGATGGAGCAAATCTGGCTGGAAAATGAGAATCTCTGGGGCCAGGTGGTGATTTTGAGAGGGAGGCAAAATGGGAGCTGAAAGAGAAGACAGGCCAAGAGCTCCCTTCCATTCCCTCCTCCCCCCTCTCCCCAGCTCATTTAACCTGAGCTAACTTGGATGAGCTAGAGGGCTTCAGAGCACAGGTCTGGGTTTACTTAGGACTATAGGTAGGGGGCTGTAGAGTGTGATGGCCTATAGAACCTAGCAAGGAAACATCTTGTAAGTCTGACCTATCGTGGACCACTGGTCTCCTATGTGAATGGGAAGCTGGGACAAAGGATTGAACCACTAAGCTAAGCCTTGGATCAATCAAGTCTCAGGAACAATTTCCATGCCTTTTAAAAAAATCCTAGGTTACATGGTAGGTACCCTGGTAGATACTGCTCCAGCTATACATAAACATGCATTATTGAAAAAGCAGATGCTAAAATTTCTTACTCTCAGAACAACTTTGTGACCCTATCGCCCACTGAAGAATTTTGCTATACTAACTCAGAGTGTCTGGGAACGATGGCTTCTACCCTCACCTCATGGCCTACGGTTCTTGTAGTCAATGTTTAGAGGAGGTGGGGCCACCTGGGAAGACTTCTGGCATGTTCTGTCTTTGCTGATCCATATCATGTCTGCATGGCTGGGATGGATACATTCATGTGGCCATTGGGTTGATTGTATTTCCAATGGTGGAGCAGCAGTCTAATGTGTTCTAATCTCCTGTCTTCTCCCAAAAACTTTCAGTGGTGGGACAGCTAGGTGGTGCAGTGAATAGAGCACTGGCCCTGGCCCTGGAGTCAGGACGCCCTGAGTTCAAATCTGACCTCAGACACTTAACACAAAAACTAGCTGTGTGACCTTGGGCAAGTCACTTAACCCCAATTGCCCTCCCCTGACCCTTCCAAAAAGCAAACAAAACAAAAAAAACACAAACAAAACTTTCAGTGGCAGAATAGCCAGGAAGATGGCATGCCTAATGATAACCACATCCTTTAAGAGCTAGAACCACCACTACATGGCTGTTGCACAGTATAAGGTCTGAGCATCAAAGCAAAGTTATCACTAAGACGGATTTAACTTGGTGTGCATCCACAGTAAGAATGAGTGGGCCCATTTCTCTACCCACCTCCCTGATCTACTACCTCTCAGGGTGACAGAGAATGTAAGTGAATACGTGAAGGCTTCAGTTTGGAGGGCCTCTAAGCAAGGGTCACTGCCCCCCCTGCCTTTAACAATCCTGGTACCTGAAAACTCTATGGTCATCCTGCCATACTTGGTAAGTACCCCAAACCTTCATTAGAAGTAGAAGAATAATCCCTTCATCAGAGACTGCATAACTATCTTACAAATGAATGCCATAATTAGAGCTGCAGGGATAATACACAGACACAATTTAATGTATTTGGCCCCTGAGAAGAGTGAACCAAAGAGTTCTGATCTCAACTCCAACAAGAGCAAGCCAGAGGGCCTGGGTTCCAATTGCCCCCTTGATGATAATTATCTCTGTGACCTTGGGCAAGTCACTTAACCTTCTTGGGTCTCAGTCTCCCCACCTATAAAATGAAGGAGTTGGACGAGATGGCCTGTGGGAACCCCTTCAAGCGCTAGATCTATGATTCTATCATCCTACACCCCTCCAGCTGGTAATCCTGGAATTGTAGTGGCTATGAGTCCAGCATGATGCCCACCCAGAAAACCTATATGCCTGAACTAAGGGAACTGGTTGGGAAACATGGAGTACTACCTACAACCAAATCCCACCCCCAATGACAATTACCCTAGATTATGTCGTCCATCTGCTCTCTGCTACATCCTCCAAATGCCAATGATTACATCAAACCCTGGGGCACACGGGTATAGGGATAGAGAGGAATGATATTGCCTTCTGGGGAACAATGAATGTGAGCTGTGCCGGGATCCAATCAAGTATAAACCAAAGGCTGGAACCCCCTTCCTGCCTTGCCAATCTTTTTACATTTTAATCAATTCTCTCTTCATAGGTTTCAGTCCTACTTGCTGTTCCGCATGCATAACTTTCCATCTCTCTTCTCTGTGCATTTCCTTTCATTGTCCCATGTTGCCTGGAAAGGTCTCCCTAGGGCCTCACCTTCACTTGCTGGATTCCCTGACTTCCTATGAGACTCAATACAAATCTGACCTTTTTTTCTGAAGGATGACTTTCCTAGTCCTCCCACCTGGAAGAGTCTTTCCCTCGGAAATTACTTTCCATTTTTAACTGTATTGCATCTTGTATGTAAATAGTTATTTGGACAATTTCTTCTCTATTAGATGTGAGCTCCTCAAAGACAGGGACTGTATTTGCCCCTCTTTTTATTGCTAGAACTTAGAACAGTGGCTATCACACAGTAAGTCCTTTAATAAATGCTTGTTGTCTGACTGACCTGATTGTCTCCATAAGTACAAAATCCAAGAAACTGAGATGGAATCAGGAAGCCAGCTGTAGTAGAAAGTCCAAGCCAAGATCGTCCAGGATCAAGAGGCATTTGCTCTCTGATGCAATGCCTCCTCAAGGCCTTGTTCTTTTATGGCCATATATGCCTTCCCCACTCCTGCCCTTCACTGTCAGCATGGTGGTCATGGTTGGTCCAACATATGCTCTCCTCACTCAGTCACACCAGTAAGCCCATGGGTTAAGACACCATCCTCTTCAGGCTTCAAGGCCACAGGTTAAGGTGAAAAGTGCCCACCAATTCCAGAACATACATATTGCATGGTGATTCCCACATCCTCTTTGTAAGCTCATATCCCTACCAGTCCATCAGGTATTGTGGACAACCCTGTTGAAGAGACACTGGAGACAGACACGTCAATCTTCTTATCCTTCCACAATCAGTCACGGTGGGCAAGGATTCAGGCAGGCTAGTCTGGGCTTCAGGTAAGTCCAAGTATCAAACCAAGGATGGAGTGGACAGTGAGGAAACCATCCCCTGCTGATAATAGGACCACCAATTTTACTGTGTATTTTTAGTAAGATTTGCTGAGTGCAGAGCTTACAAGAGGAGGCTAGACCTGGTCTTCTGTGCTCAAGGTCCTCTAAGCTCAAGGGCTTCCCAGAAGGAGGAGTTCTTATTTGTTTGTAAGTTAGGCTGTTCACAGAGTATGCCAGAAGTCTTCCTGGATGGCACCACCTCCTCTGAATATAGATTACAAGAACCAGAGGCCATGAGGTGAGGGTAGAAACTACAATTCATAGGTGCTCTATAAGTCTTAGTCTAGCAAAAATTCTCCATCTTGATGGAGGTCCTGAGAGTTGGAAATTTTAGCACCTGCTTTTTTTTTTCCAATAATGTATATGCATATAGCCAAGCAGTATCTACCAGGGTGCCCACCATGTAGACTAGGATAGCTTTCCCCTAAAAGGCAAGGAAGTTGCTCCTGAGACTTAACTGGTCCAAGAGGATTTAGTAGCTCAATCCCTTCTCCCAGCTTCCCATTCACATAAGAGACTTGTGATCTACAAAAGTCAGTGCCCCTCAGACTTGGCAGTTGTTTCCTTGCTATACAGGCCACCACACTTTGCAAACAAGAGAAGCTGCATTTACCTGAACCACCATGGTATCCTTGCCATTTAACCTTCTTGCATAATGCACTAAACCTCCTTTTGTTAACCATTAAGAGAGTCTACAAGTGACTCAGACCTCAACTGCTAGACTGGACCGAGATTAGATACCATTTATACCACTTCTTTTGTCCAAGTCATAACTGTTGACATTCTTCTACATCATCTCTGTATTTTAGTTCTTTCGAAAGCTCAGTGTTCCATGATTTGCAATCATGGGTCCTCTCTAGAAGACTATTAATGACTTTTTCTTTTAAATATGGAATTTGTTATCAGGCACCAGCTTGGGATCAGAGATAATACTGCTCAAATTGTCAGAGACACTGTGGTGAAGAAGACAAGAGCATTGATAAGACTAAGGTCCAGGAAGACCTGAGTTGGAATTCTATCTCAGAAACTTATTTAGTCATGTGACCCTGGACAAAGTCACTTCAGCTCTCTGGCACTCTGTTTCATCATTTGTAGAATGAGAGCATTACACCTGACAGCTCCCAAGGTTCCTTCTAAGTCAATAATCCTATGATCCAATATGGTCTGAGCTCCTATTCCCTTGCAGTGCCTTCTACTAATGGACTAATGTGACTACACACCAAAATCTCAGCAATACGCATTCTTTATCTACTTGTTTTTTATTGTGTGGATTGACAGACCACTCTTTTAAGCTTCTATGGATTTCAATGAGAAAGGCCCTGTAGTAGTAAGTATTCAGGGTTTGATGATGTTGCTGGTAAAGTTCCATCACTGTATTCCAAGATGCTTTATAAACAATTTTTTGTTCTAAACTGGTGCTGCCATTGGTTTCCATGTCCCTCTGCTTAACAAAAGAGAAATCTTGTTTTATGGCCAAGGTGGTTTCTAGGTTCTTTTGACTGCTCCTAGGTGACTCTTTTGCCTCCATCACAATTCACTTAGTAATGGCAAGAGCTAATCGACATCTTTACTTTTATCCCTTTCCCACTTTTCAGTGTTAATAGAGTCTTTAAACTTATTGGTGTGGAGCTGTTATAATTTCAAATGGTACCATCTTCTCATATGTATCCTTTCTTCTAAATCGGTTGTCATGGAAAAGCGACTCTTCACCAGCTGGGCCTTGAGCAGTACATTCTGGTTGGAAGTGATGTGAAAGGAAAAAGTGTGGGGTCAGAGAATTTCCTGAACAAAAACGCTGGTAGCTTCACTTCTGGTGGGGAGATCCATCACTGGAAAGGAAGGGAGCCATCTTGCTCAAGTAAATGACTTCCATCAAGATGGCGTTTTATCCTTACAATGGGTGGGAGGTCTGTCACAAAACTGAATTTCATGACAACCCTAAGGATGGAACCAAGTTCTAAGGATCCAGGTGAATTGAAAATGTACCTCCCTCCTGGATCACTGTGTTCTTAACTTCCACAAGCATATATTTTACATAGCTGAAAAAGTCAGGCAACATGAGTCACCAAAAATCCTAAGTGTATATAAGCCATTGAATAGGTTCCCAAGGCTACCATTAGGCTTTCATGGCAGAATGAAGCATTGCCTACCAGGCCTTCCAACAAGCGATAGGAAGATACTAGCAGATATGTGGAAGTCCACTATAGAATGACACACTCCCTTCCTTGAATGAAAGTGTTTTTACTCTTTTTGAGGGCAGTCAATTGGATATAAAGACAGGCATCCTGGGCCTGCCACTGGTGAATTAACTCTAGTAGTAGAGCTAGTTGAGATTCATCAGTGGCCCAATGTGTAATCTGTAGAAGGACTTATAGTAGCTATCTGCCAGGTGCCTATAGATTCAGATTTTTACAACAACAGCACATCTCGGGGTGGCTAGGTAGTGCAGTGAATAGGGCACCAGCCATGGAGTCAGGAGGACGAGAGTTCAAATCCTGCCTCAGACACTTAACATAAAACTAGCCATGTGACCTTGAGCAAGTCACAACCCCAACTGCCCTACCTTACCCCCTCCAAAAAGCAAAAACACAAAAACAATAGCACTTCTACCTGTAGATCATAATATCTGAGAGTGTTGGTGATAAAGAATAAAAGTGAAGATACTGAAAAATAAGATCAGCAGATCTGGCTTAGATTAGTCTCTGGTGCTCTAAAGGTACTGTTGAATTTTATAATTATCATGGGTGATGATCACAGAACTTCTGACTCTCAAAAATAGTGTTTCCATGGCTCAAATGCAGCTTTGACTATGGTCTTCTCCCATACTATACAGCTCTTTTCTAGACTGGTCTACTTACAGTGCTGGGCCTTGGGAGGGTATAGAATGGCCTATGATGGGAAAGTCTCAAAAGTGGCATTGAATGTGTTTGTTGGTCCCCAAGATGACTTGTTCTATGTATCTAAGTATACCAAAATAAGGGCTGAGGTGGATGGCCAGGTGGTCTAGCAGAGAGAGCTCTAACTCTGGAATCATGAACACCAGAGTTAGAACCCTGGCTCTGACATTTGTTAGCTACTTGACCCTGGGAAAATCACTTAATCTTCTTATGCTTCAGTTTCCTCATCTGCAAAATGGGACTCACGATAGCATCTATCTCCCGAGGTCATTGTAAGGATCAAATGAGATAATATAGGCAAGATGCATTTCAGATCGACATAAATGTTCAATGTGATTATTAACCAAGTCACTGAATATACCTTCTGCCTCTAGTGTCCACCAGAAAGCTTTGGATTGCTAAAAGAGATTGGTTCTTTAAGTATGGAAAACTTGGGGATGAAGCAATATAGCAGCATTCCTCCATAAAGCCAAGGAACCAACCCATGTGGGTCTTCCATGGAGATAGAGGTAGAAGGTTCCCCCACTGCTACATATACCTACAATCATGTATGGATCTATATGGAGTAATTCCCTGTTTTGGACCTCTAGAAACTCCATCTCTTCTTTCTTAAACTGGCATTTCTCCTGCTTGATATATTAGCTGGCAAAGGCATAAGTGCTCAAGGACAACTCAGAATAACTTGGTATGCTTGGCAAGATCCCACAGGCTGGCTGGCAGAATGCTTAGAGAGCTGTGCCACCAAAGGCAAGCTTCAATAGGCACACAGGGCTGGTAAGCTAAGACTTCCCAAGCTATTTCCTTGAGGAAGGGTATGGTCAAGCCCACCAAAAACTGATTCACAAGGACAGGAATATTATATTATATGCCATGTCACGTCTGGGCATCCAAAAGGAGTGCACATATTCTTCCATGGTCACTTGATCCTGCTGAAGCCCCCAAATCTTCACATTAATAATCTTGGGTCCACAGGTATGTTAGTAATATTCTCAAGCTCCTGAAGAAACCTCTTTACACGCTACAGTAGAGCATTGCCAGAGGGCCTACTTGCTCTGCAAGGCAAGTAACAACAGCAGTCACTTTGTCCCAGGGCAGGAGTGGAGTTCCATAGAAGGCTTATACTGGTCCAGGGCCTGAGGAGTATTCTGTCTGCCCAGCCAGTCTGGTGAGCTTTCATGGTACAGAGCAGCTGGCTCCAAATATGTCTGAGCTAGGAGTTGACTTCCCACAAAATGGAAAATTTACCTTTTGTAGTGTAGATGATTCCTCAGGGGTCTGCTTCAAGTATTGCTCCAGATCTAGAATCTGAGATGGGGTGAACCCCTGTTAAGGAGCTTGTCATACAGCAGGTGGTTACCATTTTCCAGTCTCAGGTTGTCTGTTTAGTGGGCAGTAGACAATACCGTCATATCCCTTGGTGGGAGGAGAGTGGGCCCACCATGTGCTGGTGATAAGGATAATCCCCAGGGAAGGGAAGGTAGAGAGTAATCCTCTCCTGGGGAAAGAAAGACAGTCCAAATTATGCTCTAATAGGGCAGAAATTAAAGGCCAGGCTGAGGCAGAAATGGAAGTGTCTCTGGATTGTTAAGACAAAGGCAGAAAACTGATTTCAGGAACAAAGATTCCTCAATAAAAACCAGTAGGCAATCTTCAAGAAATGTCAGTGATTTCGTCCTCTGGCACAATACCTCCCCAGCTCTCTGGGAGTGGTGTTCTTTCTCTGCCATGTACTAATGGTTGATTTGCTTGTATAGTCATCAGCTGGATCAGCCAGAGACTCTTCCTTCCTTAGCTCCGCCAGTAGGATCATGGGATTGGACACTTAACCCAGTATCAACATGACAATCTGATGATTATGGACATGCCCATAGAGATGGTACATTTTTCTTCTTTGCTCCTCCCCTCCCCATTCCCCCACAGTCACAAAGGACACCCACTGTTGGTGCAGGAAAGTTTTCACCTCCACAAGTGTAACAGCAAGCACCCTAGCACAACCAGGAGGGCTGCTAGTACAGGTTCTTTGATCTGCTTTTCCAAAGGAAAGCAACTCAAAAGGGGTCAACAACCTTACTTTAATCAAACATTTTACACACACATATAAAATATATATAATTTACTTCATTCAGGGGAAAAGTCAGCACCCTGAACTTCAGAGAAAATACAAACAAAAATTACAATCAGAAATAATAGCACAAAGACCAACAGACAGAGCTTCTAACCATCTGACCAAATAATACGTACATCACAGACCAACAGACAGATCCAACCATCTGACCATTACACATATACACAGCTAGTTACCAGACAGAGAAGCACTAGCATATGGGTTTTCTAAGCCAGGGGGCTCCTTAACGGCTACCCAGAGTCTCATCTGGCTCCATCACTTGAACACTCTTCCCATGAGTAAGCCCCAAAGAAAAATGGTAACCTCAGAGTATATATAAATTCTTCAGGGTCAGAGGGCATCACAGCCCTCATGACCCACTGCCTAATCACAAAGTAATAAAAGGTATGGGTCTTCCAGAAAAACAAGCCTCCCCCCAAATCACGCTCCTCCTGTTGCGTTCCACTTGAGACCCATTAAGGAGCAGGGAAGATCTTCAAATTCCTTAGGCCTAGTAAGGAGCAGGGAAGATCCTCAAATTCCCTTACCATTACAACAGTTTGGCTGACTACATAATTTTAGACCACATTTTTTGTCTCCCATTTAAAAAAACACTTTTAAACCACCTGGAACATTAAAATATACTTGTCCGTCGCAGGTGGTGTGACAAGCCACTCCCTAGCTTATGAGCAGAAGGAGTGAACTAATCAAGACTTTGAAGCAAGAGCAGAAAGATTATCATTTCTATCAGCAGGACATCTATTTACCACTACCTCCCCCTACTCCATTTTCTCCAATTTTATCTAGGTCCTTTTTTCCCTGTGGACTCACACTACCATATCCAAAGTTAACCTATAAGAATTGGAATCCATATGGACTATCCTAGAACTCAACCTTCATGTTCTCAAAGATGCCTATATATGGAGAGGAAATTATCCTCAAACCCCTAGACCTTCTGTGTCCATTACCCAAAGGCATCCCTGAGCCCATCCAACCCACTCACCAAATCGCAGAAGAGCTGCATTGAGGCCTTCCCAGTTACACAAGTAGCAAGACCAATTGTCTTTCAATGGGAACATCAGTGAAGGTCTACCCATTCTTTTCCCAAAAGGTTTATAACACTCTAAAGCAACAAACACCATAACTTTGGTTTTCTCTGATACAGTAGGTGACCAAGGAGAGATTGTGGTGAGAGCTTGGTGGATTATTTTGTTGATTGGAAGGGATGAGAGCTACAAAAACAAGCCTGGAGTCCTGCCCAGAACCCCTGTGCAGCTGGTAACCTAAGCTGAGGTTTCTATATGTAATTCCTCCCAATGACATAAGGAGAGGGATAATGTTAGGCCCTTGGCTAATGCAAGCATAGATTCCATTCAAGAGGCAAAGAGTTGATAAAAGCAAACAAACAAACAAAAACCACCTAACTTGCTGTCTCACAAGTCAGCAGAGCAAAGTGTGGCCAGCCCAAAGCATAGTCCCACCTCCCCCAGCCTCTCTACAGGAGATGAGTCTGTTGAGACCTTAACTTGACAATTCTAATTGCTTTTGGCTTTGAATCCAAGCTTTACTTTATTTGCTCACAGGTTGGTTTGAAAATCTCATTCTTCTCTATGAATGACCCAATTTGCCTTCATTGACAAAGATTCTAGACCCTAAATGAGCTGTTCTCAACACGTGGGTCGCGTCCCCTTTGGGGGTTGAATGACCCTTTTACAGGGGTCATTCAAAACACATATTTCCGATGGTCTTAGGAACCAATGCACTGCTCCTCTATCCATCTCCAGACAGGTCTGCCCACATGCAGATACACCCACATACGAGTATTAAAGGGTTGCTGCATTAGGAAGGTTGAGAACCACTGCTCTAAATCAAGCCCTCCCCCAGACTTTGAAAATTAAACTAGTAAATGCCTCTAAGCTTTCACTTCTATTTGGGTATCTGGATCAAAAACACATCATCAGCTTTTGTTTCTCACCTGCTCCTCTGGTCCATGACACACTCCTACGATTATGTTACTTTTGTATTTCTCTCCTTTTATATTCACCCAAATGCTTTCTGCTGGACCTCCTCACTCAGGTTCATAGCTTTCCACTCAAGGGTATTTTCTTGACACAGAGTACTTCTCTGTCATCCCTTCCCTCAAATCCATGAATTTTTATGCCACGAACCCCTTTTTCAAAATCATGTTTTAAAATGCATCACATATCATACGTAGGATTATGAAGGAAACCAATTATATTGGAATACCGTTATATCTATATCTGTATAAAATTAAAGTTCACAGACCTGCAGGCTAATCACCTTTATAATAACTTCTTTTGAACAAAGCATACTCTACCATAGCTGTATTCCAGGCAGGAAAGTTAATCTGTTTTATTAATGCCTCTGAGGTCATATTTACTTCTATGTATTAAATTATCAAGTTTTACTGATTGACCCTTATACTCCGTACATTGTTATACAGATGTCTACATCTTTGATCTTCTGACCTTCCCTATTTTCTCCCACAAATCTCTAAATGCCTTTTCCACTTTTATTCCATTATCATACCTGATATCTTACAGAGTAACTCAATTTATAATTTTTTCCCATTTCCTTCCGTTTCTAGTTTATGGACCTCTTAATTAGACAAATGCTTTCTTCCCAGTCCTCTTCAACCTTACCCAAGAGCCTCTCATTGTGATATCCTAAACTATGGCTGAGAAAACCAAGTCTTGTTCTTTGACATCATCCATGGAGTCATCTAAACACTTCACATATTCTCTTTTCTCTGCTAAGTTCCCAAGGAGAAATACCTGCTTCCCTGCATGGTTGAGTTTCCTGACCAAGACTTCTGAGTTCCTAGGATGGTTATCATGACCCTATTAGTAAGCTGCAGCCAGTGGGTTTGATAAGTCTCATCTGGCTCTCTGGCAACCTCTGGATGCAGGAAGTCAACGCAGCTCCCAATGGGCCATATTAGACCTACACGCAACCACTTCCATACCACTCAGTATGGAGCCACCAGCCAACACCATACCTCTTTCCCCTTCTGAAGCAAGAAATAACTTCCTTGTATCTGTTGAAACCTGAGAATACCCCCCAGGTACCACGTCATCCACAGTTTGTCTAGATTTAAAATTTATGGCAAGACCTTCATACCTGTTTTATGGCCCCAGCAGTTAAGAATTCCCCTTCCCTTCTTTTTCTCCTATGTGTCACATTTCCTAACTTCTTGATCCTATTTTGACTACTTTTCCTTTCTTTAGTGTTGTTTTATTTTTTTTAACTTCCTGACTGACATCCTTCTTGGATTATTTCTTAATTAAATTAATTAGTAGTGTCTCCAATTTACCCTGTATCTTATTTGTAAGTAGTTGTTTCCACATTTTCTTCCCATTACACTGTAAGCTACTTGAGAATAGGAATTCTCAGGTTTGGGGTCTTTGTTTGCAATTCCCAACACAGAGCAAGCACAGTGCCTGACACAATGGTTATTTAGTAAATGTTTGTTGACTTGACTTCTCCCATTCCATCTAGGAGCTTTTCCATCTCCTTATCAAGTGAAACCATCTTCCTCAAGCCAAGGAGACCAAGCTTGCATTTCAGAGACATTCTGCAATTCCCTCTGGCAGTAAGACAAATTAACACCATTGTGGCAAGTCACTGGAACAGTCCTCTAGCTCTCTCCATATATTATCTCCTGGTATAGAAGTATGTCAGGGTTCTAGAAACGGTTCTCTATGACTTCCCACAAATCAACTCTGAGATCAATTCCAGTTCAGTGGCTGGTGACCACCACTTACTACAGCAAATCTGCGGGTTCACACCTGCAAACTTCCCTTTGTAAACTAATCTGTTTGAGTGTGAGGGCCAATCATGACCAGCACTAGGTTCCTAGCAGATCATCAGACTGAGGTTACTCAGGAAAATATACAAATGAGGACAGGAGTTTGGACTTTTGAGTTTCTCTTTACCTGTATGGAAAATTAACGGCAAATTGCTCTACAGGCCCCTTCTTACTGGTTTTGTCCTGAGTAAGACTCTTATTGCGAGATCCCTGAGGGCAAGAGCTATCATTTTCATGTCCTTGAACACCAGGATCTGGAAAACAAGATTCAAAGGTTAGCGGCCCAAGGAACAGAGTGAGAAGAGGCATTGATTATGTCACAGAAGGACCTGGATGCCAGGCCAAGGCACACCGCTAGACCTCAGGGTTGCTTTGCCCATTTGTAAATGACATCATCATTCTATCTACACCCTCATGACTTCTTATACGAAGAATAAGAAAAGGTGGCACTAGGTGAGAGAACACTAAGCCTGGAGTCAGGAAGACCCGAGTTCAAATCTAGCCTCAGGCCCTTCCTAGCTGTGTGACCCTGATCAAGTCACTTAAGCTCTGTTAACCTCAGTTTCTTCATCTGTAAAATGGGGACAATGGCACCTACCAACCAGGGTTGTGAGGACCAAATGAGATCACAATTGCGGCATGCTTAGCACAGTGCCTAGCACATATTAAGCATTATATAAATGCTGGCCATGCTAGCTATAAGGAGACTGTCATTAAAATATCCTCACACACTTCCTCTTTGTTTTCCAACCATTGCTCAGTTCCATTCTCCATTCTGATTTACCACTGCAGCTCACAATGTCAACTCCATTACCTTGGTCACCTCGCCTCCCTGTTTCTTACCACTCTCTTCTCACTGGTTCCCATCATTATAGGGGAATATCCCTTCTCTTCCAGGCACTCAATCCATAGATATAACTCTAGTTTTTACATACCTTGATTTCCCCCAGAAATCACTTGTGGCACTATCAACAGTACCGAGAAGCAACATTTAATGTGCAAGGCAAAAGAGGCAGCTCTCTATACATAAAGTGACCAAACTTTTATAATTTTGACAGAACATCCTCAGTTTTTCATGACCTGTGGTGACAACCACACTGGCATGCCCAGAATGGCTGCTACCACAGGTTCTTAGATCCGCTTTACTAGGGAAGATAGCTGTTCAAGGGGTCAACAATCTTTTTTAATTACATTCATTAGTTCAGGGGAAAAATCAGCACCCTGAACTTCAGAGAAAATCCAAACAAAGAAAACAGAAAATACAAGACCAACAGACAAGACTTCTGTCTGAGAATTAGCATAAAACAACAGACAGATCCAACTGTATGACCAAGGCAATACATATATAGGAGGGAGCGGGAGAGGGAGAGGGAGAGAAAGAACAAATATCCCCAAAACTGTTCTTTGCTAAACTTGGTTTTGAATCCTTTCATGTGTGGACAGACAATTTAAAGTGCTTCATCTTGCTCTTTTGAATTCCCAAGCAAGTGACCTGGTAGTTCACAAGGCCGTTCAGTTTGTCCTGACAGCTGGTCTATTGTCTGGCCTCCTTTCTTCTAGCTTGGAGCTAGCTTGGGAACAGGCAACCCAGTCTCTAAAACTGTTTTGCATTTGCAAACATTTGAGTCTAAGGAAGATTCCCTGGCTCCAGCTTTCCCAGTCTACTCCTGTCCTCTGGCCACCACCAACCATCTGCTATCAAAAACATTTCAGACAAGTCACTCAGCTTGATGGGAGTTGACCTAAATGCTTTCCAAAAAACCTACCAACTCAGGATTCTTTGATTCAAAGATGAGTCTCTGGCTGCAGCTGTTGTTTTGAGGAATGCACCAAGTGCAAGTCATGGGAACTGCCTGATAAATAACTAACTTTAAAAAACTTATCACAATGTACCAATGTGTTGGATGCCCACAAGACAACAAAGCAGAAAAAAATCAATCTAATTACAAATCAGATCTAATAAAAAAAAATACAAACCAACTTACGTGATGACTTAAACTATGACAGAGAAGTTTTTAGTGACCATGTTAAGGACAGCTTGACCACATGCTAAATATTTAGCCCTGTGCCTCAATCCAGGTCCCCAAGATGACCTCAAGGGAGGAGTGGTTGAAATCACAATTGATGCTGTTTGTTATTTTTCCTGAGGTCACTGCCAGGCTATTGGTGGACAAAATTTATTGTTGGTATAAATACTAACCTCCATTACTGAAATTTTGCCATCGCAACTAATCAGAAGATGTGAAATGGAATGATCACAAATTCTGAGCTAGGGGGGACCTTGGAGGCCGACATTTTGCAGATGAGAAGATTGAGGCACACAGTTTAAGTGACTTGCCCAAGATCACACAGGTAATTAGCGAGAGAGGCAGGATCTGAATCCAGGTCCTCTGACCCAAAATCCAGTGGCCCTTTGCACACTCTACCGCCCTCCCTCTGGAGCATCCTTACTATCATGACAGGAAGGGTTGAAAGTGCTAGGGATGGAGGAAAGGTGTCTCAGGTATGGAGTGACAAGATCACACTCAAATATCTGAA
>CM053583.1:374880608-374897924 GCA_028627135.1 Pseudochirops cupreus | reverse complement strand
GGGCCTACAGGAGAGTAGGGGGGAAGGGGATGAGAGTGGGGAGGAGGGAGGGGAAGGGAGGTTGGGAGGGAGGGTTGTTAGAAGCACACACTTCTGTAAAGGGACGGACAAAGTAGAGAACAGAACAAGTGAGGGGTGGAATAGGAAGGAGGGAAATATAGTCAGTCTTACACAATATGTCCATTGTGGAAATGTTCTGCGTAACTACACATGGATAGCTTGTATTGAATTGCTTGTCTTTTCAGTGGGGGTGGGTGACAGAAGGGAAAGCATCTAGAATTTAAAGTTCTAAAATCAAATATTAAATATATATATATATATATATATATATATATATATATATATATAAATAAAAAATTAAAAAAAGCGTTGTAGCAATTTTGCCTTTGTGGTCTTTTTCTGAATTTGTATTTTTTATCTTTCCTGTTACCGTAACAACAACAACTTTCAGCGGTCAGGTTCATTTTTTATTGTTTATTCATTTTCCCAACCTGTTTCCAGCCTTTTAACTGTATGTTAAAGTTGGGCTCTCCTCAGGGTGGAGGGACCACTGTCCCAAGCTTCAAGTTTTCTGTGAAGCTGTTTTCAGACCTAGTTCTGGGGCATCTGTAAATTTTCAATTCTTCCAAGGTGGTAGAAGCTAAGGAGAGGTTCATTTACTTTGGTCTGTGAGCAACACAGGCACTCATTCCTGCTCTGGAACTCTGCAAATTCTGGTGTGCTAATGTACCTTCTCACTCTGGGATTGTGACCCAGGACTGACACCCAGATCCCCAAATGGGCAATGCAACAGAGTTCTGCTCCCAATGCCAGCAAAGATTACCCCTGCAGTGTTCTTTTGACCAGTTGTCCAACTCCCTTGCCATATATGGCAGTGGTTCTCAACCTTCCTAATGCTGCGACCCCTTTAATACTCATATGTGGGCGTATCTGCATGTGGGCAGACCCGCTTGGAGACAGACAGAGGAGCAGTGTCTCGGTTACTAAGACCATCGGAAATATGTGTTTTCTGATGGTCTTGGGTGACCCCTGTGAAAGGGTCGTTCGACCCCCAAAGGGGTCGCAACCCACAGGTTGAGAACTGCTGATCTATGGGTTCTCTCTCTCTTTAGAAGCTGAAGCTGCTGCTGGCTTGCTGAGGCACCCTGGCATTGCCTGTGCTAAACTGTGCTCCACTCTTATCCTGGTGCAACAGACCTTTCCTGCCAACCTTCTAAGTTGACTTGGGCTGGAAAATTGCTTTCAGAATTCATTTTGAGGTGTTAAAGTTGTTTGGAGAGGAATTTGAGGGAGCTCAGGCAAGTCTCCACTTTTTCTCCACCATCTTGGTTCTGCCTGGTAGTTGTCTATATATATGACTGGCCCAACTGATCAGTTTCTCTACTACAGAACTCATCTTTCTCTCCAAACCCTCCCCCTTTCCCATCTTTCCTATTGTCTGAGGCAACACTATCCCTCCCAGTCACCTCACATATCCAATCAGTTGTTAAATCCTGTCTTTTTTTTTAATCCATTCCAACATCTCTTGTGTACATCTCTTCTCCAATCAAATGGATGCCACTGTTGTACAAGTCCTGATCACCTACTGCCTGAACTACAGCCTTCTAATCTCTGCTTCCAGCCTCTTCCCCCTCCAATCCAGTCTCCACTCAGCTCCATAACCTGCTTTTTCTTACCTTTCTAGCCTTCTTACATCTGACTCCACTCTATGTACTTAACATCCAGCTACACTGGCTGTTTTGCTGTTGCTTCCAGGCCACTCCATCTCTTGACTCTTTGTACTTACACTGGCTGTCTGCCATACCTGGAATGCTCTTTCTCATCGTATCTGACTTCTGGCTTCCTTCCAGTCTCAGAACCTTCTGCAAGAGGGCTTTTCAGGGGTTCACTTCTTTCCCTTTGAGCTTCTCTCCCATTTATACTGTATACATCGATGTACGTTGTATGTACATACAACTATGTACACGGTTATCTGTATTTTGTCTCCCCCATTAGAATGGGAGTTCCTTACAGCAAGGGAACATGTTTTTGTCTTTCTTTGTATCCCTAGCAGTTAGCATAGTGGTCAGCCCATTATAAGCCCTTAATAAATGCTTGATGGACTCACTGGAATATTCCCCAAGTACTTACCTTTGGGATTGGGATTCAGTTGCTTTAGATGAGGCATTCTTAACCTTA
Organism: Pseudochirops cupreus; assembly: GCA_028627135.1. Classification (NCBI taxonomy): domain Eukaryota; kingdom Metazoa; phylum Chordata; class Mammalia; order Diprotodontia; family Pseudocheiridae; genus Pseudochirops; species Pseudochirops cupreus. The sequence continues at coordinate 374,895,746 of CM053583.1, read as the reverse complement.
AGGTTGGGTGGGGCATGAACTTGCTTTTTCAATACTGTGATAACTGTATTTCAATTTAATTTTTTTCCTTTGTAATCCATTTAAAACCATGATTCTGAGAAGGGGTTCATAGGCTTCACTTGACTGCCCGAGGGTCCATGACACAGAAAAGGTTAAGAAATCCTTGGACTCCTCCTACTGCTCTGTATCACGCTACATCCCAAAGCATTCTCCTTTTTCACCTCTCAAGGCGTGTTTCTTTTTCTGTAAAATCAGGATAAAAAAGTTTTCCCAGATTATCAAGGCTGTTGGGGAGATCAAATGTGATAATGAATATGGAAGTACTTAAAAAAGAGTTCAAATGGTTTTTGCTGATTGTTTTTATAACCCGAGCTCTATCTCTGTACCAACCGATGTCAGGACACAAAAGACAAAAGACAAATAAATTCTACATAATTTAATTCTGCACTTTACCAAACACTGAGTTTCCTAACAGGGTTTTGGGGGGAAAAGTTGAGATGAATTAAGTTGGAACAAAGAAAGATATTGTACCCTTGGTTGGGCCCAGGGGCATGGCTGTACTCCCCTTGGGAGGTGCTTTGCCTTTGGGTCAGGACAGCTGCAGAGGGTTACAGGTTAGTTCCAAATAGCAGCTCTGAAGTTCTGCAAATTGGGCACTGTCACTGAGAGGAGGATCCAAACCATCTGGCCAAAGCAGCATCCCTCTCATTTGTGTAGCCTCCCAAAGGCATAGTTGGACCCTTCTATGACACCATTCCCATTGGGAAGCTCATGCCACACTGGCACCCACATGTATATACAAGCCATGCTCTGGGCTGCTGCCGGGTAAGAATGCCTGAGGCTACATGAGAAAATCTTCTTGGCAGAGGGGGTTATGACGAGAGGCCACAAAATCCTTTTGGTCTGATTGTTGGGACATTTGCTTTCAGAACTCTGAGGCTGCAAAGACCAGAGAATAAAATGTCTTGAGCTATCCTGTCCAAGTTGAAGGAGGCCCAGGTTCCATCGTGTTGGGATTTTTCAGACTCGTCATGATAGAGAAGAAGGACTCCAAGACAAAGCAGAGGGACAGGAAGCCGGTCCCCAGCAGATCCCCCACTGCAGTGAGGTAGGGGATGCAGTGGCTGTCAGGATCCTGGGACCAGTGCCATACCAGCCTCACCATTATCTCTGCCATGTATAATAGGATCAGCACCTAGAGGAGGAAACAAAGACAGCACAATCATTGCCTGAGTTGGGGGTTAGGGTGCAGTACAGGGAAGGGAAACCAAGGTCAGTCAGGCCAGGAGCTGGGGGTCACCAGTGAGAGATAGAAATGAATATAGTCTTAAAGCCCAAGAGACCAATGAATCCAAACAACAGCTAGGGTTGGTACGGACCAGGGGTTCTTAGACTTTTTGGAGTCATTGATCCCATTAGCAACTGAACAACAGCTAAAGTTGGTGTGGGATAGGCTAAGAGCTCCTTGCCTTTTAGATTGTGGACCCCAATGGCAGCTGAAAATAGCTAAGCTTGGTACAGATCAGGGTTCCTATCTTTTTTTGAGTCACAGAAACAATTAGTAACCTTGTAAAGTCTATGGACCTCTTCTCAGAATAATATTCTGAAATGCATGAAATAAAATAAAGAGTTCCTTACACACAGCAGGTGCTTAATAAGTGTCTGCTGCTCCTGAACCTGAGCCTGGTGAAGTTAATTCTCTAATCTAGGATTTTCACTTGATAAAGTTTCCTCTTGTGTTTGATGGCTTGAACATGGGTACCGTTTTTACATTTAGTTTTTAAAAAAATTTCCTAAAGTAAATACCACAAAGGCTCCATGAATCTTATACAAGTTGTAAGGCTTCAGGAGTGAATATGCAGTTTGTGGCATGAGTTTTTTTATTCATTATTTTTCTCTGGCGATCTATACAGAAGAAAAAAAATAATTCCAAAATGTTACTTAAGTTTACAAATTTAGGTTTCTCTTTATATACCAAATTCAGTACAGGTGCTGATTGGTAAGCTTTCTCATTTTTTCTCAACATCATTGATTAAATTCCCAATTACACTTTAATTTCAGTGACTCTGTACTAGAGTTGTGGATGATTTAAGCAACAGATAGAACATTACTTACTTATAAAAGTTTATCTTTCACATCTTTCACGCACAACATTCAACTATCAAAATGCAAGATAATATGTAAATGAAATTTCAGCAGAGAATTAAAATATTTCATGCTTATTCTTTTCATATCATTTTATCAAATCTCAGCAGCACCTGTCAAAGTTTTATAGTACTTGATATTCTATTAAACTAACACCTTGAATTAAAAAAGATCTATTTATTCAGAAAAAATAAGTGTTTGCTGACTTGATAAAGGAAACAAATTATATTTAAAAACAGTTACAAACCTCCCTCCCCACCCCCCCCAGTTCACAGACCATAGGTTAAGGACACCTGGTATACCGATCTTACACTAGAAACAGGAACATTTCAAACAATCAACAGTCTTTACTGTGTGTGAGACCTATACTGGAAGCACCATTTTCTACATGAAGCCTTGCCAAGTGCCAGGGTCCTGCCTCCCTAACTAGATTATATTTATTCTAGATGTACTTATATTTGCACATACCATTTCCCTGAATAGAATGTAAACTCCTTGAGAGAAAAGCTACTTTTATTTTGGGGGTGGGTTTTGGTATCCCCAGATACTAGTACAGTGTCTGGTATGCAGTGGGTGTTTAATAAATGCTTGTTGGTTGATTGATGCTATCTGAAGATATAAGAAATTCTTTAAAATTTTCCTCCTATTTATTATTTCTCCCCCTTTTCCGACTCTTTCCTGCCCACTTAGTTAGGTGATCAGTTCAACTTTTTCCATTTTCCACATCCCTTCTAGCCTCTTATTTTAAGTAGCTTTCTTTTGCTGTGCTCCTTGCCAAGAGGTTTTCCTTTGCTCTGTCTTCTTCATGATTTCTCTTTCCTTCCAGTGTCTGAATTAAACTCATGATGCAGGGGCTATATCCTTACTTGTTCTTTCTTTATTCTCTCTGGGTTTTGTAAGAGGATAAGGCTTCTGAAAAACCAGGTGTGAACTTTCTCTTCTTTTCCACTTCTAGGTAACTGCCTTTGTAGCTCTTATCCTTCTCTGTCTAGTTTCTGTTGTTCCTCAGTCTTAGACATGCCAGTTTCCTAAGTACAGCAGCACTGTGGTATTGTGGGAGTCACTTTTTCTCCCAATAATGACACCTAGTTCAACCCCCTCCTTTTTCCAAGATGAGTTTATAAGTGATATTCCTGAAGAAGAGAAGGTGGTCTCTGACAAGAGTTTCAGTCTTGCTGGGGAGATATGAGTAATACACATCAAACAATTCTTTTTCTGAGTAGGAATGTTAGAGCATTGAATGTTAGAGCCAGAAGGAGAATGTTAGAGTTGAAAATGACCTTAGATTATCCAGTCCAATTCCCTCATTTTACAGAAGAAAGTGAGACCCGGGGGAAGAGACTCTCCCCTGTTTACAATGTGGTTAAGTGGCAGAGGGATTAGGACCGAGATCTACTGACTCCCAATGCCTCCATCGATTTCAATGCCTATATAGCAGACACTCAGCATTCGTTCAATGAATATTATAGGATTTAATCAAGGGTTCATGTTATTCTCCTTTCACTGTAACAGAATCCTACCCTCTTACATATCTGTATTTCTATAGCACACAGCTAGACACATGTTGTTGTTTGTCCTTCATTCTCCAAGAGGACCATGACATCAGGAAGGTGATGTCATGACTTGCAAGTGAACTGGAGTTAAGTGAGGCAGGGCTGTGCCAAGTCACCAGCCTCACTTTCTTCTCCAGAGACATCTGGGTCCAGTGGCAAGATATAGATAAGGGTGACTGGAGATGGCCCATCCAGCTAGATACATAGTAAGTGATTAATGTACAATGCTCTTTGATTCATTAACAGACAAGGGCTAGATGTGGTGGTGTTGAGTCTAAATGTGATAGAAAATCAGAAAAGGAAGAGGTCACCTGTGGCTTGGAGTAATCAGGGAAGACCTCCCGGAAAAGGGGGACTTGATCTAGACCTTGAGGGGAATGAGCAAGGGCTGGGGGTGGGGGGGTAGGGAGCATCCCAACTAAAGAAATAGCCTGAGATAAAGAACAAGAGTGGGGATGAGCAGAGCATTGTGGGGAGACCTGAGAGAAGCCTGTTCTGACAGTAGGGTTCTTTTGGGGAAGAACTTATGCCTTGGTCATGTTGACTGCAGTCCATGCGTCATCCAAGTATGTTTAAAGAGACTTTAAGGATGGAAGGATCCTGAGCATCCACTTTGCAGAGGAGGAAATTGAGGCTCAGAAAGTAGAAGCAGCTTGCTCAATATTACAAGGTAGAAAGTGGCAGAACTGAGCCTAACACTCGGCTGAGTCCAGTGGTCTTTCCACTACACCTGCAACACCAGGACCTCCTATCTGACTCTCAGAGCATCAGTATCAGAATGTCTGAGCAGCAAGGGACCTAAACCACCTGTCCTTCCAGGGTAGGAATCCTCTCTATCAGAGAAGATCATCCAGCAACTGTCCAAAACACATCCAATGACAGGGAGCTCCCTCCCTTCTGAGGCAGGCCACTCAAGTGCTGGACAGCTCCACTGGGACTGGCGGAACCTCTTCCTTATACTCTACCTCCCTAGAACTTAGGAACAAAGATTTAGAGCTGGAAGGTCTATAGAGGCTCTCTAGTCTAACAGTCTCATTTACAGACAAGGAAACTGAGGTGGGGGGAGGGATGGGATAGGTGAAGTAATGGTCCCTAGGTCACGTAGACAGTAAATGACAGGCAGGATTGGAACACAGAGCCTCCACGTCCAGGGATCTCAATGACGCTACTTTAGCATTGTGAAATCCCATGGAACAAATCCACTTCTCCCAAATACAGACATTCCTTCAGATACCTGAAGACCACAATCACAAATAACAGCAACAGCCCTCTGCTAGGGTAACATCCCTAGTAATGTTAGCCATTAAATGTTCCCCCCTGCAATGACTCTGTTGCATGATGGGATTTTTCATCTTTGCTGGAATGAGTTCTAGGGAGTGATTCTTCCCCACTTGGGAGAAGGGCTGCTGATACCCTGCTTTGAGAGCACTCACAGGCTGTCCCTAGGACTCTCAGAAGAAGGCTCTTTGTAGCTGGGGATGCCACGAGTCAGGAGTGGAATCTTTGGGTCCAGGCCAGATGGAGTAGTGGCCACAACTGATCCACATTTTCCATGATTATAAGCAGCTTTATGGGGAAAAGTTCCCTGAGGGGGAAAAGGCAGCTGTTCTCTATAATTCTAGCTTAGCTTAAATCTGGTTAAGTGGCATTCAGGCAGGAGGGGGTTCATTGTGATATTTTCCTCTGTTTCCATGGCCTTTGCATAAAAAATGCAATCATGCGTGATAACTGGGACTCCTTTGCCCCAGAGGGACAGTGACCTGCGATCCTGTTTTTGGATGGCTGGTCTCCTCACTCTCCCCTGTAAGAACCATTTTCATTCCAGCCTTCTGGCCTTCGTTCATGCTAATTCACTATTTCTCTTGGAGTGCCCTCCCCATCTCTTCTCTGCCTTATCCCCATCTTACCCATTCTTCTAGGCCCAGCTGAAGCCCCAAATCTTCCAAGAAACCTTCCTGTAGTGTTCTAGCTCAGACAGGCCTTCCCTTCCTCTAAGAGTCTGTATCACGGAATTCAGGAATCACTATTTTTTTTTTCTTTTTGGAGGGCAATTGGGGTCAAGTGACTTGCCCAAGGTCACACGGCTAGTTTTTTGTGTTAAGTGTCTGAGGGTGCATTTGAACTCAGGTCCTCCTGACTCCAGGGCCAGTGCTCTATTCACAGAACCACCTAGCCGCCGCTTCACTATCTTTTTAAAAAAAAAATTGGGTGTAGGCTTTGTGTCTTAGATTGTAAGCTTTTGGAAGGCAGGGACCATGCTGATTTTCCCTGAAGTACAGGATGGCTGAGTGTAAATATTCAATAAAGATTTATTTGATATTAACAGCTGACCCAGGGGAACTGACTCTTTGTAGGAACAAAATTCAGTTCAATTTTAAAAGCACTCATTAAGCATCTGTGTGCAAAAGTCTTGCGTTAGGCTCTGTGGGTAACAAAAAAGACTTAAGTCCTTGTCTTTAAGGAACTTACTGCCCATTAGGACAGATAAGTACATGAATTATTTGTATACAAAAAGCTTGAGAGTTCAGAGTATTATTGTAGTTCAGAGGGGACAGTGGCCATTTCTGGCTGAGAGTGGGGAGCTGGGAAGGCCTTATGGAGAAATAGCATTTGAACTCAGCCTTGAAGGATGGGTGATGGTGAAGGTGAAGGAGAGGGAAAAAGAGAGAGGGAGAGAGAATGACAGGAAGAGAGGTGTGTGTTTAGATTGGGGGGGGGGAAGTATTAGCTGTATTCTAGGTAGGTATATGGCATGAGGGGGCAGCTAGGTGGCACAGTGGATAGAGCACCCAGCCTGGAGTCAGGAAGCCCTGAGTTCAAATCTGACCTTAGGCACTTACTCGCTGTGTGACTCTGGGCAAATCTCTTAACCCTGTTTGCCTCAGTTTCCTCCTTTGTAAAATCAGCCAGAGAAAGAAGGGGCAAGCCACTCCAATATCTTTGCCAAGAAAAGTCCAAATGGGGTTGTGAAGAGTCAGACATGACTGAAAAATGATTGAACAACATTATAGCATGAGAGGAAGTGTGGTTTTGTGGATAAAAGACCAGCCTTAGACAGGGTCCTGGGTTTAAATCCTACCTTTCACAGCCTGGTTGTGTGAATGAACTTCTTGTGATAACTTCCTAAGACTAAGTTACAGATTGTATTGATGGAAGGCATTTATGTACCAGGAACCCACTATACTGATGGAATAGTTAGTAAACAGTCTAAGCTTCAGGATGGGTCAGCTAGGTGGGAAAGTCAAAAGCACCAAATGAAGTCTCACTCAGGATGTGTTCAGAGTGCTGGGTGGCCAGGGAACAATGGGGCAGAAAGCCAATTTAAATTCTAGGGGATTGAAGAGGCTAGATTGAAGTTTTAATTCCTGGAAGCTTAAGTCACTAGAAGCCTCTCTCAGTGGCTGGCCCAGCATGGTGGGAACTGCTCGGCTCATTCCTAAGAACAAGTCAGACTCTGTTTTGCCAGAATCCTTTATCCTCATCTCCTTGAAATTCAGGTACTCCTTTTGTACCAATCTCCATCAGGCTACATAACAATAACCATGGAATCACAGAATTTTAGAGTCCAAAGGGACCTCAGTGGCCCCCAGGTCCACGTTCTTAACCTTTTTTGATTTTGGGCATCACTGGCAGTTTAGTGAAACCTACGTATCCTTTCTCAGAATCACATTTTAAATGTATTCAATTAAAATACATAGATTACAAAGGAAAGCAATTGAACTGAAATCATTATTAATATATTTTTAAAATTCCACTAACCCCAGGCTAAGAACTCTGGATCTCGTCTAATGTGTATTAGAAAAAAAAAGTCACCCCATAACATACTCAACAACTGATCTTCCAATCTCTGTTTGAAGGCAGATCTCCATAAGGGGCATCCACGACCTAAGGCATCCCAACCTGCTTTGGGACATCTCACATTAAGCCAACATTGGCCTCTTGGCACCTTTACCCTCACACAGCTGACATTCTACCAGGGCCAACAGGTCCACAGGTAAGGTGTAATGGGGGCAAACCCAGAGAAGGTTTGAAGGAGAGACTCTTCTACAGAGGACAGCAATTTGGGAAGGCTTATAGTATCATACAAATATGGCAGAATTCTCATCCAGATCTGCCTGTATGTGGGCTGGTTTCAGTTTGTCAAAAACTGAAGACAGTGTTCTGGATGTAGCCCAGCCAGACCAATGAGCATTGGGGTCATTCCTTCTCTTTTTCTGGACAATATTTCTCTTCTTGACCTAACTTAGAATTCATTTTTTTTTTCAGGTTGCATGTCATGGATTCCTATGGAACTTGCAAGCCACTTAGATCCTCAGACCTTTTTCTGAAGTCCTGTACTCCCCAAATTCTTACCTGGGTCAATGAAGCAACCAGATAAAAGACCAAAAACAGCCAGCTTATCTTAACCTCTTGTAGCTCCATCAGATGAATAAGGTAGAGGAATATCAGATGGCCAGGGATCACCAGGAACAGCAGCACTCGGGCAGACACAGAGTTGATTTCTATAAGGAATAAAACAGAAGGATTGGGCCTGAGGCTGGATTAACAACCTGCCTTTCTGAATGATAAGCTCTATGACAGACAAATCCAAGCATGGTTAACTTTAGATGACACAAAGTTAGGAGGGGAAACATTCTCATGGGAAATACAGCAAGGTATTAGAAGAGATGAATTCACTGCAAGGCTCAACTTGCAGCCATAATAAGCAAAAGCAGAAAAATGTACTTTCTGGCAGAGCATTGGTCAAGAGGTCTGAGCTCTGACCATAACTAGCTGTGCTGTGTGATCCTAGGCAAGCACCTTCTGGGGCTGGGGTGTGGGAAGTGGGGGGGCCTTGCCTGGTTCCTTTTGAACTCTACCTGGAAGGCAGTGACACCTTCTGGTAACACCTGAAGCCACCCTCCCCACTCCCCACCATGATCACCATCACAGAGCCAGAACACACTCATGCAATGAGATGGGAATCAGAGCTTTGAAACGAATGGGACCCAGTGTCTCTATCCAGGCCTGAATTCCTGCAGTTTCCCTAATCCTACATCTGACCTTGAAGCAGCGTGGTGTGGTGGGTGGAACACTGGACTCAGAAGGAGGAAAACCTGGAATCCCACCTGAGACCCTAAGCAGCTATGAGCTCTGTGACCCTGGGCAAGTCAGTGAGGCTCAGTTTTCACATCTGTGACAGAAGGGGTTGGACCAGATGCCCACTTAGGTCCCTTCAGGAAAGAGGTGAGATGTAGCAGAAAGAGAGTGGGGTTGAGAATCTACCTGCCAGAGAGTTCCCGCCTTGCCCCCCAGTGCTTACCCTCTTGGCCTCTCTGGGCAAGCTGCACTTTATTTTCACACTCGAATACAAACGGCACGCCTTGCACCTTTTTCCCTTCAAGAAGGCTTTGTTGGGAGGATAAAAGAAGACGCAGGAAGGGGAAGGGAGGAGCGTCAAGCAGAGCTACCAAAGTTAGGCATCAACAGGGGTCAAAGTTGGCTGACCTCACAACTTTACTGTGTGCGCCTCTGCATGTGCCAATGACTCCTTACTGTAAAGGCAAGAATACACCCGTGTAATGATCTGCCTGGACTCACCTGAAGAGCAGAAAGTGGAACATGGATTGGGGCAGAAGCTCCTCATGTTGTGTGGCAGGACTCCTGGGGAACTCCAGGAATACAGGTAGGTAGAGATCCGGCTGGCCTGGATGGACACCATGTTACCCCCAACGCCTGGAAGATAACAAAGGCTTCACTCTTTCCCTCTGTATCTCCCCCCTCTGTCTCTTTGTATCTCATTTCTCCTGTCTTTCTCCCTGTCTCCAATTCTCTCTCTCTGTGTGTCTTTATATCTCCATTTCTCCTTCTGTCTTTCTCCCTGTCTCCACTTCTCTCTCTCTCTCTCTGTGTCTTTATATCTCCATTTCTCCTTCTGTCTTTCTCCCTGTCTCTGCTTTTCTCATTCTCTCTTTGTCTCTGTCTCTATCTGTCTCTGTCTCTATCTGTCTCTGTCTCTATCTGTCTCTCTCTTTCTCTCTCTCTCTCTCTCTCTCTCTCACACACACACACACACACACACACACACACACACACACACACACACACACACACAACTATAATATTTAAGCCTCACCCATTACTCAAGGTCCAGATCCAAGCTGCCTCCTCCAGGAAGCCTTCCCCAGGTGTTTTAGTCCCCAGGGGGCTCACCCATTTTAAAGCTCCTTTATATGTTATGGTTTGTCTGGACCAGCCATTAGGATATATAGTCTTGCATTTGAGCTAATTATTCCATGCATATACTTTTTATTTTCCCAGACAGACTGTAAGCTCCATGAGGGCAATTACTTATATTTCCTTCGTGGGCAGCCAGGTGGCTCCACAGTGCACAGTCAGGAAGACTCATCTTCCTGAGTCCAAATGAGGCCTCAGATACTTACTAGCTGTGTGACCCTGGGCAAGTCACTTAACCTTGTTTGCCTCAGTTTCCTCATCTATAAAATGAGCTGGATGAGGAAATGGCAAACTGCTCCAGTGTCTTTGCCAGAAAAACCCCCAATGGGGGAATAGTCAGACATGACTGAAAAACCATAACATTTTTCCTTTGTATCCCCTGAAGTCTCTAGTACAGGGCTTAGTAAAGTAGTAGTTAAAAAAATGCCTCTTGAATGGATGATTTTGATTCAATTCAACAAGGATTTATGAAGTATTTACTACTATGTGTCAGGCACTGTGCTGGCACTGGGAAAAGAGACAAAAAAAAAAAAGGAAACAGCATTTGTCCTCAGGGAACTTACATTCTATTGGGAGGTAACCATGCATGGGCAGCTGAGTACAAAGTAACTGGGGGGGGGGGGGGAAACTAACATCTGGGAGCCTCAGGAAAAGCTTCTTTGCAGGAGGCAACATTTAAGTTCAATCCTAAGGCAGACAGGGAGGGATTCCAAGAGAGAAGGAGAGAGCATTCCAGGCATGGTGGACCGCCCTGTGCAAAGGCACCAAGGTGGGAGACGTTTGGCATTTGGAATCCGGTGAATCAGTCTGGATGGAATGGAGAGCATAGGGGGTGGAGTACATCAGTAAAATGAGTCTGGAAAGAAGCTGGAGCCAGATGGTGATCCACAAGCCTATGAGTCTATAGAACCCTTCTCAGTGTTGCTTATGGAAGACGTGGCCCAGCCACAATGGAATGTAGATTTCCATGGAATTCTGCCCTTCTGGCTAGAGGGACAATTGTAGTGCCAATTAGGTGTAACTTGGTGAGGTCATTTTGCAGACGTGTGCTGCTGAATGGGAAGGGTTCTGAGGAATGCTCCTATCACATGGGATCTTCTCATCCTATCAGGGTCTCAGTGGCTGGGAACAAGTACAGACTGTTTAAGTCGGACTCCTGCCCAAGCAGCCCCTGTGAAGCCTGGGTGTCCAGAGGTCCAAAAAGACCTTGGGTGACCGATCAAATGGTCTGTCAGGATCCCACTGGGCATGAATAGATTTTGCTAATTCCATAAGGAAAATTTAGAGTCTCCTAAGGCAGCGGTGTCAAGCAGATCCCTCCCCAGGACTTACTGTTGGTGGAAAACGTCAAATTAAAATGATCTTTATTGTACCGTATTTTTATCTTTTTGTTCCATTTCATTAAACATTGCCCAATTCTACTTCAATCTTGTTTAGCAGCATTCTCCAGTTCCGAGTCTGCCACCTCTGCCACTATTATGGCATGTAAAACTAGTGCCCCACTTTGGCTAAGCCCCATAAATGCATTCACTGGGGATTATGTGGGGGGACCCCAGAAAGGCATTGAGGGATGGAACTAGGGAGGAAGTCTGTGACATCAGCCACCCTTTACCTCTCCAGATCAAGTGAATCCTACCCAAGCAGCCACTGCAAGAGGCTGGAGATGGATTTATGTGTGCAATTAAATGAGGCTGAGTGGTCCAGGAGTTTCTGATTAGGTCTATGAAGCCCAGGAACAGAACTCTGAGCTTCGCAGATGAAAGGAACGCCACAGCTAGGAAAGAAAAGCTACAGATGTAGAGTCAAAGGCCTGCCTCTGGCATTTACTGCTAACGTTATGACTTTGGGCATGCCACTTGAGTTCTCCAGGCCTCAGTTTACTTCTCTGTAAAATGAAGTTTCACCAGATTTTGGAAAAATTAACAAGTGTCTAATTTGTGCCGTGCACTATGCAAATAAATGCTTTTAAATATTATCTCATTTGATCCTTACAACAATTTTAGGAAGAAGGCGATATTATCTTGTCATTTTGCAAATGGAAAAAACCAGGCTGACTGAGGTTAAATGACTTGCTCAGGGTCACACAGTTAGTATCTGAAGCTGGATTTGAACTCAGGTCTGCATGATGCCCGGTCCAGCACTTTGTGCACTATGGCTCCCCCTAGTTATCCTCAGTGGACTGGATGATCTCTCACGTTCTTGTCTAGCTCTAAATCTACCATGCAGATCTTTGCTATGCTACCAACTGGGTGTGTGATGTGAGGCATGTGATGATTCTTCTGAGTCTCAGTTTCCCTCTGTATAATGAGGAGGTTGGACTAGGTCAGGGGTGGGGAACCTGCAGCCTTAAGGCCACATGTAGCCCTCTAGGTCCTCAAGTGTGGCCCTTTGACTGAATCCAAACTTCACAGATCCCCTCCATAAAAGGATTTGTTCTGTAAAACTTGGACTCAGTCAAAAGGCTGCACCCGAGGTCCTAGAAGGCCACATGTGACCTTGAAGCTACAAAGAAAGACAAGAAATCTACCCTCCAGGAACTTGTGGGCAGCTCTGCAGCTCAGGCACCTGCTAAAGTAACCCCACCTTTTTCGGTTAGATCAAGAGAAGCTCACCTACCATTCATCACTGGAGTGAAGACAGCCATTCCACTGATCTTCTGCTCAGTGATGGTTTTGTTGAAGATGAGCCCTCCAAGACTAAAAGGAGAAACCATTAAGAACAAGCATTTCACAGACTGTTTGTATATCCGAGAGATGGGATCTCTAGTATTTGAACCAAAGTGTTTTCATGGCTACTACTTTGTCATATATATATGATCTTCTCAGCCCACCTGGGGAGCCTCACCTCCCACTCTTCCACAACAGAACTTCCCTGCCCCAGGCTCTCCACAATATCTCTGAAATGTGTCTTGTACTAGTTACTTTAGTTCAGTTCTTATCTGCTCTAGAAATTCAATTCAACAAGCTTTTAAAAAGTGTCCAATTAATGCTTAATGTGCCAGGTTCATGCTAAGTCCTAGGGATACAAAGAGAAAAAAAAACAGTCCCTGCCCTCAAGGAGCTTACATTTTACTGAGAATAAATCACTAGTAAGCAGATAGGAAAATACCATATGTGTACAAAGTAATTTTAGGGGAATGGGCACTAACTAGAGGTGGGCTGAGATGAAGAAATGCTTCTAGTAGAAGGTGGCACTTTAATTAAGCCTTGAATAAGGCCAGAGATCGCTGGAGGGAGACTTGAGGAGGGAGTAAATTCCAGGTAGGTGGACAATCTGGACAAAGGTGTAAAGGAAGGCACATGAGATGCCGTGTACTGTATGGGGAACATCAAATAGGTCAATTTGTCTAAACTAGACAGTATGAAAGGGAAAGTAACATGAAATCAATCTGGAAAGCTAGACTGGACCCAGATCATAATGAGTGCTGAATGCCAGGAGAATTTTATTTTACCCTAGAGACATTAGAGAGCCAGTGAAGATTCTTGAGTAGAGAAGAGACTTGGTCCAAGTTGAGCTCTAGGAATATCCATTTGGTAGCTATGTGGACTGGGGACTGGAGAAGCTGGATGCAGAGACCAACCAGGAGTGCATTATGGGAGTCCAGGTTAAGAATTAATGGTAGCCTGTGCTCTGCTGGTGGCCATGTGAGCAAAGAGATGGGGACAGGTGGGAGAGATGATACAGAGGGAGAAAAGACAAGACTTGCAAACTGATTGGATATTGGGGGTAAAGGAAAATGGAAAGAGTTGAGGATGAGCCCAAGGTTGTAAACCTGGGTCACTGGAAAAATAGTGGAGCCCTCAACAGAAACTGGGAAGTTAAGGAGGCAGGGTGAGTTAAAGGAAAAAGTTGAGTTCTGTTTTGGACATGTGTTTGAGATGCTTTTTAAGGCTCCTGGGAAGATGTCTGGCAGGTAGCTGGTGATGCAGTAGAGAAACTCAGAAAAGAACTGGGGGTGGAGGGATGAATATGGGAGTCACCTGCCCGGAGATGATGGTAGAGTCCATGGGGACTGATGGGATCCTCAAGTGAGAGTATTTAGTGTCAGAAGAGTATACAAGTAAGGCGGTTATCAGGGAGGCCAAATGCTGCAACTAGGTCAAGAAGGATGAAGACTTGGCCTTTAGCAGTAAAAAAGATGATTACAGCACTGGAGAGGGCAGTTTCAGTGAGGGGCTGGGTCAGGAGCTGGACAGGCAGACCCTAAGAAGTGAGTGGGAAGTGAGAAAAAAGAGGCAACAAAGGTAGACACAAAGCCCTCCCAGGCCACTCTCCAGCACAGGGTGACCCTTCTCCCTTGCTCCAATGAACAGAATCAGAGACTGTCAGAGCTAGAAAGCATCACTGATTCAGAGCTCAAAGTCGGTCATCTATTCCAATCCCCTCCTTTTATAAGTATGCAGACTGAGCCCCAAGGAGGTGCAAGGTCTTGCCCAGGATCACAAAGACAGTAAGTGTCAAACCTATGTCCTGGGACCCCCGTTATCCTTCTTTCCTCTACACCAGGGGTGTGGAACCTGCAGCCTCCAGGCCACATGTGGCCCTCTAGGTTCCTAAGTAAAGCCCTTTGACAGAATCCAAACTGCACAGAACAGATCCCCTTCATAAAAGGATATGTTCTGTAAAACTTGGACTCAGTCAAAAGGCTACACCCAAGGGCCTAGAAGGTCTCCCGTCTCTGTTCTACACCAACCACTTGGCCCTCTGGATAAAGGACAATTTGTTATCTCAGTATCAATTGCAACAGGTTTCACACACCTCTATGGACTAGGCCAGACACCTTCACTATACTTTTGCCTTCCATGAAATGATTTAATAATCCCTGCCTTCAGTGAGTTTATACTCTAATGGAATGGGCAAGGGGGATAAAACATATATGCAAAAGGAGATTCAAGTTCAACCCTCTTTTCTATAAATGGAGAGAAGGGAAATGATTTACTTAAGGTCACACTAGAAGTAACTGGGACTACACTCCAGGTCTCATGACTTCCAGTCCTGTGCTCCTTCCACAGTCCCACACTGTATTATTTCTTCTGTTGTTATGAAACTCAGGTTGTTGTGGAACATTGGAAGTTCAGGGAAGGGGGGGGCGGAGCCAAGATGGCGGCGTAGCAGCAGCAACATATCGCAGCTCTCACATAGCCACCCCAAAATACCCATAAAACAGGACTCTAAACCAATCCTAGAACTCCAAAACGCACACAAAGATACTTCCCACTAAAGT
>CM053583.1:374830422-374880108 GCA_028627135.1 Pseudochirops cupreus | reverse complement strand
ATTTTGGGGTGGCTATGTGAGAGCTGCGATGTGTTGCTGCTGCTACGCTGCCATCTTGGCTCCGCCCCCCTTCTCCAGCTCATTTTACAGATGAGGAAACTGAGGCAAAGAGGAGTAAGTGACTTGCCCAGGGTCACACAAAAAAAATAAGTGTCTGAGGCCAGATTTGAAATCAGGAAGAGTGCTTCTTGACTTCTGGCCTGGCACTCTAGCTACCCCAGTATAATCCTACAGGAGAAAAATAGAGGACTTCCAAGCATTCCTGATGAAAAGACCTTTGGACCTTTGAAATTTAAACACAGGAGTGAAGTATAAAAAAATTAAACATGAATGAACAATGATAGAGTTAAATGACTTGTCCAAGGCTACGCAGCTAGTGTGTGAGGCCATATTTTCACTCAGGTTCTCCTGACTTCAGGGCCAGCATTCTATTCACTGTGCCACCTAGCTTGCCCCTAATCAATTAATTAACATTAATGTATAGACAAGCCATTTGCCTTCTTCAGGCATCAGTTTTCTTATCTGTAAAATGAATCAGAGGCTTGGAAGTGAGGGTATCACACTTGATGATTTCTAAGGTCTGTTTCAACTCTGACATCCTAAGATGCTCAGCTGCAAACATGGGCTCTCTCCTTGAGAAAGGAGACCCATCTAATACACAGATTTAGATTAGGGACCAATGTAAGGCAACATTAGCAAGTGTGAGGTTGTGTGATATGGCTACAATCAGAAGACCAGAGATCTAGGGATGGGAGGGACCAAAAAAGGGACCACCAGGGGACCACCATTTGTTTTACAGATGAGGAAACAGGCCCCGAGAGATAACAAGATGCAACTAAGGTCACATATGTAATGTAGCAGAGCTGTGGCTCCAAATCCAGGAGTCTTTTACTACACTACCCTTGACTCTCAATGAGTGGTAAAATCATTTATATTATGTTTCTTATATTATATTAATTATTATTTATATTATTGCCTATATTATATATTATTATTAATATAATATAATGTTGTTATATTATATTATATTACATTATAGATTACTATCCAATCCAATCCTACATGCATTTATTTACTGTCCTCTCTCTGCTTGGGCACTGTGATAGTTTCTGAGGATACAAAAACAAAACAAAAAAAGTCCTGCCCTCAAAGATCATAATAGATTTAGAGCTGGTAGGGACCTTGAAAATTACTAAGATCAACATTCTCATTTTTTAAAATTTTATTTATTTTATTTTGTAATTAAGAAATAAAGCAAGTCCTTCCATAACATGGTAGAATAGAAAAAAAAGAATGAGGCCCAGAGAAGGTGTGACTTCCCCAGAGTCACATGGCTGGAAAATGTCTTGGGCAGGATTCAAACCCAGACTTTCCTGGCTCCAAGTCCAGTGCCCAATCTACTATGTCACACTGCCCCTCCATTATGTTCTACAATAGGTAGGGATGCAGTGGAGCAAAACTTAGCATCCTGGGCAAAGGGTTCTAGCCTGGCTTTGCCTCTGTAACAGCACACTGGTGCAGGGCTCGGACTAGTCAAGGAAGCCTTCATGGAGGCAGTAGATAACACTTGAGTTGGACTTTGAACAAAGCATGTTTATATAGTTCAAAGATCCTGGGCACTTCTGGCAACAAACAAGATCAGGGGCTTCTGTTCCTGGTGCAAATTTGCGCTGAGCATCAAATCAGATGAAGCCCCTTTCCAAAAGCAGTGGGTCGTTAGGGCAATTATGCGCCTCTTTTCCCAGTTCTCAGGTCAAGTTATGTAGGGAGAAGAGGAAAAGGTGTGGAGAAGGCACTCCCGAAGCTTGTAGATACAACATAAAGTTCCAGTGCCAGTTATGGCTCCCAACTATGGCAGCCTACCACAAACCAACTTGCACTCTAATAGCTCTGAGGCAGAGTACTGCCACCTGGACATCAGTTCAACACTCCCCCCATGTCATCCCTCTAATAAGCCTTCCCAGCCCCACCCCAGGTGAAAATGATCTTTTCTTCCTTAATCTCTGCAGGATAATTTGTATTTCTGTATCTGATCTTATTATGCTCTGTTCTGAATAATCATTGTAGCTTTTATGCACCTATTTTATAAGTTTATCATATTTAGCATGTATGATTTTCCCAGCAAACTATAAAGTTATGATAGGAGGGCAAGCTTATTTATCAATTTATCTCCCACAGCACTTAGAATAGGGCTTTGGGCTTAGTAGACACTTAATGGTTGTTGAAGGAATCAGGTGTTTGCCTTCGGGTAGAATAGTTACACAATGTTTTTTTCACAATCCATTTCATTACTCAATTAAATTCTCTTTTGGGTGGTTCACACACTGTTTTTTTATGTATCTTCTTTTTATCTCCCCAACAGCATGTAAGCTCCTCAAAGATCATCATCCAGACCTTCTTTCTAACCCCTACAATGCCCAGAAAAGTGCTGAACAACAATAATAATTTGTTGTTCATTCGTGTCTGACTCTGTGACCCCATTTGGAGTTTTCTTGGTAAAGATACTGGAGTGGTTTGTATTTCCTTCTCCAGCTCATTTTACAGATGAGGAAACTGAGGCAAACAGGGTTAAGTGACTTCCCCAGGGTCACACAGGTACTAAGTGTCTTAGGTTGGATTTGAACTCACAAAGATGAGTCTTCCTAACTCCAAACCCGGAGCTCTATCCACTGCAACACCTAGTTGCCTCTAAAAAATTTTTTCTTTTGATTTTAGGAACTAAAAAAAAACAAAACCCAGCAGTATGCTTGATAATGATGACTCCAAGACTTTTTAATAACTAGATAACCTTTACTTCATAACAGATGTTTGCTCAACATCAAAATGAACTGATTCACTGTGAATCAAACAGAAAGTCCATCCACCTGGGGCTAGGATGCTGCATCCCTAGCCTCCTTCCTCTGCATTATTACCCACCTTCCTCTTTCTCACCCCCACTGTGGCCAAAGCAGCCCCCCACTTCCTCCACCACCTTGCCCTCCCTGCCACTTCCCTAACTTGTGCAGGTACAGAATTGGGGAACTCTTCTTGTTTATTCTTTTATGGACTAGTTAGCACAGATGATCTCAGTGCTTCAAAGGAAAGGCAACCACTGGGTGGTCTTTGTAGAGTTATCAGTTTGGGAAGCTCTACCTTGATCTGGACTGCCTTGACATGAATTTGACAGACACATTCTCAGCTACAATCCCCCTCAGTCAAATGGCTTAGAAAGGACAATCTAAGGCTCTTTTGTACGTACCTTCTGTTCCAGCATGTTGTTCACGACCAATGTTCCACCAGCAGATGTCATTGTAGGAATCGAAAAAAAACCCATCCGGGCGTCTGTTTCGCTCATAGTTAAAATAAAACTGTTAAGAACAGGATACTCGGCTACACTATGTCTTACCCCAAGGTCACACTGACCGGTACGTGTGTCCTTGAAGGAAGGGCTCCTTTGTTCTTCGATTTTTTATTCACAGGCAAATATAACTGCAGGTATTACAGCTGACTGTTCTAGGATGTCCCAAATTCCCCACCTGGGCACAGACTTATTGAATCTAAGAGCAAGAAAATCCCCCAGAAAGTTGTCTCGTTCAACCTATGCCTGACCAAGAATCCCTTTGTTGTTGTTGTTCCGTTGATCCAGCTGTACCCAACTCTTCATTTGGGGTTTTCTTGGCAAAGATACTGCAGCGATTTGCCATTTCATTCTCCAGCTCATGGAGCTTATGGATGAGGAACTGAAGGCAAATGGGGGTAAGTGACTTGCCCAGGGTCATACAGCTACTAAGTGTCTGAGGGTGGATTTTTCACTCAGGCCTGGCACTCTGTGCACTATGATGCCACCTAGCGCCTAAGAATCCCTTTACAGCATCCAAACTAGACCAACCAAGGAGAGCCCACTGCTTCCCACGGTAGTCCATTCCTGTTCTGAATAGCTCTGATTTTTAGGAAGCTTTTCCTTACACAAGCCTCAATCTGCCTCTCTGCCAGATTCACCCATTGCTCCCAGTTCTGTCTTCTCAAGCTGAGGGGAACCCATCTAAGCCCTCTCCCATGCGAAAACCCTCAAAAAATCCCCTTCTCCAGGTCGTTTCTTCTCTAGAATAAACACCCCTACTTCCCTCAGGAAGTTCTCATCATAAGACAAGGTCAACAAAGACAACAGACATCAGGTCAGACAAATTAACACATTGATCAGACCTGAAAATGTGTATCTCATTCTGCACCTAGAGGTTAATCATCTCTACCAAAAGGTAGAGGTGGCGCAGTGGATAGTGTCTAACCTAGAGTTAGGAAGATACCTCCCTGAGTTCAAATCTGTCCTTAGACACTAGCTGTGTGACCCTGGACAAGTCACTTAACCCAGTTTGCCTCAATTTCCTCATCTGTAAAATGAGGTGGACATGGAAATGGCAAACCACTCCAGTATCTCTGCCAAGAAAACCCCCGATGGGGTCACAAAGAGTCAGAAAGGGCTGAACAGTAAAAAAAAAAGGAAAGGCACTCCATTTCTGCCTATCTTTACTGGTTCCCCCCTTCTGCACTCTATACTTTAGCCAAACTAGCCTAACTTGCTGTTTCACGCACAGGATATTCCATCTCCTGCCTCCCTCCAGACCTCTGTACACACAGGCGACTCCCCAGGTCTGGAATACTTTCCCACCCCACCTCCACCCTTTTGGAACCTGCAGCTCCCCTTCAAGAGTCACCTCCTTCAAGGTGCCTTTCCTAATTCCCCCCATTATTAGCGCCCTCTCCTTCCTCCACTACATTGTATTTTGTATAAATTATAAATAAATCTAGATAATTTTAATTTACTTATCTCTGAATGTGTTATAACACCCTCTCTCCCCAGTGGACAGAGACTCATTTTTGGTTTTGAATCTCCAATGGCCTGCACAACAGTGGCTGGCCCATAGAAGATATATAATAAATGCTTGGTGTTTAATAATGCTGGCACACAGTAGATATTTCATAATTGCTTGTTGGTCAATAGATAGAATTAATTTTTTGGGCTATAATGTTACACTATTGCCTTATATAGAACTTTCAGTCCATGAAAATTCCTAGATCTTTTTTCCCTGGGACTTTGGCGTAGCTACATTTTTCCCATCTTATGTTTGTGATGTTGATTTTTTTGAACCCGTAAATGGGGCTTTGTATTTAGCCCTTGTTAAATTTGGCCTGATGGGATGCTTTGGGATTCAGGTTCTATTAGCCAACATTTGCTTAGAATTCTCCCTCTCCAAATTTTGTGTCATTCATAGATAAGATAAGCATGTTTTCTCTGCTTTCCTTGAGTCACTGAAAACAATATCAAACAAGTTTGCTGGGGGGTATTTCATTAGAGATCTGTCTCTAGGTTGACAGTGATCTATTAATGACTGATCTTTGACTTTTGACATTCAACCAGGTGCAAAATCATGTAAATGTACACATCTAGCTCATTTCTCTCCATCTTATCCTCTAGCATCACACAAGAAACTGTCCAACACTTTGCTGAAGTCTAACTATAATATACCTATACTGTATCAACATTTCTCTTATCTATCAGTTTAGTTAACCCATCAAAAAGGAAATGAATTTATTTTAGACTGACCCTGCTTTGGATGAAGCCACACCAAAGGCTTTCAGTGAACACTGCATTCTTAAGTGCTCACAAATATATTGGGACATTCTAGAATTCAGCCAGGAACAGAAGTTAACTTCACTCCAGATTCTTCCCTTTTGTGAAAACTGAGACAACATTTGCCCTTCTTTAGTCCCATGGCAGTAATACTCCTGTCATCTCAGGTCTTTCAAAGACGACTGACCAAAGTTTGGCAACCACATATGTCTGTTCTTTCCATAGTTTCCCTGGGCCTCATGAGTTGAATTTGTTACAGACAGGTGCTGTGAAAACATCTTTTATTTATAAGATCATAGATCCAGATAGAGCTGGAAGGGGTCTGAGAGGCTGGGTGGTCCAACCTCCTCATTTTTCAGGTGAGCACAATAAGGCCCAGGGGAAGGTAAGTCACTTCCCCAAGGTCACACAAGCACCAGAGGCAGTATTCTTGGGTCTCTATTCCCTGCTAACCATTGTTCTAATCTTTACTCTTCTTGGAAGAAAAAGTCAAGTCAAAACAAAAGTTGAATAATTTGGCCTTCTCTTTTTTTTTTGGTGGTAGGGAACCAGGTTTCACATCTTTGATTTAATCAGAATAGGGATCACCAATTGGCAGCTAGGTGGCACCATAGTGCACAGAGTGCCCGTCCTGGAGTCAGAAAGACTCATCTTCCTGAGTTTAAATCTGACCTCAAACACTTAACTGTGTGTGACCCTGGGCTGTGTGGCCCTGGGCAAGTCACTTAACCCTGTTTGCCTCAATTTCCTCATCTGTAAAAGAAGCTGGGGAAGGAAATGGGAAACTACTCCAGTACCTTTACCGAGAAAACTCCAAATGGGGTCACAAAGAGCTGGACATGACTGAAAAAACAGCTGAACAAGAGGAATTCCTTCAACCAAGGAAGATTAGCAACTTCTCAGAAATTTATAACCTTAGATAGCAGACCCTGAAGGAACTAAAATAATAGGTGACTTGGCTATGGTCGCATAGCTAAAAGGTGTCCTTACAAGCCTTTCTGACTCCAAGGCTATTCCTTGACTAAAATTCCACCGTGGCTCCCTCTGCCTTCCCTGACAACAATCTGTTTCTTCTTTGACCATCCTCTTTACTCAAACACGGCTATAGGAGGGGGACCTTTCTGAACATTGAGAGCCTTAGGTATGAGTAATCTTGTTAGTCTGGAAAATGGGTGATATGAGATGATGGGAGTCAGGACCACGGGTAGGTCAAGCAGAAGGAAAGAGAGAATGAAAGGGTCATGCAGTCAGATGTGGGGAAGTACCAACAAGACTTATCTTAAATATTACCTGAATACCACAGATTATCCTAGTGGTAGCTGCTTCCAATCCAGGACACCAGTGAAGGCAAAGTCTCTTCTGAAACCTGAAAAAAGTGTAATATTAGTTGTTCTCCCCTTTTTTTCTGTTTGTTTGATGACATCTCCTCTTCTTTTTCTTCTATGTCCCTTCCTGGTTTGAGGCTAATAGTGCCCTTCTTTCTCTCTCTCTCTCTCTCTCTCTCTCTCTCTCTCACACACACACACACACACACACACACACACACACACACACTCCCAAGCATCTTAATTCATGATTACCTCACCTAGGATTTATGCATTTTAAGCCTGACCTGCCATTGTCAAAAGCAAGGCTAGATATCCCAAAAGAAGGGTTTCAGGCTTCAAGAAGCAGGAATGGGAAAGACTTCAGGTGGGGCAGAGGAGGAGGAAAGACATTTACTTCCCCATTGTCCATGAATGAAATCATATAATTGACAGTGTCCCCCTTTTCTCTGCTGTGCATAAACCCAAGTCTATTTCTGTTAGATATTCTTCAGTTTGTAATGGTTTCTAGAGATCTTGTCCCAAACATCTTTAGAAAGCATGTACATTTATGCATGTATGTATGAGGAATTCATAACTAATGCAAAAATCACTTTAATTCACTTACTTTGTAATTTCAGATTTGTATATACTATCCTGATTTTGAGTCCGATAAAGTCAAGAATGCTTGAATTAAAATAATTACCCATTAATTGCAACTGCAATGAAAAAAAGTGGTTTTCAAATTGGAAAGGTATTGAATATGTACACACACATAGACATATATCTATACATATATATTCTTTATTCTTGAATACAATGTTCAGCTAATTCTCAAACACGTGCTAACAGAAGGAGGGGTATTTAGTATTCATAATCATAATCACAATAGATAGCATTTATATAGTGCCTTTTAAGGGCTAGGCTCTGCTAAGGGCTTTACAATTATCTCATTTGAGCCTCACAACAATCCTGAGAGGTAAGTGCTACTATGTCTTCTGTTTTACAGATGTGGAAACTGAGGCAAACAGAGGTTAAGTAATTTGCCCAAGGTCAAGTGTAGTAAGTGTCTGAGGCTGATTTGAACTTGTCTTCCTGACTCTAGTCCCAGTGCTCTGTCCCCTAGGCCACCTAGCAGTCATGATAAGATGCATGAACTAACACTTTTTGGATCCTTCTCATCCTTTCTCTCACCATGTAAAAATTCAGTAATCAAAAACTGTTCATGACATATAACTGCTTTTTGATTACTGACTTCCAAGGAAGGGTCTCTAGTGAAGAGCTTCAGGGATCTGCCCTTGGCTTTGAGTAAACAGTTTTTTAAAATCAGTGACCTGGATAAAAGCATATGTGATATATTTATCAACTTTACAGAAGGCATATAAAGGTGGGAGGGGCTACTACACTAGAAAAGAGATTTAGGATTCAAAGGCAGGAATGATGAATGGAAACTAAGAAGACAAAATGTAATATGGATGAATATAAAATCTTACCCTATGGTTCAAAAAGCCAATTTCATGAGTACAAGATGGAAAAAGTGTGCCTATAGACAGCAGTTCATTTGATGAGGATCTTGGGGCCTTAGTGGACATCAAGCTCCATTAAGTCAACAAAGTGATGATATAGCACCCAAAAAAGGCTAATGATTTTAAGGCGCATTGAGAGACAGTATTCAAGCCTAGGGAGGGGATATAGTTCCATATATCTCTTTGCACTGGCCAGACAACACCAGCAGTATTACGTTTGGCTCTGAACACTGAATTTTGAGAAAGACATTAATAAACTGGAAAGCGTCCAGAAGAAGTGATTCCAAAGTGGAGGGCCCCAACTCAGGAGGAAGCAAATGCTTGAAACCACTTGTGGGAATGTTTCAGAGGGGTCCTTTTTCCTGTGAGGGGTACACTAGATGGCTTCTTGGGTCCTTCCACATTAAAGGCTAAGATCCTAATTCTGTGTGAAAATGCAGGTATGTTATCCAAGAGGGGGGAGCCCATCATAACTGATACGATGCCAGAAAATGAGCACTGAGACAGAGAATCAGGATGCCTGTATTCCAGAGCCAATGGAACCATTTAACAGGGAGCCTCCTCTCCTATTTCCTTATCTAGAACACTGAGGGCATGACTGATGTTAGTGCCCCGATTTCCAAACTAGCTTGTATTTCACTACATGTATGTATGTGTAGCCATATACACAAACATAGTCACATATACTGACTTCCCTGGTTTCCTTTAAGCTCCAGCTGCTTCTACAGGAAGCCATCCCCAACCCCTCTTGTCATTATTTTCTATTTATCTTGAATCTATCTGTTTGCATGTTGTTTTGCCCGTTGGACTGTAAGCTTCTTGAGGACAGTCTTTGGCCTCCTTCTGTATTCCCAGTACTCAGCACAGTGCTGGGTATACAGTAGGCACTTAATAAATGTTTATTTACACATAACATATGTGTATGTGTAAATACATAGAAACACTGTATATTAACACATGCAGGTACATATGTGTATATACTATGCCTCCATGAACATATGCATATTTGCATGTATTCATCTACACACGTGTATTTAATATCCATATTTGTACTTATTCATATTCTATGCAATCTCTATTTTTATGCATTCTTTTTGTCTTTCCCATTAGAATGTTTGCTTCATTCTGCGTATTTATTTGTATGCCCAGGTTCCACCTAGCACAGTCCCTAGTACAGGGGAGACAACGTTTGTGGATGGACCTCTAAACCCCTCCCGGCTCTAACATTTTATGCTTTATCCAAACTTGTCATCACTCACTTTTCCATCAGCGGAATTTGAGAGGTAAAGGGTAGAGAAGGGGAGAAGAAAAGCCAGTGGGTCAAAGTATGATGAGGAATGGGGGGAGGGGCTGTTTGGGGGCACAATGACCCAGTGTTTGAGCAGTATCAAAAGACAAATTTTGTCTCCTTTGTCCCTTAAAGGGGTCAGACTGGCCTAAGCTACTTGAGGGTTTCCTCACTTCACTGAGTATGGATTTATTGGTACTTACTGTTAGTACTTGCTAAGTTCTCTGACGCCATTACCCCTGGGGGAACAGAGCCCCACAGGAAAGAGCTTGGGAAAGGGAGAAAGTGCCTGCTAGCCTATTAGTCAGCCATCACCTACCTTTTCACTGGCATGATCCTCAAGGGCTTCCCAAGGGTACTGCTTTTGGCACTTTTTTTGCTGGCACTTAGGGCTCCTACTGGGACTGCTTTTTTCTGTTCTCTCTCCTCCTTCCAGGGATTACCGATCTGGGCCTCCTCAGCTAGGCCCCAGATGTATTGGTGTCTTACATCATTCCCTCCATTGACCTCCAAAGGTCCATGAATCCAAACTTTTCTCTTCCAAATGCTGGTACAGAGGTAGCCCAGAAGGGTCTACGGAGGTCTGGAAGAAGAGGCTTGGCCCAGCAGAGTCATCTTGGGGGTTTGGCAAGTTGGGGCAATTGTTCTGGGTTGGGGAAAGGTAGTAGGGGCTCACACTCACACTGACTGGGAGCTTGGCCCCTGGAGTTTTAGACTGACTCAGAGAAGCAGTTAAGGGGGAGGATTTATACCAACCTTTGCCAAAGAAGTAGAGGGGAACCCCTGAAATGCTTAGCACATAAAGCCTGCCCATCTCTGTCATCAAGGTAATATGGGTGGGACTTGAGACTGGCTGCCTGGTAACAGCGCCCCCTCCCTGTTTTCCATAAGTACCCCTCAACAGAGCATGGTGTTTCTTTGTGACATCTCTTTCTCCCTTAAAGGTTGCTTGTCATACCCAACTTGACCTGAATGTTCCATAGCTGGATAGGTAAAGGGAACACACTTTGGATCCACACCTACCTGGTCTATACCCTTTATCTTTAGCATCCTCCCTCTGAAGCAAGGCTTCATAAAGTTTTTCCACTCACAACCTCTTTTTGCAATTGGGCAGTGCTCATTGGTACTATGTGGCCTGAGGGCATGCATAGTGCAAAGTGCCCATGCTTTGTGTTCAGAACCAAGGCTGCAGCAAAGTTGCATGATATAACACGGGCAAGAAAACATGCCAGAAACACCTTGGATTCATTACACCTTTGATTTTTAATTAATTTTTGGTCACTGCATGTTCAGAAATTGTTTAGCGTGACCCCACATAGGGTCATGACCCACAGTTTGAGCAGTGATGCTCTAGACTAGAGAAAGTAACTTCTAGTGGGCTAATGTTAAAACTATATATATGTCACCCTTTCACCCTTTTCTTCTCTATTAGCAGAGATCAATTTGAGATCTTTGGAACTGAGAGAAAATACTTCTTTCCTGGGGTGTGTTCAAAGGCAAGGGCTGGGAAAATTAGCTTAGGAATTGAGTCACTGAGTCTACCACGATCATGCCTAATACATATTTCATTGAATGAACTGGAAGGAACCTTAGAAGCCGAAGCCCGCTCATTTTACAGATGAGAAAACAATGGTCCACAGAGATGAATGAGTACCATGTGGCTATACTGCAAGTATATGGTAGAGCAGGGTCCCAGGTCTTCTGCTTCTCAGCATTGTAGGATGTCCATGCTGGAAGGTACCTTCTGAGACCATTTAATCCAGGTTCTTTATTTTAGAGATGAAATAAGCTAAGAGGCTGGGAAGTGATCTGACCTGTGTTCACACTGCTGCTAAGCAGCATTTAGGACACAAACCCATGTCTTTTGATCCCAAACCCTGTGTTCTGCTCACTATGGCACTGCCTCCAAGTCCAGTATCATATAAAGGAAGGGCTCTGCTTGGCTGAATGAGCTGGGAATATGGCTTGGTTCTTAGCCCATCTCAGAAAATGCAGGAGGGCAGGTGCAAGGAGACCATTTTCCTCCCTGTATTCAGAAGGGTCCTTTTGCTGGTGCCTTCCTACTAAAGGAGAAAAACTGGCTTGTGGGGGAGGGAATCATCAAACTTATTATGATGTGCAATGTCCTACATTAAATGCCATTGAAGAGATAAACAGAAGGGGTCCCTGTCCTCATGGAGAGAACATTCTAGTCTCTAACTTAAGGGAAACTTCTCCATATGAAAGATATTTAAAAGCACATGCCAATACTTACAATAGCTAGCAGTTACATCATCTACTTTGATCCTAGCAAGCTTGTGAGGCACTATTATCCTCACTGTATAGAGAGGTGATAGACCGAGAGGTTGACTTGCCCAGCTAGTGTCTAAGGCAGAATTTAAACTTGGGTCTTCCTGACTCTTCACAATCTATCTGTCCCCTGTGGCATCTGATTGCCACTATAATAAACATAAAAATAAATACTATAGTATGCAGGGGTGATTGATGTGGGCTGACAATTATGAAAGGCTCATTGAGCTGGGGCTTGAGATTGAAAGGGTGGTTGAGAATGGAAGAAAAGGGATCAAAAGTTAAAGTTTGGAAACAGAGCTACGAAAAGCCATGTGCCTGACTGAAACAGAAGACTCATGTACAGTTGGTAAGAAATGAGACAGGAGAGATTTCTTGGGGTATCATTTACTTAGGCTACAGGTTTTGAGCAGGAAGATTATTCTTGTAGCCAGCCTTGTGAAGTGTATAAAGTGGAATAGGGAAGGGAAGAGGGAGACTAAAGGCATGGAAAGCAATAGTAATTCTGGTTACAAGTTAACAGCAACTTGTGACCAGAGGACAGCACTGGCACCATGGAGAGTGCTGAATTGGAGCCACAGGACCCGAGTTTGAATCCCATCTCTGACACTGACAGTGTGGAAGTAACAGAGTGACTCCTTCACTGGGCCTGTCATCTGTAAAATGAAGGCACTGACCCAGATGACCTCTGTGGTCCCTCAAGCTCTAAAGCTATGACCCTATGAACCACTGTAGGTCTGAAATACGAAAAGGTTGGAGGCTGGTGATGGAAAGGAACATGAGAACAAGTTTTCTATGGAATGACCGTAAGCCATTTTGGCTTTTCCACAGATTAAAAGTCCTTTCCACAGTGTACCTTTCTTTTGAGGCAGCTAGGAGGTGTGGTGTTGGACTAGCTTTGTCACCCTGGCTAAGTCACTTAACCTCTCTCGCTCAAATTTCCTCCCAAGGTTGTGATGATCAAATGAGAGTTCACATGTAAAGTGCCTGGCAGTAAATAAATGCAAGCTATTATTATTCTTTCTGTCTGACTAAAAACTTCACTTATCCACATTAAATTTTCAGCATCTATTCACTCCACTCTACGTTTTCCTTCTACGGTGAAAGCAACATCCTAAGTCCTTACCTTATGTAGGATAGATGTTTTTCCTTAAACGGTACTGAAATTGTCTCCGAGATTAAACTGGCTCAGGTGACTAAGGCTCATGCCATTGATGTAGTTTCCCAGCCACCTGAATGCTAAAAACCAGCCTGGACAGTAGGGGCTAGCAGTATGACCAACACCGGCACATGAAAGCTGTGCTCGGCTGAATCAAGCCTAAATCCTCAGTGAATGTCCTTCCCCTGCCAAGGCTAAATAAACATGCTCTTGCTAACTGTTACACGGCGTGGGAACATCTCATTCCATTCCAATCTCAAACCTGAGGTACTGGCCCGGAGCTCTGCAACGAGCCGCTCCTTATCACGCCCTAAAACTGGTGCCTTCTTTTTGAGATATGTCCAATTTATCCTGCATATACTGCTCATATGTGGCTATCTGCCTGCTGTCTCTCCCACCAGACTGTGAGGTCCCTTTGTATCCCTAGCACTTGACAGTGCCCGGCATTTAGAAGACAATTAATAAATGCCTGTCGACTGGGCTTGGTCTACCCTGCCCTCTGACAGACCCTGGACTCAGTATTAGGTATGTCAAATACATCTCTGCCAGTCAATCTGAGGAGGGGGGTACTACTCATTTGGATCACTTCTTATGGCAGCCTGCCTAAGCTCAGACACGGCGTGATGCAGTCACATAAAATGGTAGCTGAAGCTATTTTAAAAGAGACATCTGTATTTCTTTTATGACAAAGGCACCTGAACTGCTACAGTCAAACAGTCCTGGGTTCTCTTCCAGGAAAACCAAAACAAATGCAGATTTCAGAGTACCAAGGGAGAATTTAAACTCAACCTATGAAAATGTTTTGATCAAAACCTGAGTAAGAGCTATTGCTGATCATTTACATATCTAAGTTTCTATAGAAACCCATCTGTGTTTGGCATCCATCTGATCTGTTCTTTAGGTAGTGGTTGCCACAGCAACTGATACTCTTCAGTCTCTTCTGAGTAATAAATGTCTGAGATGAGTGTTTGCGATGTCTGCAATGTATATGGGGCAATGAGGGCTTCTAAGACATTTTCAAGCCTTAACTCCCAGAGGGTTTCTAAAAACCTACCTGGTTTCTCCCTAAGACATTTGGTTTGGAAATTAATTAGGAGCCTGAGTGGGGTCCAGATGTGTCTAGGAATGATTCAGCCTGGCAGGCAAGGTGCACAGCATGGTTTGTGGTTTGGGGTTAACTGCTACAACCACAGGTATGTGAAAGAAACGTGAAGATCATGTATCTCAACACCTTCATGCCTCTAATCTTCTGTTTTGTTCCTCTTTTCCTATTCAATCCTATTCAGGATATTGACCAAAATCTTCCACTAAAAAGGCCAAGTCCTAAATTAACTTCTGTAATCCAATCTATCACCCTCCTCCCTTTGTAACTTGGTAAGGAAGAATCCAAACCACAGAGATCCTAAGCCGTCCATGACCAGGTGTAATATTAGAGAAGACTGAGGAGGTGTCTATGGGCACCTAGACATAAATGCACCCAAGTAGGAAAGACAAACACCCTTAGGCATGGCATTTTTACACATCTTGTTCTTATAATCTTTTAAGTATGTCAGCTGTTATCTCTATTGTACCACTGAAGATCAAGGCAAAGCTGGCTTGCCTGGCACAGAAGTCTTCTATTTGCTCGTCAGGCAGGCCAGAAAATCAGGTCCCACATAGATATAAGCTCACTGCAGGCTGGGGGCTGGGAGGTGGGGGCTCTCATTTCTGTTTTTCAGATTTTCAGTGCATGGCACCCAATAGATACTAAATAAATGCTTGCTGATTGATTTCTTAGCACGCGGGGAACAATGAGAGGAGGGGCGTGGTTCCCAGAGGAAGGTCCAATTAGCTCACGTTCAACATCTAAGAATCACGTGGGTGTGTCCAGACTTCCAACACACTCAGTAGCTCGCTATGATTGCTACTCGTAATTATCTCCTCTGCACCTGGTTACCTAACCTAAACTTCAAGGCAAACATTGGAATATTTCAGATAACAACCTGAATAGGGAACGAAACTGAAAACACAAAGTAGTCACAATAGTTTTCAGTCACACCTTCACAACACTGACAATGACTGAAAATAGCGGGACGTACCTGCCCGATATCAGCGATGCCCACCACCTAACAACGAGCACAAACTCCACTGTCACCCAAGGGCAGTGGGTCGAATCACGCGCCCAACTTCCTTATGAGAACATGTGACCAGTGCAGACCACGGCAGGCCCAGTGTGGGGAATCCATCTCGTGCTGAGAAGCGGTTGAGTCAGGTAATAAGGATGATGAAAACCCCTCATCTACAGGCTAGAGCCAAGAGAATCACCAACAGCTGATTAGAAGAAAAGTCCGTGGAATGGGCCAATGGCCTGGTTGGTTGCAGAAATGGAAACACCAAAAATAGGATCAATATATGAGGCATGTGCCCTCCCAACATGTGTACAGAATAAAGTTAGAACAGAATGTGTAGGGCAGCTAGGTGGCACAATGAATAGAGCATCAGGCCTGGAGTCAGGAGGACCAGAGTTCAAATCCAGCCTCAGACAGTTAACACTCACTAGCCGTGTGACTTTGGACAAGTCACTTAACCCCAACTGCCCCAACTTCCCCCTCCAAAAATTAAGAAAAAAAAAGAAAGTGTATGGAAGGGATGAGAAGGGATGTAGGTTCTTAAGCCCACTATAGGGAAGAGTTTAAAAATTCAGTCCTGGTCCTCCTCTATGCCTGGGCTTATAATAGGCGTAAGTAAAATCCAATGCTCTGATTACTCCACCTAATATCAATGATGAGAGAAGACAGGAAGCATCTATGAAATGGGAAATTCAAACACATCATCTCTCCCATATGAGTAGTAAGTAATAGCTTTAATGAAAGAATAACTGATTTAAAAGTAAATTATCCTAGACTGGTGATGTGTAGAGCTCTGTTTTATAAATCTGCCAGTTCTTCTCTGATGTCCCAACCCAAAAATAACCTGTTTCTTTACATTTTATCTACATTCATTCTTATGACTAGATTGTAAACTCATTGAGGGCAGAGACAACAACTAAAAATTAAAATCGAGGTAAATACCATAATACCAAGTTGCAGTACCACGGCTCAGTGAAAGTGTCCTGATCCTGAGCAGAACAAGCCAAGGCGGTCTCACTCTGTTTATCAGGGATCGGAGCCACCCCCATTCTCATCTAGTACATCTTCCTGAGCATTAATGCCACATATGCTCAGAGTCACTGTCTGATTCCGTTGCAAGTTAAATAGGTCATGTACATGCCACTTTTTAAAGCCAACCCAGGTTTCCAGTTGTCTACCTCCACTGAACGTACTGCCTAGGGTCACACCATTTAAGGCAGGAATCACAAGCCAAGCAAGGCTGAGATCAGATCTGCTCTGAGACCTCCACAGAAGAGCTAATTTAATAGCCTGTGTTCATTAATACCACGCAGAGGAAATGTAGAGTTGAGAGATGTGTGTCTTCAGATGACAATTCAGTGTAAAGATGTCACAGCACGCTTGCAGGGAGCAGGTGCACTGACTGCAGTTCACAAGCTCCATTCCACCTAAATTGCAATGCTTACCTCATGTCACTTCTGTGCACAAAGATGAAGATTTACACCAACCTTGCAAACAAGTATACATTTATAAACACCCTATATTTCTTCCTCCCAGAGGTTTCTTTCCCAGTAAAGTATTATAAATAAAAAACACTGTTCTAACCTCACTAGACATAAAACATTTCAGAAGTGGGGAACCAGTCCCCCATAGCATTCCATGCCACTGTGAGCTTGAGGGAGAAGGGAAGATAAGGGGGAAAGCTGGAAGGGTACTCAACCACTTCTAAATGGGGGTAGAGGACTAAGGTTTCCAAAAGAGACAATAATTCAAAATGTTTCTCTCTCTCTGCCCCTGCTCTTATTCAACCCCAAAGACAAAATAAAACCCACCAGGCCTGGGGAAAGTGAGGGAAAGCAATTTTCAAGTATGAATGTTACATGCTCCAGCTAAAAAACCAAATCTATACATATATGATCTGTTTCCAAGTCTCTACAACATGGTTCTGATGTGCCAAATGTTCAGAATTTATCAGTTAAACAAGCATACTTACTTTTAGATGCAGAATTAAAGCATCAATATGGATACAATCTACTAATTTAATGACCACTAATGCACCTTTGCCAGAGATCTAAATTCATTTCCACACCCATCCATCCATCCATCCACCCTAATCATCCCACATATAAAGCTGTCTAATCCCTTCTTCAAAACAACAGTACCAGACTAACTGGCTACTGCATTCATTAAAAGTGCAGCTGCATCAAGATCAAAGGTAATACAACCATTTAGGATCTGAAATACACATAAATATTTGCGACAGTCCACATGAAATTTCATACCACTTGTAGCTGTTCATTTATTGAACCTAGACTTCATAATACACTGTGGATTAAACAGTTAAAAACCATTTTAAATTACTTAAATTTCACATAATATTGAAAACAGTCTTGTAATTTTATTCTTTGGACCAAAGTGAAAAAAAATCAAGCATTGTTCCCCCTAAGGTGAGATAATTTCTCATACTAGAGACAATGCCATAGGAAAAATGGCTTCAGGTGTGTTAATGATATAAGGAAATGGATGAGTCAGAGAGAAAATCATGAGTCAGGTCTCTATTTAGGGTGGGAGATAAAACGCACTCCAAAAGAAAATAGTTTATGCAGAACACTGCCTAGACAAGGTGCAGCACTGTCTGAGGCTACATCCCAGCTCGATCTCTGCAGTGCCAAAGGCCAAACAAACAAGAATGGGGAGCCTTCATATGCTACCTAACAAACTGATCACAAACTGTCTGGCGTAAAATCCTCTGAGCTGTACAGCATTTTTATGGCAACGCACACGCTCAAGTAAACCTACCGTGTATCTGAACAGCTTATCAGAAATATTTAAATTTCCAAGTCCAATTCATGAGACCTGCTGTGAATTCTGGGTTATCTGTGCAGTTTTACAGTCAACTTTACTTCTGGGTAAAGTTTTTATACAAATAACAAAGTAGAGAGACAAACACTCTGGCAACTAGGAAAGTTAATTGCGGCTAATTGTGCAACTCACGAGTTCCTTCAGGAGGATGTTCAGTCATCTAAACTGGAAAGGGAGGGGTCCTGACTTGCAAGGGAATCATCAGTCATAGCTCACCTCACAATAGGGTTCTGAGCTATGATGTCAAGAAAGCAGCATCACTGCCTTTCCAAGGAAGTCAAGGTTTCTTAGGCAAATACCCTGCTGCTATGCTGTTGTCCTTGTCAGTGATCTTTCCTACAACCACCAAAGGAAAGTCCTGTATCTTTTCTGAGCTCTGACATATTTGTTCTGCTTCTGTTTAACCTGAGTGTATTTAGGTATTTTCAAAAACCTTCACCTGAGAAAAGTATATGTGACAAGGAAAAGCATAAAACAGCAGGGTCTAAGCTCAGCAACCCCTCTGAGTGATGTTCAGTCCCGATGACTTTGTAATTTCCATAGTTGTGAAGATCTGTTTTAAAAAAGAAAAGAAAACAAGCTATGGGTATTGTCAGTATTTTAACTTAGAGAAGGAGAATATAAATTACATCGGTTTTGTCTCTCAAAAAATACCTGCTGATAACAGCTCAAGCAATTATTATACTTTTGGTATGTATCAACTAGCTTTTCAGACCATTTTTCAAACGTGCACGGAGGGAAGCACAATATTCTTTTGTTTCTCTTACCTCACCACAGGTAGGATGGATGCCAATAGTATCATCAAGCAACTGCTTGGTGAGACCACATTTCATTGCAGCTGCAAAGCCCTGGGTAACCTCACCGGCATTGGGGCCAAGAACATGAAATCCTATCACCCGATTCTTTAAGAAAAACGAAATACAAAAAGCCCCAGGTTAAAAGTCTGAATAGCAATGCCTTAACCATGATTTCAAAGCTGGAGTATATATAAAGCTTCTACTACAGAACAATAATCCTATTTTGGAACTGTATCTAGGACATTATCATGAAACGGAGCTGCTATAAGAATCAGTTAAATGAGGCAGTAAATGCACATCTAGAGTTAATTTGCTCTCAAATTTACCAGAACAAGCAATTTAACAACTGCATGAAGGAGTTCATTAGTATGATGTAAATTTTAGAATTATGCTCAAGTGCTACTAAACATCAACATAACAAATCAGAATTAAAGTCCAACATCAGAATATCCCTGAGAGGCTGATGTTACAGTAAATTCAAGGTGTTACTGGCCAAGGGTCCTGACGTAAAATACACAGAGCTCAAAGCAGCGGCTCCAGCAGAGCTTCACCTATCCCTCCGTCCAGGCATCTGAAGGCCACAGGTGTAGTTGTACTCACAAACACTCTGCATTCTGCTCTCAGGAAATTTTCAAGTGAAAGTGTTGTTAACTTTAAGACTATTCATCTTTTGTTTATTCTCAGATTCTATTCATCCATTACTAAATTAGATGACTAACTGCCCACTACTAGATTCCTGAACATGAAATGTGTACAACAGGCAGAGAAAGACATATAAAAGTGAGTAAAATAGGACAGCAAGAGCCCACAGAAATCTGGGCAGGGCCGCACTGTGGAGAAGATTTGTTTAAAAGATCCATCTGGTAAGTCTATTTAACATATAGATAACATAGTATGCTACTATAACATAAAATGTCAAGCATTTGACTGGACTGCAAACTCCAGAAAGATGGGGACTGTTCTTTTTTTACTTTTTAGAATTAGATACACGACCTGTGAAAATCTTGGCAATTGGCTACAGAAACTCAAGAATTTTTGTGGCTTTTAAATAAAAGGCAAATGGCAGAGATCCTGGTGTTCCATTCCCAGCTCTGCCCATGACTAGAGGCATCAGCTTAGGCTTTGACTCTCTGGCCCTCAGTTTCTTCCTCCATAAAAAGAGACAGCAGAACTAGACATCTCTAAGGGTCCTTCGGCCTTTTACTCCTAAGCTCCCCAAGCCAGAACAATTCACTTTAAAATGAATGGATGCGACACAAATGGTGAAGTGCCCACAGTGAGCCTTTGGTACTTTCACAACAAAAGAAGGTCCTAAAGGAGCCTTTTTTTTCAGGGCTATCAGAATCCACAAAGAGCACCTTTGAAGGCGCAGGGCCCCCGGGGTAAGGACATTTAGACAAGACTGTTTGGAAGGGGTCAGTTTCATCCCTTCATTTGAACTGTGTTCCTTAAAAAAACAAAACAAAACAAAACCACCAAAAAACTGAAATTATAGAAAACTGCTTCAGTATGGCATTTACTCTATTTTTGACATGCCAGTGGTTCTAGGGGAAACTGAGGCAGAGAGAATGCCTAAGCATCACAGAGCTACTAAGTTTCAAGGCCCAAGGCCACCAAGGTCTTTGATAAAGAGAAATTAATTTCCTGATCTTGAAGCAGCATTCTTTAGTGGAGAAGGACAAAGGCGCACGTGGAACATAAATGAAAATGGATGTCACATGAAATACAAGGTATTAGAACACATCTTGTATTATAGAAGAAAATAAAGATAAAAAATAAAAACTTTTTTTTAATGGAGAAAGATAAATTGACTACGTTTGGTGAAGCAAGTTCTCCCCAACAATACAATGGTTACATAATTACACTCGGTTTTCATCACTTGTCACTACAAATAACCACTAAAAATGGGTTTTACAATGAAAATATAAGATGGGGCCAAAGATATTATTTCACTGGAAATGCCAGTCCTGGCACTGAGCCAGGACTTCCTTCTGTCTTCTTCTTTACCTGACAGTGGAGTCTTATTACTGAAACTGTAAGTAAGCTTTGAGTCAGCTCTCAAAAATCTGTACGCTTTTTGGGTTACTGTTAATTTTTAAGCCTGAACTTCCTTTTATGCCTTACTCTCCATCTTCTAACTATCCAACAATCACGAAACAATGGCAAGTCTGGTCATACGAGACTATCACAGGAAAGAGGCTCTAAGAAAATTATGTCAGACACTAGTTGGGGAGGTCTAGTGTTTAATGACTACTTTGTTTTACCTGTAAAGAGGAAGTGGGTTTGGAGGGGAAAGGGCTGAGGATGGATTGCTAATTAATGGCTATCTTATGTTCTCTGGCAGTGTGGGCAAAGGAAAGGAATCTCAGAGATAAAGTGGTGGCCAGGATAAACCAGGCACACAGGCTCAAATTATCCTCCCCTCCCAGTCCAACAATTACCTGTTTTAACCTTCAAATGCCACCAAAGAAAGGGTATACTTCAATATAAATCATTCCAATCAGATAAGCAGATTTCTAAGCCCCAACATTCCACAAATCTACAAGCTCATTATTTATATAGGACAGCACACCAGGAAGGAGAACTTTGATTGGCATAGGAAAGGAGGAAAGGAGGACAGGCCTAAGAAAGAAATTATGGCCAGAGGGCAATGTGAAGAAACTGCATAGGAATTAGGAGTTTGTTCAGAGGAGTAAGGTGTTAAGACAAAATACAATTTTGCAATTTTGCCTACATAGCATTTTTGCCTGGGGGCTTGGAAGCACCTGGTACGTACCAATGCCAGTTAAAATGTCAGGGCGAGTTTGGAAACTGCAAGCCTCAGCTTCTCCCAATTTATCCTGGACTTCCCAATCCAGACTAGTCTAGTCCTGTCTCTCTAGTTAAACTGGTATCTTTCCATCCAATTCCTACCCATCCCTGGAGAAAGAGGAGAAACTCAACCAGCCTCCTTTGCCTTTACCATTAGTATGATGCAGATCATATGAGGTAGAGTCTGTTATCTTACGTGCTCTACAGGAATTAGCCAGTTTTAAAAAAAAAATTAAAAATCCGAACACAATAAAATGCACTACACCAGAAAATATGAACACAATTTCTTTCTCTCCTTCATGATTCTGAAGGCACTCCATAATGCTGCAGGGTCTCAGGATCGTCTTCAAGAACACCCTTTGTCATGGTACTGAAAACAGTGTCAGGCAGAAGAGAATTCTGATTAATGAGGGCCACAGCACTTACTGTCTAAACTGCTCATTTACAAGTACTGCCAGCCACCTCGAAGTTTCAGGTATCTTTTATACATGTCTCCACAAGACAGTGACTATGCCTTCTTTGTATTTCCAATGTCTACAGAGTAGGTGGCTCCATAAATATTTATTGATGAAAGAGTGTTAACAGTTTCCTGTGACTTTACTATTGGTGTAGGCAAAAAAGCAGGTAAAACTACTGCAAGAGAAGAACTTAACATGAAACAAATCTCTGTTCTTTTTAGATTATTCCAAATGTTCTCCTCCAGGGGATTAGGAATCTTCACTTCTGTATCTTGTGCAACCGATACCCTTTTCAAAGTTCTTCTGCAGGAACAAAAATTTATTTAAAAACAAAACAAAATCCAAAGCTATGAGTGATATTAGCTGATGACTAAATTCCTAAAGATATCTAATTTTAAAATGCAAGAACACCTTTAAAATGAAAACAATTACAAGCATATGATGTTATTAAGCTTCAGTTATAGAACTTGTCATTTTCTCAATCAGTTAAATAAACATTAATTGGATAATTATCTGAATAATAATGTGCTTTGCAATCACATCTCTTTGAAGTTCATCACCAAAATTCAAATTGTATGAATGAAAGTTACCATCTCAAGACTATTATTAATTCATTTCCACTTCTAATACATACATTGTCATGTTTATTGCAAATTATCTTTCCAAAACAAGTATTGTTTTCTCTGCCGGCTACTGTCCATTCAAGAGGCCAGAAAAAGGTATGATATACCTAGAAGAGAATTGGGGAAAAGTTTTTACTGTGGCAGAATTGATTTACTGAAATTCAATTTTCTTGTAATCTCCAAGAAAAACAATATTCTTTGGAAAAAAAATGTGTTAGAAGCTTAAATCCCATGATCTGAATCATTTAACTTATGATTCAGGTCCGCATCCCTCCTGAAATTACAGATTCACAATTTTGCCAACTTTTGTTTTTTGGTTTCTTACATTATAGTTTGAATACACTCAAAGAATGTTAGATCTGAAAATAAGCTTAGGAAAAACAGAGGAAAGTAATTGTATTTTTAATATATCCAGTGGCTAAGATATGTTTAAAATTCTTTACATCATATTCCAACCCCTAACCTACAAATATTAAGGCATATATATGGTGGGCACAGTCAACAACCATGAATTCTCCAGAGCCTTTAAAAAACCCAGACTTTTCTCTCAGCAAAGTTTTCAGTTGTTTGCTAAGAGTTACACTGACTGAAAGAAAGAAGTTGGGATATTTGGGAAGAGGGAAGATACCAATCGGTTCACTTCCCATCTTTAGTTAGTCTTCCAAACAGCTGTTTCAGAAACATAAACACACTACTGGGTGGTGAACAGATGTAGACCCATATAGCAATAAGCAAGAGGTGACGTGTTGAGCTTACTCCGACTATTTTGGGGAGGTGCAATTAAACTGGTAAACCAAGAGTAAGTTTAATTTTGATGACAAAATCTTTTGGGGTAAGAATTTAAGATTAATATGAGCACTGAATATCAGAGTTGAATGACTACAGAACACAGTTAGTTATACAGTGTATTCATTTTATATACTGCATTTAGTCATGGTTATAAAAGGTTCTTAAAAATAAATATTAACAGGAGAATCCTTTCAGAAGTTATGTTTTACATTGAAAAAAATGGAGGAGGCGGGACAATTGATCTGTGTAGCAAACCTTACAAACCCGAAACCTTTCCGAACCCCAGGCTTGAGGCACCCCCTCTCTACAAAGGCACACCTGCTCTTGGGGTATTGCCTGGCAAATTCACCTTTCCCATGTCTACATTTTTACCTTCCTGTTCCTCTTTTCCAAAACTTTAAAAACTAAGTTAAATATGGAATATATCAAAGTTGCGAAGGCCCCGTTAAAACTCCATCATAGTAAACTTAGTTCACTTAACGAATGCAAACATAAATCAAATCCTCAAAAAAAGGGGTCTCCAAACGTGGGGCGTAAGGCAGTCCGTGAGGACGCGGAGCGAGGCGGGGGGATGCCAGAGTCAGACCCTGCTTAAGAGCAACGAACACTCGTTCTACAGGCCAGAAGGACCCCAGCCTTAGACGCCGGCCACGGGGGCAGTAAGAAGGAGGCTGGCACACTGGGGCTCCTGTGCCCAAGGAGACTCGTACCACCCCTCCCTCCCCGTGCAGGAGGGGCTGGGTGGAGTCTGTTAGAAACGACTAATCACGCAACTCCCAAAGCCACGGCTAAGGCATAGTACTTTGGTGGTCTGGTTGCCAGTAGTTCTCTACACCAGAAATTACCTTGTGGGATTTTTAAAAAAGTTTTAAAAGTTTTATTGATGTCTTTTGTTTTTGTCAATCATATTCAAATATGCCCTTCCCTCTTCCCCATCCAGTGACCTTTCCTCAAAAAAAAAACAATTAAGCAAAAGCAACCAACGTAAGGACCACATGTCAGTGTTTGCCATATTCTAGACCCAGAGCTCCCCAGCCCTCTAACAAGCAGAGGGAAGGATATTTCCACATGTCATCTATAGGGCAAAATTTGGTCTATAAATTACAAATTCCAGAGTCACTTTGTATTTACTCTGTAAATGTTGTCTATTTGGAGGGAGGGAGGCAAAGGAAGGGAACAGGTATTTACATAGCACCCACGCACTTTACAATTATGATCTCGTTTGGTTCTGAAAACACCCTGTGAGGTAAAGTGCTATTGTTATCCCCACTTCAAAGATGAGGAGACTGGCAAACAAAGGTTAAATGACTCTCCCGGGATAATACAGATATTAAGTGCCTAAAACTGCATACGGACAGATGTGAACTCGACTCCAGGCCCAGTGCTACACTCCCTGTACCGCTCAGACATCTAATACTTATCTGTGGCTAATAGAACATAAACTCTTTGAGGGCAAGGACTGTTCAGTTTTTGTCTTGTGTCCAGAGTACTTCCCACAATCTGCAATACAGTGGGTACTTAATAAATGTTTGCTGAATTAAAATGGAAATGCTCCCTGAACCTCTAAAACTGAGATTTAACTGCTCTTCTGTTCTACCATCAAGCAGTAATTACTCTTCAAGTCTCCTTCGGGAGATCCTAAGTTCCTTGAGAATGGGGCATATGAATGTATGGAACACCGCTGTGTGGTGAGAAATGGTGAAAGGGGCAGTTCAGAGAAACCTGGGAAGACCTTAAGACACTGATGCTGAGTGACATGAGCAGAACCAGGAGGATGTGACAGAGCAGTAATACTGTGAAAACAAGCGCATTTGAAAGACTGAAGAACCCAGAATAATAATGATGAAGAACACTTCTGGACAAGACTAATGTGGGAATTTGTTTTGCTTCACTGGGCATATCTGTCAACGGTTTTGTTTTCCATTCCTTCACCCCCAAGGGGCAGAGAGAGAGAGAGACAGAGAGAGAGAGAGAGAGAGAGAGAGAGAGAGAGAGAGAGAGAGAGAGAGAGAGAGAGGGAGGAAGGGAGGTGGGAGGAAGAGGAAAAAAATCCTGTTAGCTGAAAAAAAGTAAAATTTAATTTTAAAAAAGTCTGTCTTTTCACTTACTAAACAAAAGATGCTCTTTGAGAGGGGGAATGGAACTTGCAGCAAAGCATTAATTATAACAAAACATTACAAAACAACAAAACATTTGGAAACAACTATAAGCTAAAGTACAATGAGGGAGGGTATTACCTAATTATAAATGAGAAGTCCTTCAAAACTAACGTAATTAAACAGCTTTACCTCTATATTATCTTTTTTATATAATTCCATGGCTTTCTCTTCAGATAATCCACAGCAACCATATTCCAAAGGAGTAAACACTGTAGTTGGGACATTAATGTAATCACACTAAAAGATAAAATATACAACCCTTTATTTTATAATCCTTTAAAGAGCAACAGAATCTATATATAAGTATTTATATTTTAAGCAAAAATATGATTTTAATTCAATTTAACAAATATTTAGCTCAGTGCCTGCTACATGTCTAATCCATACTGTGAAGGATCTAAGAGAAGCATATGCTATGATCTCTGTCCTTTCTTAGGAATGACAGTCTTAAAAATGGGATGAAATTTTAAAATACTATTAAACTATAATTTGAAATACAGAAAACATGACAAAGGCAGACTCCCCCAAATCCAACTGTGGGATAACTTAAGGATGAGGCAGCCTGAAGTCTCCCTTTTCTTAAACCTTCTTTTTCATGGAAAATAGAAATTAATGGTTATTATAAAGAAGGCTTGTGGGGAAATAAGTCACTTAAAAGTAAATGATTTTTAAATACTTCAACCTTTTATCCTGATTTATATAAAAATTGAGAGATTAACAGCAAATCACCAGACATTTTGAAGGAGGTTCTCTTGGGCCCTCTATTCGCCTGTTGAGTGTGCTGTGTGTACACAGACAGTTGTATGGGTTGTCTCCCAATTTACTGTAGTGCATAGCCTCTGGGTTCTCAACACTTAATAGTTTAAAACATTTTCCCTATCAATATATTCCCCTACATTTGCAACAACTGCCAACAGGATATAGATAACAGTGAAATAATTTTGATCTAAAATGTTAACCGAAACGCAAAGCATTTTGATCTAAAAATATTAACCCTTACCTTTTCTAATCGTCCCCCAAAAAGTCTTTGTGCCAACAGCTTTCCTGCCCGTATAGCAACTGGGGTGAGCTCTAGTTTATCCTCCAACACATCCCCAATAGCATAAACATAGGGCACATTGGTTTGTTCCTCATCATTTACTGGTATTTTTCCAGTCCTAAGTTTAAATGGATAAAATTTTAAAAAAAAATTGCCATTGGGCTCATGTTAATGGAATAAAAATATATACTGCACTTCACAGATTAATTGGGCACTTCGCACATCCCATCTTCTTGGCAATCTTCCCACAAAGAGTTTAATGCACATTAGGTACTAACAAGAATGGAAATTACATTTCCTAAGCCACCTGCCTACCTCTGAGCATACCAATTCTCCAGTCAATAAACTCCCAATGGAAAGGGGGGTGGGAGGTCAGAAAGTGAAAAAAATCATAGAAAATGAACTGAATTGGTCCCCTATCCAAAAGGAACAGGGTGTCTAACTCTAACCCCACAAACAAAACCTCTGACTGGTTTAGTTTTCTAGTCTCTAAACAGAAGAGACAGCAGCACTACCCACAATACCTCGTCAGCTATTAGTCACACATATAACTTAAAATTACTCAAGCTTCTCTATTTACGGTTTCAACAAATATGGATTCATTGATGATCAACCAAACAGCACATCAATCATACTTCCAATATTTCCAGGACTATCTCCAGACTCTCTCTATAGACTGTATCTGAGAGCCATCTTGTGCATATAGGACCCCATCATATCATACCTGGATTATTGCTTGAGTATCTCCTATAAACCATTATTAGCAGGTAACTGAAATTCCATAACTGCTTTAATATTCAAGACTACAGAATAATAAACACTCGATGCGCTCAATAAAGGCTTAGTGACTATAAAAGTATACTGATTATCAGTAATGATGTGATAACACAATGTTTTTTGAAAGATAAACGTAAAAGATTAACATTTGACGGCAATTTCACACCTTACTAGTTAAGTGCTAATTTCCAAGTAGCGATCTGGAATGAAAACGTGTTTTGTGCTAGTAATTATCAATAAGGTCATATACACTTACTTCTCATTGATTTTGACACCAATCTTCTCCAAGCCAATTTTCCTTGTACAGGAGTCTCGACCAATGGCTAACAAAACCTATATATTAGATAGATAGAACAACTACCTTTTATAAACCAGACAGGCTTTAAGTTATATTCTATACCCTCTGTTAAGCATTACCAATAGTTTCATTAGCTATTAAAGCTAATTTTCCCCTGAATAACTTGAGAACTCAGATTGTCAAGCCTAATTCAAAGGTGCCAGCAAAGCAAAAATACAACACAGAATAAACTTTGCCTGGTCTGGATGTTTTGATTATAATGGGTAGGGAACATTCAAATAGTTACTCAAAATGACGTTTCATAAGCACAGAAGAGAGGACAGAAAGAAGCACAGACAAGCAGAACAGCTCTAAGTGCTACAAGCTGAACTCAGGATACACTTAATAAGAAAAGCAGACTGTCCATAGCAGACATCTGCAATCTTGCATAGAAGCCATTTGTGTTCTTCTAGAAGAAAATGACCATTTCATTTGGTATTTCAGTTCAGAATAAAAATATTTTAAAGAAATATTTCATGTTAATAGCTGAATTAGCAATATGGGCTTTACCTCTCTAATCAATTTAAACGTCTTTAGTTTGCAAGACCATTACATTTTAAAATCATTCAAATAACTGTTTAACCAAAACACAAAACTGCATCTTATAGCCTAAGAAATAAATTCTTAACTGTTAAATTAAGGAAATGGGAAGAGAAAGAAAAAAAGAGGATAGGAAGAAGCAGAGGGAGGCATGGGGGTAGAGATGTCAAATGGTGCACGTTAAACAGACCAAGACAGAGAAACTTAAATGAGAGATTATCCCACTCCTTCTCCTTGGTTTTCAGCCTTTTTCAATCCAAAATGTGGCTACTTTAACTATCTTCTTTTATCTGCCACTTTGAACAAATCACTTCTTAGGTTGTATGTACTCACTGCCCTTTCCAAGACTTGACCAATTCACAATTAATTTCAAGTCCTTCGACCATTCTATTCCTACTATCTCTTCCTGTTCTTTTGTTCACTTCTTTAGCTTCAATCAAATAAACCTGCTCTCAAGCCCACTTTATTTTCTTCACTGATTCTCTATGCCTGATTTGTACTAGCTCAATGGCCTTGAACAATCTTCTATTTCATATCTGTCACACCTACTATCTCTCCTCTAATTTGAAACTCTCATCAGATCCTATTAACCCCAAGAATACTTCTTATGAAGGTCAGGAAACAGAAGAATGTTCATCCCAATCAAGTGGTCAAGTCACTCTTCTTCTCCACACCAAATGGGAACGCCTCCAACTCCCAGAAGCAGGCTATTTATGTGTCACAGCTGGGCACAAAAGGCCGAGAAGAGGGCTTCATCTCTATTATGAAAAGCTCCAGTTATGCTTGTGATAAAGGAGGCCTCTTAAAAAATAATCTGTCTTGTAAAACAGATTCAAAGACATCTTCCGGAGGCATCAAGGCCACATGTGACCCTACATATAGGTCCTTGGGTGCAGCCTTTTGACCGAGTCCAAGTTTTACAGAACAAATTCTTTTATGAAGGCTATCCATTCTATGAAGTTTGGGTT
This sequence comes from Pseudochirops cupreus, assembly GCA_028627135.1. Classification (NCBI taxonomy): domain Eukaryota; kingdom Metazoa; phylum Chordata; class Mammalia; order Diprotodontia; family Pseudocheiridae; genus Pseudochirops; species Pseudochirops cupreus. Next base: position 374,850,687 of record CM053583.1, on the reverse strand, counting down.
CAGTCAAAGGGCTGTCCCCAAAGACCTAGAGGGCCACGCGTGGCCTTGAGGGTGCAGGTTCCCCAATCCTGATATCTGGCCTATGAACATTAGCAGCACACAAGATTTTTCACTAGTTCTTTCCACAGTTCTTGCTGCCACAGGGAGAATAATGTCATGAACAGTAAGACTGAGTGGCCCCAAGTCCTGACCTCAAGACCAGAGAGATTTACTCATTTTAACAGAATTTGAGGGGGACCTCCCAGGATGAAAATTCCTTCAACCAATGCAGATCGGCAACTTACCTATATCTATCACCTTGAGAGCTGCCTGGAACACCAAGAGGTTAAAAACCTTGCCTACAGTTATATAGCTGGCACATGTGAGAGCTGGGTTTGACTTCAAAGCCAACCTTCTAGTCACTAGGTCATTATTGCCTCTCACAAACTATTACCCAGAACATATTCCTAGCCTGGATCCGGTTTGTTTTTCAGACTCTTGACCCAGGAAAAGGTACAGGAATATATTATACTGCAAACTTACTGTGTTATACTCTTCTTCAACAGTTTCCGACCCTTCTGTAGATCGGGCTACCACTTTCAGTCTTCCAGGGGTGCCTTCCTCTAACTGCTGAATCTGGTGACAATAAATTATATACTTACACCAAAGAAAGCAGTAAATCCCAAACCAACATTATGTACAACTTTTAGCTTCCCAGAAGAATATCTGCAATGAAAAACCCAGAAACTATCGCCTCTTCTTTGTCCCTATGAATTTAGATGGAAAATCTGCAACTGCTCTTCCCCAGGAGATTTCCACCCTGAGGGACAGGTTGATTTTGAGGAGGGTAGAATAAGGGAAATGTTTAAGGTACACTAGAATTTTTTTTTAAAGGATGCCCAAACCCCATAAACTCACCTGCACAGGTATAAATTTCCTGAGGAACTTCACACCATTCAATTCCATGTAAGTACCTATTTTCTCAGCTATTTCCTGATCAAAGCCACGAAGAAGGATGGATCGCACCATAACTGTGACATTTAGCCCGATGCCAGCAAGGAATCCTGCACACTCCAGAGCAACATAAGAAGCCCCCACAACTAAAGTCTTTCCAGGGCAATAAGGCAGGGAAAAAAGATCATCACTAGATGGGGGAAAAAGCAAAACCATGTATACTAAACAGAAACTAACTCATTCAAATTTAGGTGGAATTTCCTTCTAATTATGAAGATAATACAATTTAAAGTAAAGCTGTGGCTTTTAGTTGTACCTTACCTAGTGATACAATACTCTTTATCTCCTGGGATTCCTAAATACCGGGGTCTTTCACCTGTTGCTATGACAAACTTCCCTGCAGTGTGAAAAGTTTCCTGTCCTTTCCTATTGGTTGCCTGGAAAAACAGAAGGTGAAAAAACTGAAGGCAGTCATATTTTCTTAAAAATACATATGTAATATAATATATCATCAGAAAGATGTATGTGCTTAATCGTATGTAGTACCATGCTACATGCACCAAAAAAAGAATTTTGATGTAGTCACACTCCCTACGAATGTACAACGTAGGCCAGCAAGTACAATACATGTGTCTATGTGAGTTTGCACATATGCACCTGCAGGGGTGCGTGTGCACGCACACACGCACACATACACACGCACACACACACACACACACACACACACACACACACTTTCAAACAAATAGGTAACAGGATCATAGACTCAGAGGTTTAAGACCTCAGGGGTACTGACAATCATGTTGAATAGAGCAGGCACTCAATAAGGATTTGTGAAATGACTTTTGTATTAGTTCGATACAAACATAAGAACATGCATATTACAATGTGAACAAACAATTTAACTGGTCGGTTATTAGGGCTTTGCTGGAACCAGCTCAAACCACGAGCATTTACACCTTGGATATTAGCAAGTATTGCAAATCAGGATTGGATATGTTTTGGTGATTATCTAGACTTAAAGTGATGGAGAAAATGTTAATAATGCAAATTAAACCTAAAAGTGTCACATGTACAACTGTCCTCCAGAGAGCTGACTGTTAAACATTTACCAGTACACCTGTCAACAGTAAATTTGAACACTACAGGTTAACCAACTTAACAGTCTTAAAGGGGGCCATTTCAATGGCCATCTCATAAGTGCTGATAACTACTGTCTACAAAATATTTTGAAGTCTTAAATCACAAGGCATAATTAATACAAACTATTTTCTCATCAGCCCCTCTTTTAAATATCCCAACTCTTTACTGTTTCCAGACAGAACATGTTCTGACCGATTTAAGACAGCAATCTAATCTAGAAAGAGAAACAAGGTTTTAAGTTAGAGAAAAGGTTTTTTTAAAAATGAAATCCATTCAATTTACCAAAAGGACTCAAGACTCTAAATGGCAAGGAGAGAAGTGCATTCTAATTCTGAAACAAGTCAAGCATTGATAAAAAAAAAACCAACTAATTCATACCACAGCAATACATTTTACTTAAAATAACCACACAGACAAAAGCAAAGCAAAACAAGAGATAAAATGGAACCTGTACCTTTATTTTATGGTGTTCAACGAATTCACCATAGGAATTGGCGTATGTCACAGATTTCTCTCTCAAAGCCACCCTGTACCCCCAATTTAAAGAGCCAATGTGGTTCTGAATTGCTTCTGTCATGGTCTCCCAGTTGTGCTTAACTAAAAGTAAACAGCAAGACTGAGATTTAAAATCAAACTTTAGTTTAATGATACCACTTATGACACACAAAGACAAACAAGTATAAGAAGCTTCAAAGGTACTGAGGACAAAAGCCACCAGAAGAGCTCCAGTCTCCATCACCTCTGTATATCTGCACAACAGCTTTCTACTCTAAAGAATTAAACATGTACAAAGAGCAGGGTTCCAGGGGCGCAGCTGAAAAGGGATGGGCATCAGGGAAGGCTGCCCGTCCCTCTGAGGCCCTTCTCAAGTCCCAGCATCTCAAAGAACTCAGAGCCAGAAGGAACTGTAAAGACCATTGTGTCCAGCCTCCTCGTTTTGCCCAGATCACAAATGGAGTAGGGAGGCTAAGCTAGGATCTGAACCAAGGGCCCTTGACACTTGACCTCAGCTCTAACCACAACGCCAACTTCCAACCCCAAGAATCAACCACGAGAGGGCAGTTTCCATGGGAACACTGATCGAACTCTTATCTTCCCAACCTTGGGATACCATATCTCCAAGCTCTCTTGTAACAATACATGAAGGCTCATGAACACACCCATTTAATAGGCCCAGACTGTACAAGCTCATGGAGTTACTGGATGCTGTGGTTGTTTTCAACTAAGGTGAAAAAAACAGTGTTGCTTATAAGTAACAGAGTTAATACTTAAGTTACTTTTAAAAAAACTGAAAGAATCTGGAGAAAAGAACCATAAAACAAGAAACAATGGAGGGTTGGACTGGCGGGGAGAGGGCATGGAACCATTTCCCTCATTAGCAGCCTGATCCCTAGAGTCTACAAGTGGATGATTCCTTGTTGCTGGCCCGTGCTAGCCTCAAGGGGAATTCAAGAGCAGGGCAATGAGCCTTTATACTAAATTGTTCCCCACTGTCTCCTGGTTGTCCTAATGGAGGCCACACACTTTAACTATGTGATGCCAAGATTTAGTTAGCGATGAAAAAAAAAATAGAAAAGATGAAGTAATCTTTAAGGGAGCTCAATCAAAATGGAAAACTGTGAAGAACAACAACCACAGAAGACGGCCCAAAACTGACGTCCAATCAAATTTAGCACTGCCGTTTATCTGGTCTCCTCCCCACCTGACACCCCAAGTCTTTCTACACAGAAAAACCGAAAGTACAGTTATTATTAATCACTCAGAGAGAAGCCCTCTCCAGGAGAACTTTCATGAATTCCAAGATGAGTTCTTACATATCTGAGAATGGAATACTACAGTAAGTTACCCACATCCTAACTCCAATTCCAAGTAATGACAGTCATCATTCCTCAGTGATGAATCCCCATGCCAGACGCACACCTGTAGTCCCAACTATAGGGGAGGCTGAGGTTTGCAGATGTCTTGAGCTCCAGAGTCCTGAGCTGTAGTGTCCACACTAAGTAAAGCATCAGGATGGTAAGCCTCCAGAAGAAAAGGGCCACCAGGTCGCCTAAGGAGGAGAAAACTGGCCGAGGTTATAAACAGAGTAGATCAAAACTCCCCTATGATCAGGAGTGGCATTAGGCCCATTGAGAGCCTCTGTACTTCCAGTCTGGATGAGATGTGGAGACTCAGTCTTAAAAACAAAACACGAGAAAAAGAATCCACAAATGCTCAAGCCAATGCCCTTCCCTTTAATCTAGAACTTCCTTAACACATTCCCCAAAGGCATCTGATTTTGGACAACTTGTAGTAGACACTTCAAGTTCTTAGACTTGGGGGAATCTTAGCAATAACAATGGGGAACAAAATGAGAAAAAAGTTGCATTTCAGGAAACAAGGAGTTAATGCCATTGATTTACAAAGTAAGAGTCACTGTCCAATCATTACTTTTAAATTTTGTCCTCCCTGTTCTTAATAAAACACATCACCCAGTAGAATCTAAGCTCTTTGAAGGCACAGATGTGCTTTTGCATCTCCACTTGCACAGTAAGGTACTGAATAGATGTGTGCTGAAGGGAAGGATCCAGAGGATTCTGGCAGCCACCTAATCCTAATCCCTTAGTAAGCCTCCCCACTGCTGTCCTGTGATATTTTCATGACACTGTTCTGCTTCCTGATCCCATTTGGTTACTATGCCACCATTAACTAAATTAAAAGACTCATTTTTCATCAGATCTAATTCACAAATGAGGAAAGGGGCTCTAAATGTCCAAAGTCAGTCAGAAAAGTGACAGATCATGAGCTGAGGCTCTCCTCCCCTGCACCATGCTGCCCCTGTTGACTGTTCCTAGGTGTCTGCAGGGGCTGTCCATCCTGTTCCAAACGTAGTCTAGCTATCCTCAGCCCCTCTCCTATGAAGTCCTGGTTTCCATCTCTTTCCATGCTCTCATCAGCTGGTGCCCTGTGCTCTCCAAATCTTCCCCATCCTCTATGCTGTGAAGGTCAGGAAGAGCTGACTCTACAAGTATGAGAACGGTGCCACATGGAAAGGACCGTTTGGGGGGTTTCTGGTGTCATTTTTTTAATCCCTGAAACAACATAATTAATAAAAATGTTAATTGTTCCCTGAGAACGTAGCAAATCTTTTACTGGTCAAAGAAGTAAAACAGTGTCTTCTTGTGATAAACATCACTGTCCAATCCAACTCTGCAGGAACACGGACCTTTGGGTCATCTCGAGGGTTTCTCAGTGACCAGCTTATATTCTATAGACAAAGCCCAGAGCAGCTCTGTATAGCTTTGGCCTAAACAAATAAAATTCCTACACAGTCTTTTCTCAAGGACATGCCAAGAATAGAGTAAAATCTAGCAGACTGTTCCTTGGTACATCCCCCATAAATATATTTAACAGGCACTAATTAAGTATCTACTAAATAAAGGCTAAATATTTTGAATACAAAATAAGAATGCATTATACCTTCCTCAAAGAACTCAGACTTAGAATCCAGGTATAGCTCCATCTAGGCTATGCAGAGAGACTAAATGAGAGGCTATAAGCTGAATGAATGAAAGGTGGCAGAGCTCTAACTGGCAATTAGCATAGCCAGTGGCTCTCACAGAGAACATCACAGAATTTTAGACTTGGAAGAATAGCTTACATTGATGAGCACCAAGGTTTATAAAGAACTTTACACACATTGTCTCACCTGATCTCTACAACAAACAAATTGTTTATTATTTAACAACTGTTATCTGACCCCTATTTCAAATGAGATTCACACCCAGAGGCTTGGAGAGGTCAAGTCATTGGCTTATAGCCACACAGCTACTATGTTAGAGGCAGAATCTGAACTCAGGTTTCTTCTGATTTCATGTCCACCCTAGTCATTTGTTCCTATCTCCTCCCCTACAAAGCAATCAGCTTGCTACTACAATGATAAGGTGTCATCCGGCCAAAATGGAACCTCACACACTAGGCAGCCCATCTGGTCCTAGCTCAGCTCCAACTGCCAGAAACCATCCTCATTTGGCCTGAACTCTCTCTCTCTCAGAATCATTCTCCATCACTTCTCATTCTGACCACTGGGCTACAATGACAGGTAGCCCCCCAGTCTGTCTCAAGGGCCTTTGATGACTTAAGGAGAGTTCTCAGGTTCTTCTTTAAGTCGTCTCTTCTCCAGGTGAAGAAGTCCCAGCCTTCTGGCCTTTCCATATGATGTGGTATCTGGCTCTTTCTGTCCTGCGGGATCTTCTCTGGACAGGTTCTATTTTGTCAGGGTACCTCTTCAAGTGTAGCTCCCGGCACTCCATCTGTGGTCTAACAGGATCCAGAACAAAAAGTCTGGGGCTGAAGGGCCCAATAAAATCTACCTTCACTTTATATGGACAGACTTTATAATTCTCACCCACAAATCTCATGCACGGTAAAAGCAATTTCACACCCAGATGAAAAAGGGTAAGTGATACACTCTCTTCTTCCTCTCCTAGTTTTTTCATACCTCATTACCTACCTTGTTCCTCATACTCCCAGCCAAACTTCCTGGAGTCTTTTAAGGCCTGCCCCAAAAGGGCGGCCTGATGCATCAGTTTTTTAGGAATACATCCAACATTTACACAAGTGCCACCAAGACCTAAGAAAGAAAGTCATAACTTAGATATTTTCATTGTATTAAGTATTTTCTGTGTGGCTGGTATTATACTACTGCCTGGCGTGAAATTCAAGGTGCCCCAAAAGTCTTACTGCAGTTTTAAGTTATTAAAAGTTGACAACTACACTAAGACTTTTGGGACATCCCGTAAAGACCATTACCAAACCCTTCTGTCACTCCTGAGGAGAAAGCCTAGAGTAGTTATTAAGCTTTTTTGAAGTCATGGGCCCTTTTAGCAGTCAAGTGAAACCTATGGACACATTCCTAATGTCAAAGACACTACCACCCCTCCAGTCAGCCTGGCCTCATCCTGGGCTCCTAATTCTCCTTTACTCCTATATCCTTTCTGCTGCCCAGTCCTGTTGATTTTACCTTCATAATAACTCTTGTACATGCCCCCTCCTCTCCTCTGACACTGCTATTCCCAGACCCTACTCATTTCATGCTTATGGTTAGTCTGTCTGCCACAAGTCTCTCTCCAATCCAGCCCATTCTCCACTCAGCTGCCTGACTGATACACACACACACACACACACACACACACACACACGCACTCACTCACTCTCACATTCTCTCTCTCTCATCTCCAGTGATTTTCTATTACCTCTCAGCTCAAATACAAAACCTTCTGTTTGGCACTCAAAGTGCTTCAGTCTTTTTACATCTTGCTCTCCTCCAGACAGTCTATAAGCCAGTGACAGCAGCTTCCTTGCTTTTTTTTAATACAAGCCTCTGTGCATTTTTATCAGGTTTCTCACATGCCCTAAGTTCTCTCCTTCCTCATCTTTACCTCCATCTCCTGGCCTCCTTCAGATCTCAGCTAAAATCCCATCTCCCACAAACATTCTTTTCTCCTTCCCTTTAATGGCAGGGCCTTTCCTTTGCGATGACCTCCAGCTGATGCTGCCTGTGCCAAGCTGTTGGTATGTTGTCTCCCCCATTAGGCTGTGAGCTTCTTGAAAGCAGGGCCTGTTCTGCATTTCTCTGTATCCTCAGAGCTTAGCAGAGTCAGAGTGCTTGCAACCTAACAGGCCCTTAATAAATGCTTGATGACCTGCCTTCTTGGAATCATGTTTTTAAAATACATAAAATGAAATACATAGGATTACAAAAGATACCAACTCTCTTGAAAAACAGATAGTAAGATAGTAAAAAAAACAAAACCAAAATCAGACAAACAAGTTCATGAGTCCCAGATTAACTCCTGGCCTCACAGAAAAAGCTAATCAATTGACAAAAGACGAACCTTGAGTTTTTTAGAATTAATAGGGGAACTACACAGAATAAGATCAAACCTATACAAGATAATATAATTATGCTGGCCCTTTTGGGGAAGGGAAAGTTACTGGAAGGGATATGACTGAGATATGTGAACTTCAGGAAGATTACCCAATAGAAATTACCTACAAAAAGGATACTTGCTCAACATGTTATATCCAATGAGAAGATAAAAGACAGGCAGAGTTAATACTGTCGTATGTTTGGACTAAGGGCATATGATGCATGTCATCAGCACGGCTTTGGAATGTAAGAGGGCAATGCCAACCTTACACGAAGTCTGATCGAGTTCGCTCCAAGACAGAGTGTGCTAAAGCAATAAGGCAATATTATTTACACTCTAACTCTCCCAGAAGATCCTTAAATAATAGCAAACAGGAGACACAGACTAAAGAAGGCGAGTTTCCTTCAGCTACATCAAGCTCAATAATAAATCATACTTACTATAGTACTACTCTGGTCACAAAATCAGGTATAAGAACGCACTGCGACTATGATTTCTTTACTAGGCTAAGAATCTGAATTTTCTTTCTGCTTATGAGTCAGAAAACCAAGCGGGGTGGTAACATTTGAATCCTTAGAAAGGCAGAAGGAAAATATTAATGACCTAGATTCACTATTCTACTGAAAAAATGTAAAAAATTGCTGTTCTGGTGGCCATCAGGTCAAAGGTGGAAAGCTTCCTTGGCCCCCTCTGTTCCAAATCTAAAGGAAGATGCCCATGAAAGCTGGGACAGCGTCTGAAATGTGAGGATGGGGGAGGAGCATGTACAGAGATGGGCCTGGGAGCTCCCTGATAGAAGCAGGTTTTGACAGCATGTCAAGGCTGGTAAAGCCCTTGGCATATGTTCTCATGTGAGTTTCACAACATGGTGAAGTACAGATATTTTGCAAATGAAAGAAATGAAGTGCAAAGGTGTTACTCGATTTGCTGAAATTTAAGGGTCAGGGTTTGAACACAGGCCTTTCTAATTCCAAGTCCAGTGGCTATCTACTTATGGATCAGTAATTTTATCACTGCAAACATCCCTTTAACCAACACAGATCACTACCTTTCTATGCCTTAGTAGAAGGTATTCATGTGTGGCTGTACCTGAAAAATTCATCATCTCTCTCCAGGCTGGTCCTGACAAAAGGCACAGACAGGAACCATCCAGGCCAAGACTCAAAGTCTTTTCAGTTTCAGAAGATTGGTCAGAGTTACAACGTTAACAGTTTTTGAGAGCCCAAGTTCACCCCTAGACCTCAATGAAACATCACAGTAGCATTTATTGGAAGAACTTATACTGATATTAGCATATTAATGGTACAGTGTTAATGTTCCACTGGATCTGAGTCCCAAAAGTCATAAGGTAGCTAGCCTGAGATATTTATGCTATTTGTGGTGTGGATTTGATGTTATATATACAGGAGTTGGGGAGAAGGAAGAAAATGAAAGAAGAGTAGAGGGAGCAATGGTGATTAACAAAAGAAAAGGAAAAAATAGGAGAGCCACTGAAACATTTTAAAAAGTCCATAGATAAGAACAGAAGGAAAGGAAGCTCAGAAAGAAGCAGAAAAACGAGGGCAGTTTTGAAAGAAACATGAGTTTGTTACTTATTTAAAAGCAAGCAGTATGGAAAAGAGCTTCATAGTTTCATTTGGGACCCTCACTGAGTCAGCTGATAAGCATTTATGAAGCACCTACTACGTGCTGGGCACTGCACTAAGCACAGAGGAGACAAAGAAGCTAAGAGACAGTCCCGGCTTTCATCCCCTGTCTGAGGGAGAGATGACATACAAACAGCTAGGGAAAAACAAGAAGTCACAGACAGGATAAACTGGAAAGAATCACCAAGGAAAAACATTGGAATTAGGGGGATGGGGAAGGACTTCTGGTAAAAGATAGGAATCTGGAAGGAAGCCGGGGGGGGGGCCTGGAGACAGAGACAGAGATGAGGAAGGAAAGAATTCAAGGAATGGGAAGAAAGTTGGTGAAAATGTAGTCCTCTATGACAAACAGCAAGGAGGCTGCTGCCACTGATTCACAGACTAGGTGGAGGGGAATAAGGTAAAGAGACTGGAAAGGCAGGAAGGAGCCCAGTTATGCAAGACTTTGGTCCTGGAGGCGATATAGAACCACTAGAGATAAATGAATGAGGTATGTGTGAAAAAGAGAAAGAGAGAGATGGAGAGAGAGGGAGGGAGAGACAGAGAGAAGGAGAGATGGGGGGAGAGAGAGAGGGACAGAGACAGGGAGGGAGAGAGAGAGAATGAACACGATCTAGACAGGTCAATTAGGCAGTCAGTGGAGGAAGGACTGGAGTAGGGGGAGACCTGAAGCAGGGACATTAACCAGAAGGCTGGTGCAATAGTCCAGGAGAGAAGTGATGGGGGCCTGTACCAGGGCAGTGGCGATGTCATAAGAGAGAAGGTGGAATACACAAGAGACACTGCAAAGGCAGAATCACAGAGTCTCGTCTACAGAATGGACAGGGAGTGGTGAAAGAGAACAGAGAGTCCAGGATGACAGCCAGGTTGTAAGCCTGGGTGAGTGGGAGAATGGCGGTGCCTTCAATAGTAATAGGAACATTAAGAAGAAGGAAGAGCTTGGAGGGCAAAGATAACGAGCTCAGTTTTAGAGATGCTGAGTTTCAGATGCCTGTGGGACATCCAGTTCAATATCCAAGAGGCAGCTGGAGATTCAAGGTTAGGAGATACTTTAAGGTTTGGATAATGAGATGTGGGAATCATCAGCATTGACAGGATAATTGTGAATCCATGGGCCCTGACGAGATTATCAAGTGAAGCAGAGTTTTAGTCTGTATATAGAAATGCTCTTTTTTAGGATGTTTAAATTCAAAAGAAAATAAATTTTAAAAGAAATGTACAATTCTAAATTTTTACGTATTGGGAAAGAAGTATAAGAGAAAGATAAAAGCAAAGGAAAACCCTGGACTAAAAATTTTGTGGGACAATTAAAAAATAACTAATGTTTTCTTTGTAATTTTTGCTTAAAAAAAAGCCATCTAATTAAGGACATACAGAACAATGACAGAAACATGACCAAAACCTAATTTATTTTATAAGACAGCAATATCAGAGAAATTGCTATTCAGGAGTGCTGACAATGACAATTCACGCAATTCAGATATCATTCTGGTGACACTGAAATTTTAAAATATAAACAAAAAGGAATCAAAACAGCTTACCCCATGATGTGCCCAAAGGAGATGGTTTAACAAAATCTAGTACCATAACCTTCTTCCCCAAAACTGCAGCTTCCTACAAAAAAAAAAGAGCTAAATATTAAAAATCTTAAGATTTTTCCAAATGTTTTCTCCTGCTCAAATACACAAGACAAAGCTATGTATGTCATCCACAGCACAAAAAAATAACAAGCTTCCATCTTATCAAGGTTAACTATTACAACAGAAATTTCACAGGAAATATCAAATTTAAAGCTACACATACTCTAGCTTACAAAGAAAGAAAGAAAGAAGGAAAGTTCCAAGAAATGGCTTTGTAATGTTAAGGGAATCTGAAGATCTTCCCTGCCCCAGAGCTAATCAGGTTCTGGGCTACAGGGAGTTTCCAATTAAGTGCTGTAGCAGGAGGATTTTTAAGCTCCTCAGCACTCAACCAACCAGATGCCAAGTCTTTGTCATACATTCTGGGAGGCTGGCATTTTGCTATGGGGGTTCACTCACAAGAAGGATCTTTTGATTTCCTGGTCGAGACTCTAAGTAGCCATAAGTTCAGAGCCTTCCTCCCACCATCCCCCCGACTGCTTAGATGTCTGTGCTCCCTTGATCCAGTGATGTAGGTAAAGTGTATAGCAATACTGCTATGTTCAGACAGCTGGAGCCCATCTGTTGATCTTTGTGCTAATTTCTCTGCTTGTATTTTCTCCACGTTGAGGGTGCTGACCCTTCCCCTGAACTAGTAGTTAAAATCAGATTGTAAGCCCCTTTAAAAGCAGATCAAAGAACCTGTGCTAGCAGAACAGCCTGGGTGTGCTAGGGTGCTAGCTGTTACAAGAGAAGCACCCACACATTCCCTTAGGATTCTCCTACCTTGGAGCATGCCAGGCCACCAGAGCCACCCCCAAGGACAATAAGGTCATAGTCATAAGTTGTCGAGCCATCCTCTAGAAGTCTCTGTAGTAAGCCACTCTGGTGAGCCTGTGATTGGTACACAAAGTCTAACATGAGAGCAAGCCACACTGATTTTCTTAAAATCTAATTCAATTTCACTCTCTTCAATGTTGGTTTGCTGAACATTTTAAGGAACAACCAATCTGGAAGCTACACAAGCAGGAATTTAAAACTCCCTCGACAGCTTTCCAACAGGACCTAACCTGTCAGAAACCACACCAAAGACCACTGGCACCCTATCACAGGACAGCAAATGACAACTCCCCAGAGACCACATTTTTGTTCTTACTTCAGCTACAGATCGCTAATAAGACATTTCTCTTGGATCGGTCACCAAAGGTTTATATCTACTGATAATCACCTGGAAAGTATCATTTTCTAAGACCTCCACATAATTAAAAAAAAAAGTGCTATGTTCTCCATTTATGAGGATAATAATACCCAGTAGACCATGTGTTTTCAGCTGTTTATTCAGGAGCAGTCACAGAATGTACTAGGCCATTTTGTGATTTGACGTTACCCCCATTATCAATGCTTTGTAGTTAGCTACAAGAGAGCTAGCTGAGATTAAGATCTGTGGACTTGCAAAAGTTTTATTGATGTAAAATCAATTAATGGAATCCATGATTATGGCCTTGAAAGCACCATGTTCTAACCAATTGAGATTACTGACCTTTTCACATCAGTTCCCAACCCTGGTTTTCCCTGTACGCAGATAAGAGTCAACTAAATGAAAATGAATTCAAGTATGGCTATTATCTTTAAAGAACATATTTAAAGAACCACAAAAACCTATGTAAAGGACTTCTTTGACTAAACTTCACTATTTTCTACTACTGCTTAATTCGGATTGAGCTTCAATAATCTATTACTATTTAAACTAAATATTGATTTTCTTTACCCAGATTTAGGGAGAACCCTTCTTTCCTTTCATTTATTGTTCTTTATGTGTTAAGAAGTCCCTGACTTTGTAACTTGGCATAACTTTCCGGTAGCCTGCATCTGCAGCTTCCTTAGGCTGTCCCCTTTCACATATTCTACATTCTAGTCAGACTGGCCTACCTGCTACACTCTGTCCACAACACTCCCTCCTCTACCACTGCCATGCTTTTGCTCAGGCTGTTCCCCATGGCCAGCATGCATGCTCTCCTGACCTCTTATAGATTACCTAGTACCCTTTAAAGTTCAGTTCAGGTACCACTTCCTACACATGCCTTTCCTGATTCCCTCAAAATCACTTGGTATTTGCCTTGTATACATTTTTAAAATTTACATATAAGGGTATGTGTTATAAGCTCCTCGAGGGTAGGGATTGTTCCATGTTTAGTGCTGTATCCCCCCAGCACCCGGCACAGTATATGGTTTATAACAGATGCTTACTGATTGATTCTGTTTAATGACTTACTAATCACTTTTGTGGTGGCAAAGAACTTCGAACAAAATACATGCTCATCAATTGGGAAATAGCTAAACAGACTGGGACAAGGGAAGATAATAGGATATCACTGTGCCATAAGAATATAAATACGAAAGAATTCAGAGGAGCATGGGAAGACTTATCTAAACTGACACAGAACAAAATAAGCAGAACTGAGAGAATGTTACACACCAACCATAGCAATGTAAGTGGAAAGAACAAAGGGAAAAATGAAAGCTGTACAATCATAATGACCAAGTGGGGCCCAGAGAAAAGCTGAGAAAATGCCTAAAATGCACACATTCACAAGTGGGGAGCTCTGATTGCAGAATATTACATATGCTGTCAGGCACAGGCGATGCTTTGGCTGGCTCCACTGATTTGCTTTTTTGATTTGCTCTTTCGTAAGCTGTCCCAAGGGATGACTGGGTAAGAGACCAGGGGAGGAGATACATTTGGAAGTGAATGTGATATGGAAAACAAAACACATCAATAAAGTCTTTTTAAAAATTAAATAAATGACTTGTGGGTAAGTCTAATTAACCTAACCAAAAATACCATGCTCTCTCAGAGAAGGTTCCTTCCTGTACCTTCCTTACAAGAGAGAATGCTGCTCTCAATGTCTTTTGAGAGAATTCCTCAACTGGCATAAGTGAGACTACCCCTTCAGGCACTCACACACAGGTAGCACGCTCTGTGATTTGCCCAGGTCTGTGTAAAATCCCAGGATGCTCTCTTTCCAATCAGAAGAATCTCCCTGGGAGTTGGTGTAAAAGCTAATTTGCATTAGATAATAAAGATTATCTATTAACTACCTAGCAGAATTTCTAATATACTATAACCTTCAAAAACCAATGAACTAATTCTTATAAATTCTTATAAACTTATAATTCTTATAAAAAAAATTCTTATAAACTAATTCTTAATAGAGTTATAACATCTCCCTCTACCTCCCTTTGAACACTTAAAAACATATATAAATATAAAATACAAATTGTTTCCTCCTGACTAATCTTTAACCACCATCCATCGCTATATGATTTAACCTTATTTTATTCTTATTTTTCTTTTAAACAGAATTCTGATTTTCTGATTCAATTTTTAAACAGATCAAGGGCATATTTAGTCAAAGTTGTGAAGCTCTGCTTGGTATGCTGGGAATTCAACCAGTACCCCCAGTACCCACATGGAGATGTGTCCAATTACCTCTCGAGATTACTGGCATCACTAGTGCTGTTTCCCCATTCTAAGCAAATGTCAATTTTGTGGGTTTTAGTTTAGTTTAGTTTTTTGACACAGCCTCCCCTGGCAAGCATTCTTAAATTACAGCATTATTACTGGAAAGGACCTATAATCCCATACATTTGCTTTACTTCAAGCCTCAAAGTAAACCACATTACCTGAAGAGTTTTATCACATCCACCCATGTGTATTTTATTCACAAATATATTAGGCACGGTCCTTTGACTAGTTATCTCCAATAACAGTTCTTGAACCCTGGCTCCATCATCTAAAGAATAAAAAGTTAAAGATGCTGAGAAAATTTTCAAACATGTTGTGAAATGAACTGAATGAAGCTTTTTTATGCAAAAGTTTAAGTTCAGATGTACACACTTAAAATCAAATACATGCAGAATTAAGATTCTGAATGGAGGTAAGCCTGCCTTAAAAGGAAACTTAAGATAAATTAAGAATGAGGGCTAACAGACTTTGCTTTTCTTATAAAATCCACTAATTACACTAATATAAATAAATCTCTTTGATAAAACCAATAACAAAAAACTCAACCAAATTGGTATTAGTTAGAGAAATATTTCTTTTTATGATTACATTTGAAAAAAAAAACAATGCAAAGTCAAAAATGAAATTTTCTCCTCTTGCACCCTGCCTCCCTCACCCCCAATCTGGGACTCCAATAGCTCAAAATTATTCTGCTTGTTAAGGTTACATGAGTATTGTCTCAAACTTTATCTCTTATGAGAATTTTCAATGGTAAAGGAAAGGAAATGAATGTGTCTTCATTAAGAACTAGGCCCAATTGGTAACAAGGGTGATTTTTTTCCATTTTCTTTGCTTTATCTTGGTTTATGATTAAAAGAATTTGTGTAAAATACATTGCTATCAGATTAGAAACTTAAGTTCTTCTGCACCCTTCTCCATCCTGAAAACGTAAATCTGAACCGAATATTCTGCATTTTAGCCCATACTAGTTCATTACCTTTAAAACACATTGCTAAAAGCTGATCAGAATGGTTCACCTCACTTTTAATAGTTGAAGAATACATTTTACAAAAATCGAATATCGACACTACATGCTCAATATTTTACTTACCAACCAGATCAAGTTCCAAGATATTACATTCTACTCCCAAATCAGTGAAGAGTTCTTTTACCTATAACAAAAACTTGCCAGAATAAATTTCAGTATCACAAACTGTGACAATTACAATAGAATCTAATTAAAATATAAATTACTAAAATAAAATGATGAAAAGAGACCCAAGTTTTCTTTTAAAGAGCTTTTACCTTTATATTCTTAATGTCTTTGCAATTTTGAATAGTATGAACTAGGGTAGAGGGGAAGATTGGGTAGGACAGATGGATCAGTGGCTTACATATAAGAAGCATTTAATCATATTCATTGAACCAGACTTCAAATTATTCTAAAATAACTGAGAATCTGAGATAGAATGTAATTCAACAAATCAACAAGTAATAATATCTTCCGTGTGCTGGGTACTATGCTAGGCACCAGGGACACAAACACAAAAGTGACACCCCATTTTCAAGATGATTATAGTTTACTGGAAGATAGGACATATTCAAAGATAAGCAAATACAGCATATGTCCAACATAAATATATAATGATTAGGCTAGGGGTAGGGGGAAGATGGGGAGAGAAGACTAACAACTAAGAAATTAGAAAATTTTATTTTTCTCCTTAAAAAATTTCAAACCAATTTAATTTTTGCTATAAACTATTATTCTTGAATGGACTGGTGATTTTGTTGGTTTGAGTACTATGTAGGCACCTAGATGGTATAGCAGAGCATCAGGAAGACCTGAATGTGAATCCTACTTCAGACACTATCTCTGTGACCACGGAAAAATCAATGAAACTCTCTCAATCTCAGTTTACTCATCTGTAAAATGAAGATAATAGCACCATATTCACAAGCCCAGTGTGAGTGTCAAATGACACAAAAAATACAAAGTACTTTGTAAAGCTTAAAGCCCTATATAAATGTTAGCTGTTCTATTTTCTGACTATTTTTATTATTTCTGACCACAAATACAGCAACTCCATCATATTTTAAAACACACGGCCTTCAAAAAACTAAACGTCACTTCCTCAATATGTTTTATCAGAGTAGGGCTTTAGTGGAAGACATCTATTATTGAGTAGATTAAATTTATAAACATGTTTATTTGTAATCCACAATTATTGTAATGATTATCTCTCAGGAAAAGAACTGAGTCTCTCTCCCTGAAAAGCAGAGAAGATTTTAGGGTTAAGATAAGGTCTATGAGGCATCCTGCACTAGATGTGAATAGAAGCATACTTCACTTGGCAGAACAAATACTATTCATTATTCCTGAAAAGCTGGCTATGAAAATTGCAAACTGAATGATTTTCCCCAATGACTTCCAAAGTAAACACAGAGCTGTGTTCCCAGAGAACACATCTCACTTATAGAACATAACAAAATATACTCCAGAATGCAGCAGATATGTTTTCAGAACTTGCCGATGACACATAATCAAGAAGGATAGACGGCTAACACATCAGATAACAGCATTCAAAAAAAGTTCTGGGGGGGAACACCAACATGCAAAGTCTAGAAGAATGGCAAAGTGCATCTAAGCTCTACCACTTATGAGGCTGTATGCAAGTCATTTAACCTCTGGGTCTCAGTTTCCTCACCTGTAAAAAATACTCGCCTGTCTACACCTCACAGAGCTGTTGCAATATCAATCGAGATAATGGATGTGCAATTGCTTTATAAGGGTAATACACTTACATAAATGTTAGCAATTGCTATGAACCACTTACACAAATCAAACTCTCCTCAGAGCCTCCAATGCCTGTTTTCAACAGCCTGCTGGATTATTTCCATCTGGATAGTCAGTCCTTTAGTCTTAAAATCAATTAAATAAAAATAGAATAAATAAAACCCCTTCTAAAACAGAACCCTTTGTCTTATCCCCAAATCTCTTGCTCCCTTCTGTTTTTCTATCTTCCAAGTCACTAAGGTTCAAAATCCTAGAACCCTTATTTTAATTATCCTAATTTAATTGCCCTATACATCTAGTCAAGTAACATCCTGCAGGTTCTGGTCTTGGAGCCAAAAGACCTGGGTTCAAATCTCACTTCAGATACTATCTTGAAACCCTAGACAAGTCACTTAACAGTCTGTTTTCTCATGTGTAAAAGGCAGGTATATAATACTGTCAACTTCACAAGGTTGTAAAGATCAAATGTAATTTGTAAACCTTAAAGTCTTATAAAAATGTGAGCTAGTATCATTATACTTCTATAGTTTCTCTGCTCCCAAGACAACCAACCCTTCTAGTTCAAACCCTTATTTCTTCTCCTCAACAAGGTTCCTTAACTCCATTAATTATCCCTTTTCCAACTGACCCTCACATCACTTTGTCAATCACCTTCCTAAGGCACCACTTTGATCATGATGCTCCTTTCCTCAAAAACTTTGCTCTAGCTCTCCACCACTCATAGAATAACATAGAAACAAACCTGTGCTCCTGGTGCTCAGAACTCTTCATCTAGCAGCCCCAAGCTATCTTTCCAGATGGAATTCCTATTTCTCCCTTTAACACACTTTACAATGAAGTGTGATCGATGTTTATCACTATTCTCCTCCTATCTCCTATACCTTTATTCAGGCCATCCCCTAAGCTTAGAACAGATTTCCACACTCTTCATCTCTATCTGCTTAAATCCCTCCCTTCCTTCAAAACCCAACTCAGGCATCATCTTTCACTCAGCCCCAGCAGAAGTCATTTTCTCCATTATCAAATTCCTCATATTGCCTAGACCTCTCCTTGGGACCTGCCCTACCCTCTCTTGTATACCAGAGGACCGAGAATGCTTATTGAGGCCTAAAGGAACATCAGTCTAGAAGACCCTCAAAGAGGGTCAGGCTAATTTAGCCACTTATTTGTGGAAATGATAATACCTCTTATTAGACTGTAACTTGTTGGAGAGCAGGTTATAGTCCCAGTATCTAGTACCTACAAAAAGCATTTCTCATGAGTATTTAGTGAACTGAGCTGAATCTGAGGGAAAATCAGGAACAAGTCTTCCAGAACACTAAACAGACCCGATTTAAGTAGACAGAGAAGAGAGTGCAGACGCAGTGCAGGAGACCAAATATACCACACAGCCATCACGAAATTCAGTGTGGAGCAGTGAGGGAAGAAATTGACGCCTGCTAGTTTCACAAAGCTGGCTACACTGTAGCCACCGCCGGCCCGCAAAGACTGGCGTCCTCCCCGCTGCACCGCCAGGGTCCCCCGCTCCCACCAAGGCCAGCATCATCTCGGGCCGGGGGAGCCCCGTCCGGGCTAAGGTCGCCGCAGAAAAATCTCGGCAGATCCCATTCTGGTCCCAAGAACTCGTCCACCAGGGAATCACCAGCGGCGGGGCAGGGCGGCAGTGCCTATCTCTCAGCGGCCTCCTCCCAGAGGATGGAGGATGCTAAAGGAAGCTGGAGGAGACTCAGGCCTCCCTCATCCCTCGAGGCAGCCCCCTGCGCGTCCATCATAGGTCCCTCCCCCTCCCCCAAGCCGGGAAGTGCGGGGTCCTCATCTTCACGACCCAGCCTTGGGTCCCCCTCCGGCCAGCCCCGCCCCCCTGCCGCGCCGGCCCGGCCCCCCCCCCCCTCCCGGCCCAGTTCGGTCCGCGCCGCCGTCACCTTGGTGCTGTAGGGGCAGTAGCTCTTACTGAAGATCATGACGCGGTTGGTCTCAATGAGGCGCCAGAGGCGCCGTCGCAGGTCGTCGCGCGGCTCCAGGTTCAGGCGGCTGTTGCCAGGGGGCTGCATGGCGCCCAGGAACGACAGTGAGGCGGGGTCTTCGGGGTCCTCGGCGTCCGCCCGCTTCTCGGGCGCCGGCGTCAGGGGCCGCGGCGTTGCCTGGACGCCGGAGGCGACTCGAAACAGGATCGCCCCCACCTTCCCGGACGGAGGCGGAGGCTCCCAGCAGGCCTCCTTCTTACTGCAGGGGGTACCCAACGTGCTCCCACAAGAGACACGAACCCCTGACCTACGGAAGGAGGACCCGCACCTGACTGACTCTGGGAACCGGGATGAGGGGACCACAGCCAAGACGCTCCGGTGTGCGCGTGCGCATACGCGCACTGACAGCCTCCTCACTTCGGGCCGGAGGTCTGGGAAGCCGGGAGAGCGGTTGGTGGGGTGGCCCTCAACTCCCGATCCCAGTGCCGGCGTGCGGCTTCTCCTCCTGCGCCTGCGCCGGGTGCAGCGGCCCTCGAGCGCGCCTTCTCGTTCAGACCGAGCCGAGGAGACCAAACTATATAACGGGGTTGTCAGGAACCCAGGACAAGGAACCGGCTTTTCAAAATCTCCACATAGGGCCATAAGAAAATTTTTATGGACTAAGAATATAAAATGCGTAATATTTAGGTAGTAATTCAATGATATTATCAAGAAGGGAGGATTTCATGACTGCGTCTCACTGATTTTTC
>CM053583.1:374768261-374829922 GCA_028627135.1 Pseudochirops cupreus | reverse complement strand
GGTTTAGCTATGGACTCTTTGGACTTGTCAATGGTTCTGTGAACTTAAGTGACAACCCAGCAATTGGGGGCTAATCTGCATGTCTCTGACCTTTACACGGAACAGGATTTACTTTACTAAAGCAAAGTGGTGAAATGGGAGTTTAAGAGCCCAAACTGGTGATAAATCTCTGACAAGAGACATTGTATAAATTGGGGCTTCCGGAATTTATCATTCACACTGCCTGCTGTGCATTCTTGTGCTGCTGCAGGATAAAATAAATTGGTCTCGCTAAGGGAACGGCAGGAAGCATTTGAATATTCCCTACTCTGAAATGGTAACCTTTTTTAAGTCGGCAGACCTCCTCTCCCTGGAGTGGTGAGGGGCATATGCATGGAGGATAGATCTTAGAAATCAGAAGTGATATGCACAAGTGGGAGTCAAAGTTGGGGCTAAGGCTCTGCACAAGGTTCCAGTGAGCTCTCTTGATAGAACTGACTAGAATCTTTAAAAAACCTTCATTTAAATACTCTCTAAGAAAACCATCTGTCTCACTTCTTAAAGTGAATAGAAGGTAACTTAGAAAAACCCCTGAGCTCCTCTGTTCTGGGGAATTTAGCAGGTTGCTTTTTCCCTATGGGAAGTCACTAATACTATATAGAATAGTTTGGTAGTAGAATGGATACACACACACACACACACACACACACACACACAATTTGCTCTGGTTTTACAATCGACAATTTGAGGGATCCCTACCCCCCTGGTGAGCTGCTTAGGCTAGCTCAAGTAAAGAATATCTTTGAAATTCTGGACATAATCTTTTGAGCTTTAAGATAAGAGTTAATGGTTTGAGGTTCTCAAAGTACTTAATTAATTAAAAAAAATCTCCTCTCTAAACTGTATATTAATAAAGCCAATTTTCACTTATCTGTGGTAATGGGAGAAAGACAAGCATTAGAAATAGAATCCAAAGATAATCCTAAAATCGTATTTTGGTCAATAATTTCAATCTTCTTCCCCATTCAACCTTTTTTTTTTTTCCCAAGAAAGACTACAAGAAATTCAATGGAATGGTTTGAATCTAAACTCCTCCAGTTTCCCTTGTCCTTGTTAGGGAAGGTTCGAGTGGTTACTAGAAGTCAAAAAGCACTGTTGGGGGGGGGGGAAGAGGGGGTGTGTGTGTGTGTAGAATTATTCTTGGGATTCATTCTTATGTCTTTTTAATGTTTGATTGTTTTGTCTCTTCAGTCAGATGGTAGTTTCCTCAAGAGCAGGAGTTATATCTTCTGTTTTAAAGAATTTTAGAATCATAGACTATGAGCGGTCATCTAGTCCAGTTTAAAATGAAAAGGACGACTATATAACATCCCTGACAAATGGCCGTCTAACCAGCTACCTCTTAAAGACTGCCAGTGATAAGAAACACATTACGCCCTGAGTCAGTCCCTTCCCCTTTGAGACAGTTCTGATTGTTGGCAAATTTTTTCATATATTGAGTAGAAATCTATCATCATCTTCTATTTTTTGCTCCTAGTTTCCCCCTCCAAAGTCAAGCAAAACAATGTGATCTCTATGCCACAGGACAAGTGTAATTCCTTTCAGATGTTCAGGACAGATTTCATGTCTCCCGTCTGTCTTCTTTTTTCCAGGTTAAATAATTCTGCTTATTTCAACTGATTCTTACATAGTATGATTTCTAGTCTCTCTGACCATGCCAGTTAGATATGCTTTAGACATGCTTCCCCACTGTAAACGTTAGACATTAGACCAGGGGTGGGGAACCTGCGGCCTCGAGGTCACATGTGACCTTCTAGGTCCTTGGGTGTAGCCTTTTGACTGAGTCCAAGTTTTACAGAATGAATCCTTTTATGAAAATTTGTTCTGTGAAGTTTGGATTCCGTCAAAGGGCCACACTAGAGGACCTAGGGGGTCACATGTGGCCTTGAGGCCATAGGTTTCCCATCCCTGAAAAAAAGTGAACAGATGAGGGCCAAGGACCAATCCCTGGAGTACTTAACTAGAGATCTACCTCTATTGATCCATCAATCACTGTGATTTTGGTTTAGTTAATCAACCATTGCCAAATCTGCTTGATTGCATCATTATTTAGCCTACATTTCTCAATCTTGTCCATAAGGATATTTTGAGAGACATTTTCAAATTCTTCTTAAAATCCATGTACACAAATATCTTTCATGTTTCCCTGATTGCTAGCCTAATAGCCCTCTTTTAAAAGAGGAAATTTAGGTTTGTCTGCCATAGCTTGTTGGGCTTTTTTTTTTTTTACAGCTGAATACATATTTATAAGGGATCCAACTAACTGAGAAGTATAGAGAAGAGATAGTCATATATATAATATTTATGAATTAATATTTACTGCAGATAAATGCAGTCCTATAGTTGGATGTAAAAAATCAGCTGCCCAAGTATAAAATACAGGAAGTATACATGAAACTCATATATGTATATGTATGTATACACACATATATGCATATATGTATTTGTGTATGTATGTATGTGCATGTGTGTGTGTATATAAATATATATGTACATATATACCCTTCTCCCAATGAGCCCTCACTTGTGACAAAGATGAACAGGCAAAGTCAATCACCAGGTTTGATAGCATATGCAACATTCTGTAGTCATGGTCTCCCAACTCACGACAGAACAGTAGCTGTTCCCCCGGATTGATATAGGTCGTTACAATTAATGAGAACTTGATTGCCTTTCAGTGTTGTTTTCATTTACGTCACTGTCGTCATTGTAGATAGATGGTTCCCTTGGTTTTACTTTAGTCTATATTGGTTATACAAGTCTTCATATTTATCTCCTTTTACTGTTTGTAATGTGATTATTCAATTACATTTATGTAATAGTTTTTTCAACCTTTTCCCAATCAATGTTTACTCATTTTATTTCTAGTTTTGTTTTTCTTTTTACTACTACAAAAAAAAATGCTGCTGGGAATATTTTGGTAAATATAACGTCATTCTGTCTTTTTCCTCTTTGGGACGTTCACTCTGGAGAAGGATCATGGGGATTAAAAGCGTATGAACAGTTTAGAGAATTTTTAAAAAATAATTAGACGTTTTCCAAAATAGTTGGATTTATTCACATCAACAGAGTATTAATTCATATTACTAAAGCTCAGGTCTGACTCTTCCCTTGTTTAAGAACCTTCAGTGACTCCCTGTTGTTAATAGGATAATGTACAAACTCCTCCATTTATATTCCACCCAGGCTAGCCTACTTGCTGTTCCCCATACACAGTCTCCCATCTCCCACCTTTATGCTTTTGCATATGCTTTTTCCCATGCCTGGAACGTGCCCTCCCCCACATCCACCCCTTAGAATCTCTAGCTCCCTTCAAGGACCGGCTCAAATGCTACTTCCCATACAAGATCTCCCCTGATTCTTCCTTGTCATCAGTGACTCCCCCCAAATTAACTTCTATTTACTTTGTATATATTTTGCATATATTTACATAGATGTTTCCCCTCAGTAGAATGTAAGCTTCCTGAGGACAGAAACCACTTCATTTTTGTCTTTGTATCCTCAGTGCCTAGTGATTGGTACTTTGTAAAAAATTTGCCAAATTGAATTAATTGACTGATATGATCCATTCCTAACTAACCCATGCAATTATGTAAGTAATTACTACTTTCTCTTTCTTAGTTCCCATAAAATATCTCTTGAATAATAATTCTGGGAATATTATAAAGTAGTAATCATCAAAACTATTTCATATTGGCTTTTAAAAGAGAATACATGAGTAGAAAATGTTAAAGAAGAATGAAAAACAATCAAACTCAACAACCAGCATTTGATAAACCTGAGAACATAAGCTACTTGAGTCAAAACTCCTTATTTGATAAGAAATTTCTGGGAAAACTAGAAAGCAGCTTGGCAGAAATTGAGTTTAAACCAGTATCTGACACCTTGGAGCACAGTATGCTCAGAATAGATACATGACTTGAATATAAAAAGTCATTCCATAAAATAAAAAAATAGAAGAGAATAATATCAGGTTCCTTGTCTTAACCAAATAAGAGACAGAGGAGATCACAAAAGAGAAATAATTTTGATTGCACAAAATTAAAAAGCTTTTGGCTAGCAAAATCAATGCAGCTAGAATAAGACAGGAGACTAGATTAGGAAAAAATGTCTTTGTATCAAAAATCTCTGCTAGGTATCTGATAGCTAAAATATATAGGAAATTGATGCAAATTTATAAAACCAAGAACCATTGTCCAATGGTTAACGGACAGAAGATATGAATAAACACTTCTCAGAGAATACTTGCAAAGTACAATCATATGAAAGCTTGCTCTAGACTACTAACACTAAACAAAATGCAAATTAAAGCAACTGAGGTTTCACCTCACAACCAACAAATTGGCAAAGGTGACAGAAGGTGAGAATGGTCAATGTGGAAAGCCAGACACTCTAATACTCTAGAAGGAACTATGAAATGGTCCTACAACAGACCCTGAATTTAATGTAATTATATTGACCAAGAAGTTTGACCACAGACAAGAGTTGAGAAAATCCATCCACTTCCCCTGCAGAGGAGGAGGACTTTGTAAAATATTGCACATGTTAGAGCTGGTGTGTTGATTAGTTTTGTGTAACTGCTTTTTTTCTATTTCTTTAAAAATTTTTGTTACAAGGCATACAGTTCAGAGGAGGGATATATTAAGAAATGAATGTAAAAACAAAAGGTGTCAATATTAATCAGTAAAATCCATCTGGAAAAGATGGGTTGAAGCCAGATCGTGAAGGGCATTAAAGGCAAGAGGAGCTTGTGTTTTACCCTACATGGAAAGGGGAGCCCCTGAAACTTTTTGAGTAGGGAAGAAGCATGTTGAGACTTGTATTTTAGAACATCCATCTGGCAGCTATGTAGAATATGATTTGGAAGGGAGGAGCTAGAAACAGGAAAACCAGTGAGGCTGTTTCAAAAGTCTAGGGAGAAGTGAGCCTGACTTAGGATGGTGGCTGTGTGAGTGGAGAGAAGGGAGTAGATGGGAGTGATGGTGTAGACAAGAGTGATAGATGTTGGTGGTGAGAGAGAGTAAGAAGTTGAGGGTAACTCCAAGTTGGCAAATCTCAGTGGTTGGAATAATGGTGGAGCCCTGAGCAGAATTAGACAAATTAAGATGATGGATAGGTTTAAGAAGAAATATAATGAGCTCTTTTCTGGATATGTTAAACTTGAGATGGCTAGTGGACATACACATGAACACAGCTAGCAAGCAATTGACAATGTAATATATGGATAGCTATTTGGAAGGCAACTGCATAGAGATAATTACTGAGTACATGGGAGCTGATGAGATCATCTAAAAAGAGGAGAAGAGGAGCCAGGGTGGAGTTGTGGTGGGCACTGAAGGAAAGAGGAGAGAGCAGTGTCATGGAAACCAAAGGATAAGATCATATTCAGGAGGAGAAGAGTGTCAAAAAGCTGCAGAGAGGAAAAGAGGATTGAGAAAAGGACATTGGATTTAACAGTTTAAAGATCATTGGTAAATTTGGAAAGAGCACTTTTAGTCAAACGATGGATTGGAAAGCCAGATTGCAAGGGGTTGAGGAGGGAGTGGAAGGTGAGAACAGGATAACAAAGATGACATTTTTTAGCAATTTGTCTGTGAAATGGAGAAGGAATACAGAACAGTATCTTGAGGAGATGGTGAAGTTCCAAGTGAAAACTTTTTGGGTTTTTTGTTTGTTTGTTTAAAGAATGGAGAATACCTGGGCATTTGTTGATCACAGAGAAGAAGCCAGTAGAGGAGAGATTAATGATTAGCAAGAAGGGGAGATAATCAAAGGGACAAGCTGCCAGAAAACACAAGAAGGTATTAGCTCCAAGGACACAAATAGAATGATGGGCCTTGGGGGGGAAAGCCACCTTTTTTTCTCAGACACAAAAGAAAAGGAGAGAATGTGACACAGTAATTTTCCATTACATTCATATGCCATAATTTATTCAATCATTCTGCAATTGAGGGTTACTCCCTTAGTTTCCAGTTCTCTGCCACAACAGAGAGTTGCAATAAATATTTTTGTGTTTATATAGGTTTTTTAACGTCTGCTACATTTATAGCAAGTCTTCTATTGTGGCTGAATAAATTATGGCATGCAAATGAAATGGAATGCTGTTTCACTGTAAGAAATGACAAAAGGGAGTGTTTCAAAGAAACCTGGTAAGAGTAGTATGAACCAATGCAGACTTAAGTGGGAAAAACCCCAGAAACAACGTAAACAACATTGCAAAAATAAAGAAGGTTGAAAGACATAAGAACTCTGATCAATGCAATGACTAGCCACTATTATGGAAGACCATCGATCAGGAATGCTATGGACAGAGAGGCGATAGACTCAAGATGTAGAATGAAACCTGAGCTTCTGAGCCTGACCAACATGAGAATTTGTTTTGACTATGCATATTAACTGGAAGATTTTGGTTTTCTTTTTTATTTCTAATAGCGGGGGAAGGTGGGAAGGAAAGAAAATAAATGCTTATTAATTGAAAAAATTTTTTAAATAAGTTAGTCAGACAGCAAGCATTTATGAAGCATCTGCTGCACGCTAGACTCTTGGTGTATAAACACAAATAGAAAGAAGCCAGTCTCTCTGCCTTCAAGAAGTTTGTATTCTAATGGAGAGTTAAAAAGAGTGGGAGATTGTCTATTGAGAAAGGCCTTTGGAGATGAGTCAGCAGGGCCACTTGGAAGAATGAGGGCTTGGCTGATGTGGGTTTCCTCCTTAAATTGGAGGTTCTGGGAGGAGCTAGCCCATCAGAAGGTGAGGCCTCAGGAGCAGAGATTACTTCCCATTTGAGAAATAGTCCAGAGGTGGAACAAACTTCCAGAGTGAAGAGGTTTCTGTAGCATGGTAGACAAAGAAAGTCTGATAGAGATGAATGAGCAGTACAGCCTGGGAAGTGAGAGAATTGATGCAGGATGAAGTAAGCAGAACTAGGAAAACAATTTCTACAGTGATTACAATATTGTAGAGAAAAATAACTATGGAAGACTTAATATTGATGATCAATCCAGTGACCAACCGAAAGACTTGTGATGAATCTTGCTTCTCACCTCTTGGAAGAGAGATGTGGCAGCAGAGGTACAGAATGAGACATTCTCAGAATTCAGTGTGCGAATCTGATTTGTATGGCAATCCTTATTTGTTTAAAGGGAGAATTTTTATTTTGGAGTGGGCAGTGAGGAGTAATGATAGTAATGGGGGGGGGAAGAAAAGTATTGATCATTTAAAAAAACACTTGAAAACACATGGAAATTCAAATAGTGTCATAAACAAGCAGGGTGATTTTGGAGCTACTATGTTAAATTTGAAACATACAAAAATACAAAGAGAAACTTCCTTTAAAAAAGAAGAGGTTGAGAGGAAGGAACATGGAGGCACAAAGTGTAGATATTTTGTTAAGGAGTTTGGCTGAGAAAGGGAAGAAGGATAGAGGATGATCCCTGAAAGGGATGCCAAGATCTAGTGAGTATTTTTTTAAGCAGTGTGAGAGATTTGGTCATATTTGGGGAGCTACACTGTGGTCTTATTCTTGCAGAGTAAAATTGGCTGTTATCTACCCTCTCTGTGTCATATATCTGAGGGACTAGGAAGTCTTTTACCAATATTATCCCCTGTATTCCTCATTCCACTATGTACCTCTCAGTGTTATCCATCAGTAAGTGGTATTATTTAACCAATTAACATCAATTAGCTTTTCAAAGGGATGTTTAATTCGAAGATATAGAAAGAACAGAAATACACTTTCCCCCAATATATGGGGCATACCCTTCCCTATACCACTGCCTCCTGGACAGGGTAGGCTCAAACTTAACAGGCTTTCTAAGCATTTTCCCCACCAAATTCACTTCCAAATTTGGCGTAATCATTGATTGAGGCCTCATCTTGATTCCCCCTGTTCTGGGTCTCTCAGGTGGTTCCCTAGGATCTTAGTGCTAGGTTGGCTGGCCACAGAACAGCAGAGACTACATCTCGTGGATCTCTGGTGAGCCATTTTTTAACCTTTTAAAGCTCATAAGGTCATAACTGTCTCCAATACTTCACTTAAAATAAGAAAAAGCAAAAAACAAATACAAAGAGACAAAAAGAAGTCAACATTCATACACCGTATGTTGACCTTGGATAGTGAAAGCTCAAGATCTCTCCCCATTCAGAGACTTAACACCATTTTCTCCCTCCAAATGCATCCAGGGAAGAAAAAAAGCAAGAATTGCTGTAACTGTTTAGTGTCTTTGGAATAACCCCCAGTTCCAGCTCCATAACCAATCAAAAAGGCTCCTCTCCACCTTTTATAGAGTATCTGTACATACGCCAAAGTCCATTTAGGAGTTGTATCAGCTCAGCAAGCTATGCAGATTCATAAGGATTAGTCATTATGTTTGTATGCAGAAAGGAAGGGGAGAAATTGAAGATTAGAAGTGGAAGATGAGGGCCAGCTAGGTGGCGCAGTGGATAGAGCACTGGCCCTGGAGTCAGTAGGACCTGAGTTCAAATGCAGCCTCTGACACTTGACACACTTACTAGCCATGTGACTTTGGGCAAATCACTTAACCCCAATTGCCCTCCAAAAAGCAAAAAAAAGAAGTGGAAGATGAAAGTGGAGACAGTCTTCTGGAGAAGACAGGAGGGAATAGGATCAAGTGGGTATGTGGATGGACTCGTCTTGTGGAAGAAAAAGGGCTACCTTTACATCAGAGACTGGAGCAAATGAGATGGTGAAGGATGATTTCAAGATGTTAGAGAAAGAGACAAAAAGCTTTGCTTTTCTAGCTAACATATGGAAGGTGGTACTTGTTGGAATAAATGAGGTAAGGGAGGTGCTGAAAGAGGGTTGAGATGAAAAAAGAAGGTTTGAAACAGCTGCTGTGGTGAGTGGGTTGGAGAACTGGGTTGTGGGCAGAATTCAAAAGGCACTGACCAGCCAAAGTAAGTTTTAATCACCTGCTTTCCCCCTCCTCCCTCCCTTGGTTTCATTTGAAGAAAAGAGAGTGCCTTGCTGCATTGAGAGCTCAGTTGAGACTGTTGTTTCCAGTTGCTTTTTTGATCATGTCTGACTCTTCATGACCTCATTTGGGGTTTTCTTGGCAGAGATGCTGCAGGAGTTTGCCATTTCCTTCTCCAGCTCAATTTATAAATGAGGAAACTGAGGCAAACGGGATTAAGTGACTTGCCCAGGGTCACACAGTTAATGTCTGAGGCCAGATCTGAATTCAGGGAGATGAGTCATCCTGACTCCTGGCCCAGCATACTATCTACTGCACCACCTAGCGCTTCCTCCAGTTAAGGTTAGATCATCTTAATTTGTGGTGTACTTATCAGCAGGGTTGCACAGCCACCTCTTGCTCCATTCAGCAACACCTGAGTAGGGACAGAGAAGGTACTTACTGGGATTAATCCAGTTATAACCTCCTTGGACCTAAGGTTTCTCATCTATCAAATGAGAGGGTAAGACCAGATGGCCCTGAAGATTCCTTCTGGTTCTATATCTGTGATCCTATCATCTATCGTTATTCTTAAAACCATCAAATATTCATGTTGGAAAGGGTCTTGAAGGTCAAGGGCAACATCCTTATTTTACAGTTTTAGAAACCAAGTTAAGAAAATAAATTGGCCAAGGACACAGCTATCTAGTGGTAGTAAACTTGGTTCTTCTGACTTCTAGAACTCTTTCCATTATACCATTCTTCCTCACATTTACATGTTCACATCCACCAAGGGACACTCCTCAATCCATAATCATTTTAAAAGGAGAGAGTACTTTAATGATATGCCCATCTCTCTATCACTACACATCTCTCTCACTCTTTCCTTCCCTCTCTGTCTCGATTTCTTAGTTCTCACCCTCTGTCTCCGTCTCTTTGATACAAATTCAACTACAGGTGATCCCTTGTGCTGACTTGGTTTTGTACACCTGAAAGGATCTCTCTGCCACTTCCTAAAAATGCTTTTCAAAGCTATATAGTGCAGTGGCTGAGTTGAATACAATGATATCAGTTGAGTTTATTTAAAAATCAACATGCCATTTATTAAATCCCCAGCTCCATTTCCAATTTTACTTTTTTCTCCAAAATTGTTTAATGGTCTCATAAAACTGTGTTCTAGAACTTTAACCTCTCAAATTCAGTACTACCTATTCCAACTTGCTCAGGGGAACCATTTTATCCACTGCCACTCACACACACACACACACACACACACACCCCTTGTTCATAA
The DNA here is from genome assembly GCA_028627135.1 of Pseudochirops cupreus. NCBI lineage: Eukaryota > Metazoa > Chordata > Mammalia > Diprotodontia > Pseudocheiridae > Pseudochirops > Pseudochirops cupreus. The sequence continues at coordinate 374,819,680 of CM053583.1, read as the reverse complement.
TCATATAATACTCTTTTCTTTCTTTTTTAGAGACGCTGAGTGAGATTTATTGGATGTTGCCAATAGGCTTTCAAGGGTTCGGATCTCTAATGTGGAACACTGATGATGACTGATTATTAAAATTCTCATTGCTTTCGTTTGTTGTTCTTCAGTTGTTTCAATCAGGTCTGACTCTTCGTGACTCCCTTTGGGGTTTTCTTGGCACAAATACTGGAATGGCTTGCCATTTCATTCTCCAGCTCATTTGACAGATGAGCTGAGTGACTTGCCCAGGGTCACACAGCTAGTAAGTGTCTGAGGCCAGATTTGAACTCAGAAACACGAGTTTTCTTGACATCAGGCCTGGAGCCTTATCTACTGCACCACCTAGCTGCCCCATGGCTTTCATAGTGTTAGTTACTTTTATGTTAGGAAGAAACATGTCTTTTGTAAACTATCATGGAGGAAGCTGTTGAAAATGTGTTAAGAAAGATGGTAGAACTGGTTTCTTTTTCTTAGAATCAAAGAATCCCAGAATGTCAGAACCAGAAGGGACGTTAGAATCATCTGGGACAGAGGAAGGAATGGGCCCCAAATGGGGAAATGATTCACTCAAGTTCATAGGAATACTTAGTGACTGGGGAAAGAGAGGTCTCTTGATTCCCAGTCTGATTCACTTTCCACTACACTATGCTGTCTTCTCCCTCTTTTAAAACAACTTCAAGAATTAGTATATAGATGACACTTACAAACAAAAAAGCTTGTACGCTACTTCCTTGTAGGTTTGACATATGGCGGTAATGTGCTAGAAACCTGCAAAACGTAAAAACGATAAAGTAGGCTTCATTGCTCCCTTCATTTATCAGGTTAAAATGAATGATGGATACAAGATGCTGAAGGAAGAAAACCCACAGAATCTGGGAGTGGGTATGAATTTTTTAGCTTCCAGAAAGAGATACTTTCATAGCACACACATGATTTGAATTCTGAATTATGAGAATGCACAAGAGAAAGAACTCAAAGTTTTATTCATATTTTTAAAACCCAAGATTTGGGCACTCTCATGTTATTACTGCGAGAAAATCAAAGAGAGTCTCTCCCCAGCGGAGATGAGAATAGGATTGTTGTCTGAAGCCACAGAGAGGGTGGCTTCCCTTACAAAGGGAATGTCAAGTGTGGATTATAGGCCCCCTTCGATAATAATACCTCACACTCATAGAACACTATATGCAAAACACTTTCACATTCATTATCTATTTGATCCTCACAACAGCCCTTTGAGCTAAGTAGTACAAGTGTTATTATTGTATTTTACCAATGAGGAAATAGCTCAGAAAGGTTAAGTGACTTGCCCTAGATCACAGACTAGTTAGTGTCAGAGCTAGAATTCAAACCCACATCTCCTGATATTTCTGTTCAGTGACCTTTATACCATTCTTTGTTAACCCCATATCAGCTCCTGAAGGACTAGATTTGACTATTTTTAGTACTATCAGTAAATTGTGTTTGGGACAATGAGAGACAAGAGGCAAGGTGGACCAGGGGGATAGAGAATGTTAAGAATGTAATTCTGCCATGGGTTTGGGGATATTGAGGCACAGCTGAAGGGACCAGATTCTCCCATATCTCTTCTGAACCTAATAGCTTCACTGGACTGATACTTGTTCTGCTTATACTTCATCATAAGAGAAAATGAATGTGGCTGGTGGAGGTTGGATAGCGTTCTCCACTATGTCCTATGTCTGGTTTATGGCTTACATAGACTTCCATCACTCAGTCAGCAAGTTTTCATTGTGGACCTACTATGAGCTATTTAGAGAAACCAAACAATCATACAAGAATAAATTATAAACAGTAGGAGACTATGTATAACTAAATCTACATTATGTGCTCCAGAGCTGGTGCTGTAAGAGTTAGAAGGAGATAGGGGTGGCTAGGTGGTGCAGTGAATAGAGTACCAGCCTTGGAGTCAGAAGGACCTGAGTTCAAATCCAGCCTCATACACTTAACACAAAAGCTAGCTGTGTGACCTTGGGCAAGTTCTTAATCCCAATTGCCCTCCAAAAGGCAAAAAAAAAAAGTTAGAAGGAGATCAATGAAGGCTGGGGGAAACAGGAAGGACTTCATGGAAGAGGACTTAACCTTGGCTTGGAAAGAATATGCATGAAAAAAAAACAGAATAAGCAGTGAGCATGGCATCTTCACAGATCCACAGGTGGACCAATGTAATTCAGGGCATGAGTTGTATTGAAGAGTCGATGATTTGGAAAAAGATTGGACTGTAGTATTGGTCTTATAGGTTCTCTCTATTCAAGGGGTCTCTTCTTTTTCTAGGTACCCCTAAGTGGTTCCAAGGGGGAGGATCGCTTCCTAATTCTTCTATGAGTTACTGTTATGTCTATTTTGGTTCCTATGAGCATCCTTAACATTGTCAAAAATCCAACTGGGCAGCTTCTGTTGCTGCCAAAACTCCTCTTTTCATTCCTAGCTACATGATGTAGTGAATAGATTGCAAGATTTGGACCTGGATTCAAGCCTTGGATTTACCTCTTGCCACCTGTGTGACCTTGGAAAAGTAATTTAACTTCTCCATGCCTTAGTTTATTTGTAAAATGAGGGTATTGGACTAGATGATTTCTAAGGTTCCTTCTAGCTCTAAATCCTAAAATCCAATATGTTTTCCAGTGGACACAATGAACTGGTATGGAACAAAGCCAATATAAGCTACTCTGTGGAATGCTATTTTTATATTTATCTTCAATGTGAATACAAGATGCAAAGGTCATGACTCATCCATGTCTTCTAATCCTGTGTAATTCTTGTTGTTTTTCCATTGATCCTTTGGTCTTCCCAATGCACTAGAAGTCTTCCTTCAGGACCTTTAATTTTTCATATGTAACACATGCTCAGAAGTGACTCAACTCAAAATCAGAGTCAGGTCCCCCAAGAGCACTGGTTGGTACAAAACATCCCACCAAGAGTGTATGACATGCTGTCCCACAAGGACATAGAGAATCCAAGAGAAAGTGGGCTCAACCTTAGACAACACATGAATGAATGAGAATTTATTAAGCACTTACTACATGCAAAGAACTGTGCCAAGTGCTGGATATGCTGATAGAAAAGTAAGACAAGTCTCAAGGATGTTAATATTCTAATAATACATATAGAAGGTTTCAGCTGAGTGTCAGATGAAAAGGTTCCGTAAACTTAGGTTGTAACAGCAAAACAAATGGCAGTGCATTATATTTCATATCATTTCCACTGATAAAATCATATCAGTTTCTGATGCTAAACTATTGACAGTGCTAATTACTTTGATGGGAAGAACTTTCTTTTCTGGATCTTTAGTTAACAGTGACTGCGGTAGTGATAGCCACAATTGCAAGAACATATTTTGACAGGGGTGTAATGGTAACGGGGATTTGAAGATCTTCCCTGCCCCTTGTAATGGCAAGCAAACAAGTACTTGGCACCTTGTTTCACTTGAACCTTGTCCTTGATTATATCAAGTCTTTGTTAAGAAACAGAACTTGTGAATCCCACAGTGGGAGGAACTTTCTGATGCAATAGGAAGGGGCGGAATAGGGAGGAGCTAATGACTGAAACCAAAAGCTGAGTACAAACTAAGAGAGAGCCAGAACTGCTGGAGCAAGCAGCGTGGAGAATGAGCACCTAGCATGAGTGAGAGAAGAGCATTCTTGCTTAAGGGAAACTATTTTGTTTTAAAGGCCTGATGGAGGGAAGGTTTGGGAAGACTTGGGAATGCTGGTGTTTGCTGCATTGGTTATGTACCAACTTTGTGGTTACTATGATGTATTTGGCTTTCTGGTTTGGGGATTCAGCTTCTTGGTATTTGAATAAATGCTTTGATTCTGTCCTCCATGTGGACAGCCTGCTACAGTTTGTGATTCACAACTACACCAGCATATTTATAGCCACCATGGGCACTGTGAATATCACATTGGTGTTATAAGGGGTTGCTACACAGTAAGATGGCTGCAAAGGCTAGACTGGAGGCAGGATCAGTCACCTGGGGGTAGGGCAGGTGGGGAAAGGATAGAGGTGCTGCCCTTCCAAGGACTCTTGAGTTTACCTGCCTGTCAGTGAGAATTGGTGGGCAGTTGATATTGGTAGTAGTGAATAAGGTGGCCCCTTTCTCTACAATGATTTCTTCCCTTAATTATGGCTATAGGGCCCAGGCTAGAAGCAGGATGGGTGATTTTGTGGGCACCACTATTCCCAAGAATCTTGGGTTCAAAATCTTGTGTTAGCTCCATTGGGTTGATATTGCTCATGTCTTGTTGGTTGTCTCTTTTTGGTAATCACATTCATGATTTCTTCACGTTTACTTGTTATCTTGCTCTTTTTGAGATTGGGAAACTGATCCTGGCTGCTTTCAAAATTGTCCATTTCAGCAGGATTTCTACTGAATACTTTTGGTCTAGTACAGTTGCTCTTCTCCACCTCATCTTCCTAAATACCATTTGCACTTTTTCACATGGTCCTGAAGCATTAAAACTCCAAATGTGATCATTCTGATCCCAGTAAGGATACAAACAGATCACCCTGGAAGCGTTGGCACATCTGACCCATTTTGCTTCCATTTGTTGTTCTTCCAGTTTCATCTATTAATGTTCTCAGGATAACATGACTTTGTTGGGTCTCATGCCCAGCTTTCTGCAGGCTCATTTTCTCCTCAGTTACTTTCCCATTGTTTGGCAAGCTGATCCTCTTCCTAATCTTCCATCATTCTCTATCATGTTTTTTTTTTTAAATTCAGAAGTACTCTTCATTGCTTTACACTGAAAACAATTGTAATTCCAGTGACTCAACTTGTTTAAAATGGTATAAATAGTCTATTAACACCATAATGTTTTGGAAATTACTTTGTACTTTAAACCACTGTTGCTCTTGGCTGTCATGTCTCTCAGCTTGACAGAATCAAATGTTTATTGGCCGTAGCATTTATGGCCTCCTTTTTGGCTTCCTCATTGTGGTGAATGTTTTATATTATATATGTAGATATACACATAGAAGCTTTACTAAGGGCACCTAGATAGCACGGTGGATAGAGCCTAGAGTCAGAAGGACCTGACCTCAAACACTTACTAGCTATGTGACCCTGAGCAAGTCACTTAACCCTGTTTGCCCCAGTTTCCTCATCTTTAAAGTGAGTTGGAGAAGGAAATGGCAAACCACTCCAGTATCTGCCAAGAAAACCCCAAATGGGTCACAAGAAGTCAGACACAACTGTAATAACTGAACAACAACAAATCCTTGTCAATGATACTCACAAAAAGAGTCACAAAGAGCTGGGCACCACTGAGCTGTACAGCTTTACTGAAACGTGGTAACAGTCAGCTTCAGTGACTACTTTGAACAGTTTCCATTTGTTGGAGATAACAGCTTGTTTAAATATGTTGGTTTGGAATTACTGTGATTTTTGAACTATTTATATTTTTTGTTTTTCTATCAACTTCATTTCCCAGTCATTCTCTCTGTGCCCCAGATTCAGAGAGTTCATGTGTCTTCCCATGCTTCTCTTTATCCTTCATGTTCATAGTTTATTATCATGTAGTAATATTTTATTACATTCACATATCACATTTTATTTGACCATCCCATAATTGATGGACATCTACTTAATTTCTAATTCTTTGCACATATATATGACTTTTATTTCTATTTTTTTACCTCTGTAAACAAAGTTATTATAATTGCATATTGTGTCTTCTTATCTTTATTATCTAAATTTAATATTGATTTTCCTAATCTCTGTGGCTTGGTAGTGCCAAGCCAATCATCCATCCAAAATTATTTCATATTTACTTTGTATATATTTTCTATATATTTATACATATATATTTTGATTCCACCAATAGATAATAAACTTCTTGAGGGCAAACAGTGTGTGTGTGTGGGTGTCCCCACCATCTATCACAATGCGTGGCATATAATAAATGCATACTTGTTGACTTATTCATTGATTTGGACTTTTTCCTTAAACCATTAAATGATCTAACAACTACATTGAGACAGCTACTTCTAAAATATCTCTCATATCAGTATCCAGTCTCTTATCTGTTGGCATATAGTGAATTTCATGTTTTGTGATATTGCTAGGTTCTCAGATATCCAATACCTTCTGACTCCTTTCTTTTCTAAGTTTTGTTGATGCCTTTTATTTTTACATTATCATCATATCTGGGTATCCTTTCCACCTCACTCTGCTCAATGATCCTTCTCTTGAAACAAAGAAAAACAATTAAGCAAAACCAGCTGACACAGGGACTTCTGACAATCTATGTATCATTTTGTACCCCTAGTCCCTTGCCTCTCCAACGAAAGATATAAAGTGCATTTCTTTATCTCTTTTCTGGAGCCAAGACTGGCCATTACCATTATACATCGTGGTTTAATTTTAGTGTCATTTCACTTACACTGTTGTAGGCATTGTGTATGCTGTTCTCCTAGTTTTGCTTACTTCACATTGCTTGAGCTCATACAAGTCTTCTCATATTTCTCTGAATTCTTCATATTTATCATTTCTTTTGGTACAATAACGCTCCATTATGTTTATATATCACAATTTGTATAGTTATTCCTCAATAATGGTCAACCCTAGTTGTTTCTAGTGTTTCAGCAAGTCCAAGAAAGGGCAATTTTTAATATTTTGGCATGTTGAAAACCTTTCCTTCTGTCATGGACTTTCTTGAGGCATTTGCCTGACAGTGGGATCTCTGGGTCAAAGATTTGAGCAAGACAGTGACTTTTCTTGCAGATTGTTTTCTGGATGTGACCAGTTTGCAGCTTTGCCAACAGGGTATTAGCATGCTTGTCTTCTCATGGCTCCTTTATTGTTGACTATTTCCATCCTTTTCATCTTTGCTAGTTTGCTGGGTGTGATGCTTAGGCTTATTTTAGTTTATATATATATATATATATATATATATATATATATATACATATGTGTGTGTGTGTGTGTGTGTGTGTGTGTATTTTAGCCACTTGGAGAAATCTTTCACATGGTTGTTTACAACTTCCACCTACTGACTTTTGTGGTAAAATATCCATGATATCTAGAAATGAGGTTTTTTATTTTCCTATTCTAAAATCCATCTTTCACCAACTTGTCCTGAACTTATTTTTGCATGGATATCATTGAGTATCAAAGTATACATTGGCTTGGTTTGAAGATCACATGAAGTTCTTAATATAATTTCTTTCCTTCTTAATTCTCTGTAACAGATGTTGATATGTAGGCTATAATTATCTCCATAAAACTAGTAATGAGCACTGCCAAGTGAGGTGACCCAGGGTTCCATGAAATGTTTCTTTTGGTGCTTGAAGAAACCAACTCCCCCAGTGAATGTATTTATCTCTCTAAGAAGAACCTATATGTCATACTTCTACTTAGCCACAGCTTATTTTTGCCCTATACCTTCATTTTTTGTCACTGTTCACATGGCCCCATTCACTGAGTTGTGTTATCACATCATCAGCCATTGGACAAAAAGCATACATTTTCAATACCACTAGTGATTAGTGTATAATAATAAGACAGTATAAAAACTTGTTGATCCTTAGCACTCTCCTTTTTCTGTCACTGTCATTCAACAATCATTCATTTAACAAACATTTATTAAGTACCTACTGTGTTCTGAGTACTAGACAAGGGAGATCCAAAGACAAAAATTAAACAATCCATGCCCTCAAGAAGCTGATATCTTCTTGGGTGGAAACAAAATATACATTAAAAATAAATCTAAGGGTCATGGGATGGAATAAGACTTGTATATGTGGGTATGAGGAGACGAGAATAATGATCAAGAGTTTCTCCTTAGGCAACCTACAACTCTGAATCAAAGCGATTCTGAGAAGACCCATAGAATAATAAATTACCACAGCCTTCACAAGAGCAATGATAATCGTTCTCTGTGCAAGAGGTGAAGGAAGAGGGAGTTGATGAAGAAGGGATTGTGCGCAGCAACAGGGAATTTAGAAAGTCCCCAACCTTGCCTAAAGGTCAAAGGCAAGAGTCAGTAGTTGGCTGGTTATAGAGATATGATAAGTGCTTGAATTACTCAGCCCTTCAAACATCTGCCAAGCATTGAATCATCCTTGCATCTCTGGTATGACTCCAACTTTGTCATAATAGATTATATCCTGAATATATAGCTGTACCCTCTTTGCAACTGACAATATGAACCTATATTACAAATCACTGAACAACTACTTGTTAGGACTTTTCCATCTGGGACCCAAGGTGCTCCCTCTAATTCCAGCTAATTGAACATACCCTGTTTAGAAACAAGTCCAGTCAGAGCAGGTTCTTGTACCTTCCAGCATCACATTTCAATGCAACTCCTTCTGAGAAGTGTCCAAGTGACTCCATTTCACTTGAGTAAAGTGATCCTCAATGACATTGATCCCTGATAGACCCTGGTGCAAAGGTCATTTGCACCCCAGCAGAGCTTATTCCTCTGAAGGAAGAGCAAATTGCATCAGAAGGCATCCTCCTCCTTCACTGACAATGTGTGGATCGAGGCAGTCAGTTAACATGCATTTATTAAGCTGCCATCTCTAGTCGTCCTGATTTATATCCTGCCACTGGAACCAGCTGGCTTCAGAGGAGGAAGTGAAGCTGGTGACTTTGCACAGCCCTCCCTCTATTAAATCCAATTCACTTGCAAGTCATGGCATCACCTTCCCAATGTCATGGTCTTCTTCTAGAACAAAGGACAAACAATAACACTTCCTATGTGCCAAGTACTGGGGGAAACAATATGCAAATTATATACATAAAAAGTAAGTGGAAGGTAATCTCAGAGTAATGGCACTAGCAGTGGGGAGGCCAGGAAAGTCCTCTTGCAGGAGGTGGCTGCCAAGAAACTAAGAAGGAGCATTCTGAGTACTGGGGACAGTTCCACAAAAGCATGGAGATGGGAGATACAGGAAGAGCAAGTAACCCCGTGTCACTGAATCACAGACAACATGGAGGGGAGTAATGTGTAAAAAGATTGGAATGGTAGGAGGAGATGATCTTGTGAAGGGTTTTAAGTGCCAGACATTTTATCCTGGAGGTGATAGGAGCCACTGAAATGTACTAAGTAGTGAGGAGAAGTGTTCAGACCTGTGCTTTAGGAATATCACTTTGGCAGCTGAGCAGAGGATGGATTGGAGTGAGCCATGGTGAACAGAAAGAGCCTTCCTTAGCCATGGAGAATTCAGATTCAAAGCTTACCTCTCATGCTTACAACCTCTGTGACCTCAGACATGCCTCTTAATTTCCCTAAAGTAGAGTGTTCTCATCTGTAAAAAGGGGGTGGAGGTTAAATTAAATGACCTCGGAGTTCCCTTCCAGTTCTAGACTAATGATGAATCTGTGACTCTCACATCTTCACAAAGTGGATTGGGCATATATATGTGTTGAAGATATTGGGAAAGAAGTCAGACTTAATGGTCTGCAAAGTCTCTTTAAACACTAAGGTTCTAGGATTCACAATCAGCAGCAGAAGCTGGAAAATAACCTTGTAAAGTTCACCAAAGGGGATCCTTTGGCACTTACTAGACTACATTTAAAAATGAAGCTGGGTCTACCTAGGCAGTGAATACAAGTATGTGCCAATAGGTCAGGGACTCCTGCTATCTCAGGGAACTCTCTCTGTCGCCTGTGACTTCTAATCCTAGACAGCTGCTTGAAGTCTGCAGAAGAGGATTGACTTGCCCATTGTCAGAAGTGGGTTCTGAAACCAGACCCGGTCTTCCTGATTCTAAGTCCATCATTCTATCTGCTTCTCTGTGCTGTGAATATAACCTCTTTTTTGCTTGGCAAACACAGAGTGCTTAACCTGATACATCCTAGATGAAAGGAACCCTTTCACATTCTTATCCCTAGCCCCCAGCTCAGATTATACCAATGGGCACCAATGAACAAAATGCATTACAGTAAAATTCCAATATAGCTAGGGAAGCTGTATACCCTTCATTTGACCTATGAAACAGATGAATTTACCCCAGGGACCAGTAAACCTCCCAGCATAAAACAAATGTTTCTATAGTTAATTGAAATAAGGTTTTCCTAGCACTCTTGTTAATGTGATTTGGGAGAGGGAAGAGAGAGAACAGAGAAGAGGGATTAATGGGGCTTGATCTGCATTATTACTTGATATTTCTATAAAAATCAATGCAAAGTATACATTATGGGTCATGTCTGAAATTTGACTCTCCCAGAAATGACTGGGCTTCTCCTCAATTTGACCAACTCTAGAGCAGATGGAAACATTAAAAAAAAACCCACTATTTTCATTTCTAAACAAACCTGTATAAACATTTTATTATTTTATCAGCAAGTAGCAACATGATTATGTTGTAATAAATTGTTACTACATCAAGCAATTTGCTCTTTTAATCCTGGAGAAGGGGAAAGGAGAGGTTGTATCTGTTTAAACTGATAACAACGTTACTTGCTACTTTTATCAATAGCTGCTCTTTCCTGTGGGTTTAGTTAGAAGTAAAAGCAATTCAGGTTCTCCAAGATGTTCTCTGCATCCTCTGAAAGGCTTCAGATTATTTTGGCTTCTTTCCACATACACAACTCCTCCAAAGCTTCAAACTAAGGTCAGAAGGCTTCAGACTGCCTAAGATCATGGGTCTCAGTTCACGATTTTAATCCTGGTGTGAACTTGCCTCTTTTGGGGGGACTTTTTACCGTATCTTCCTCCCTGATTTTTTTGGATGCCAACATTGGTGTGGGGCTCCAGTGGTCTATTCCTGCATTCCAGGCCTCACTGATCGTATTAGTTTGGGAACTTGCCTCAACAAGAAACATGTAAATGCTCTGGGGGCAGTACAAGGTCCTTGTTAAAACTGGTGCCCTGTACTTCCCAGTGACGTAAATTACTTCTTATATGACCTTCATGTGATCATTTTATGTCAAGTATTCTCTGGCCCCTCTCTCTCTCCCCCCTCCTAGGATTCCAGGGGTCCCCCTGAGGCATTAGGGGGTATTTCTTCTCTAATGTTGCTAGTTTGAGCCTCCCTTCCAATGTAATCCCTCCTACAGTGATTTAACCTCAGTGAATACTGTTAGCCATAGTGAGTAGTGCCTCAGTTACATTTGACAAATTAACATCAATTAGTTTTTACAAAAGGATATTTGCTTTAAAGATATAGCAAGAATATTTCTCCCTAACACACTTGGAACACATTTTCCCCATGTGACCTTGGTAAGGAAAGAATATGCTCAAACTAAATGCAGCTTACATGTAGCTTTGGTCCTAACGAGTTCATATCCAAATGCTGCATCTCCACTGAATAAGTCCTGGTCTCTGCTACTACTGGGCTTGGTCAGGAAGGTAGAGTCTCCATCCTTTGGCCATTTTCGTTGGCCTGGCTACAAAACTCAACAGGGATTTTACAAAAATCAACTCCTGGACTGGATTTCTGGTGATTTGATCTCTTGAACTCTTGAAATTTATAAGGTTATAGACATCTCCAGTTGCCTTTGCTTAAAATGAAAGAACAAATAAATGCCAAGGCAAAGGACCAAGGCTTAGACTGATGGGCTGCAAGTTGGCCTCAGATGGAGAGGGCCGAAAGACTCTCTTTACATTCTCTTTCTCCCTCTCCCTCTCATAAAATGCTGATAACAGGAAGTCAGCCAAAAAAGATAAGGTTCTAGTTGGCTAGTGCCTCCTGAATGCACCCCCACTTCAGCCTCCACAGCCAATCAGAGAGGCTCCTTCTTGCTATGCATTTGGTATCTCGATTCCAGAATGTCTGTGCAAACTCCAAATCTCTCCAACACACTTCCATTGCGTATCAGCATGACTCTCTTGGAAACAAGCTCCCCAGCCTCCTCCATGTGGGAAATTGCATTAGCTAAGCACAGTGATGCCTGTTCATAAGGTCTGGGCTCATTGCCAGGCCTCCCTCACAACAGAATTATAGAGTTAGAATTAGAAGAACCCTCTGTGGGTCAGCTAGTCTGGGCCACTCAATTTACAGGTGAGGAAACTGAGGATTGGAGGGGTTAACTGACTTACACAAAATCGCACAGATAATAAGAGGCAGACCTAGCATTTGGTAACTCTGTGAGTCTCAGTTTTCTTATCTGTAAAATGATAGGTTGAAATAGGTGGGCTCCAAAGTCCCCTCATGTTCTAAATGCTCTGATCACCTGATCTGTCCACTATCTATCTTGCCTTTTTCCTTTCTGTAGATTCCCTGGTAAGGCTGTCCTCAACACTGTCCTAAGATTGTCCCCCTAAACACATTATTGTCTGACACCAAGTGTTCACCTGATCCTTATTGGGCTGCCTGGTTGGTGACCTTCTGCTTGGCCTGACCCTGGCAACCCTGGTTTTTGCCTTCTGCCTAAATACTGAGCTCCTGGCTTCCTGCTTGTACATTTTAATAGATCACTTGCCTCCTGGAAAATGGTGCCTTAGATGTCAATTCTATACCTTCTCTTTCATTGCTTTTCCCCCAGCAGCACCTATTTTGCCAGCACCTTAGGGACTTGAGTTCAGCTAAAAGGATAAAATCAGAGCATGGGAAATAATTCTTGGCTGAGCCAGGGAGCTCTGTAGTGTAACTGGACTGTGGAAATTCACCTTCCAGGAAGCTGTATTATTTGAAAAAGCCCTGAGGCTTATAAAGCACTTTATACACACACATACACAGACACAGACACACAGACACAGACACACACACACACCACTCAAATGTAGCACTCTGAGATATAGAGGAGCAGAGGAGCGGTTCTTCCTTTACTCTGCATTTAGGTCACAAAGTGGAACTGAAGCTAAGGCCATTCAGCATTTGACCAGAGGGGATAGGGAGTTTTCCTTTTCAGCAGTGACAAAGGCCTTCCTAGTGGGGGGTGATGGAACCCTGTGAATCCAGGAATGGATTTTGCTAGGCATCCCCAGGTAAACAAAGACAAGCTTTTTGTGACTATATGAAACAGGAATGGGGCTTCATGGTATTACTAAAAAACATTACCACCTACTCTAATCAGAATTGAAAGGGTAAGCAAGAATGCCAACTGAGAAAGCTGGGGGAGAAATGGAATTCCCAGCTGAGGCTAGGGAAGGGGCTAGGCTGTGAAGAAACCTGATACAAGCTACCTTATCAAAAGAGAAGGGACAGAAAGCAAAAAGGCTAAAGGAGAAAGCTTGGGCATCTTTTGAGCTGCCAAGCCAAAAAATCAGCAGAGAGACTCATAAAGAAAGAAGGAACAATGAGCAGGGGAACCAGGAAAGGTCACAGGACAATGAAGCAAGAGTATAGCGTAGCAGAAAATGAACTGAAAGAATCCAATGAAAAAGAAAGCAAGACAACAAATTTTACAGACTCCCTAGAAATAATGAGTCAACATTAGGAATTGAAAGGGTAACTCACCATGAGAAAAGGAGTTCAGGCTGACAGTGAGAAGTGGAGCTGTCCTCAGTGTTTGCTGGGAGAGGGATATATGTACCTAAGGGAGCACTGTCTTCAGATCTGTCCAAACTGTCTAAAGTAGGGGTTTCTGACCTGGGGTCCATGGATCTCCAAAAGGTCCATGGATAGACTTCAGGAAGTTTACAAATTTAGATGAGGAAAAAAATAACCATTATTTTTACTAACTCACCAACTGAAATTTAAGATTCCTTTAAATTATTTAACATTATTCTGGGAAGTGGTCCAGAGGCTTCTCCAGGCTGCCAAAGGGGTCAGTGTCCCCTGGTTTAAGGACAGAGAACTAGTAATTGGAGTCAACCTTCTGTGGGCCCCTTCTTGGCTCTGATTTCCAGGCACTCCCCCAAGCAACCCTCTGGTCTTAATACAATGAGACATTGCATGCAGACAACTTCTCACATGGTTTCCCCCTAGTGAAATAAGGGAATTTTCATTATAAATTATTAAATTTAAAAAATACTGGTTAAACTTCTGTGAGTTTGGATGGTCTTGGCAAGTTTGGTTGGAAGTCCTTCAGATCAGTGGTTCTCAAACTTTTTTTGCTCGAGAAATCCTGGCACGCTGGACATAGACATTGGCAATGCTATTGGAGAGTTGGGAGATACACACATGTAGCTTCCAGATCAGCCATTTTCATTTATTTCCCTGGCTTCCTACAAGACTTAGGTTAAATCACACCCTTCATGGGAGGGTTCTAATGTCTTCGCCTCTAGGATTACCTTCCGTTTACTCTGTATATATCTTGGATATATGAGGAGAAAATTGAACACTGACTAGCATCTTGGGATTTGTAGTTCACAGGATAAACATATCCAAGACAAACATTCTCATCTTAGGCCTGAGAATCAATTTGAGTCTATCATGTTCTTTAGGTCAGAAGGTGGAATGGAGTCACATCATGGAGTTTTTTAAGAGACACACAGTTTGGGGGACAAACACCAGGTACTAAATGGAACTTATAGACTGAGAGGAAATGATGAGGACCTCAAAATCCAAATGATAGAAGGGGCAATGGAGTCAGCTCCCAATCCTCCGCTTAGGGTTTAATGAGCCAAACAAGAAAGAATATGAGGATGATATGATGGAATAAGAAAAAGGAGAAAATGAAGATTGAATGAACTGAAGCATCTATAGAAGAGAAGGGATTGAGAGAGGAGGGTATCATGAATCAGAAGACTCCAGTCAAAGCCCCCAGTGTTACCCACCACTTTAAGAACTGAGGGAAGTCCTAGAGTCAGGAGGACCTGAGTTCAAATCCAGCCTCAGACACTTAACACTTACTAGCTGTGTGACATTGGGTAAGTCACTTAATCCCAATTGCCCCTCCAAAAAAAAAAAGAACTGAGGGAAGTTCTAAGAAAAGATCTGCTCTTCTTTCCCCAACTTTCCTTCCAACATCTGTCCATTAACAAGCACTGGAACACACTCGCTTATTTCTTTGCCCAAATGTTTCTGGTAACCTGAATTTTGCTTCAACAGAAAAAGAGGACAGGAATAGCTAGAGATAAACATAAACTTAAATTAAATTTAAAATAAGGCAGACTGCCAAATCTCTGCCTAAATGCTCAGAATTTTCCTTTCTGGGGGCTCTCAGTTATTGTTATTTTATTCATAACTTTTAATTTAATATAAATTTCATAAAGCAGCAGGTAAGGAAACTATAATGAATTGAGGGGCAATTATATTTCAGCTAGGCTAAAAAAATGAGCTAACTGAGGATATAACAGGTTATGGTTTAATAAATCTCCCTAGACAAAAAGGGTAGGAAGTAAAGTAAAGAGACTTAGGGCTAGGACCAGGTGAGTACTATGCCTGCAATCCACTGTTGGGATCCATATACCTACTTATTTACATGTTTTTCTCATTAGAATGTGAGTTCCTTAAGGATAGAGACAGTGGTTTTGCCTTTCTTCATACTTCTAGTACTTTTCATATAGTAAGGGTCTATTAAATGTTTTATGGCTCTGTGAGTTCAAGGTATATGTTATGAGATTAGGACATATGTAAAATAGGAAGGAAGGAAGGAAAGGAAGGAGGAAGGAAGGAAAAGAAGGAAGGAAAGAAAGGAAGGGAGAGTGGGAGGGAGGAAGGAAAGGGAGGGAGGGAGAAAGGAAGGAAAGGAAGGAGGAAGGAAAGGAAGGAAGGAGGAAGGAAGGAAGGAAGGAAGGGAGGAAGGAAGGAAGGAAGGGAGGAAGGAAGGAAGGAAGGAAGGAAGGAAGGAAGGAAGGAAGGAAAGGAAGGAAAGGAAGGGAGAGTGGGAGGGAGGAAGGAAAGGGAGGGAGGGAGAAAGGAAGGAAAGGAAGGAGGAAGGAAAGGAAGGAAGGAGGAAGGAAGGAAGGAAGGAAGGAAGGGAGGAAGGAAGGAAGGAAGGGAGGAAGGAAGGAAGGAAGGAAGGAAGGAAGGAAAGGAAAAAAGAAAGGAAGGAAAGGAAGGGAGGAAGAAAGGAAAGGGAGGGAGGGAGGGAGGAAGGAAAGGAAGGAAATGAGCATGTATTAACTGCTTACTATTTGCCAGGCACTGCGCTGAGAGCTTTACAAATATTTCATTTGATCCTCACAACAACCCTGTGAGGTAGATGCTATTATTATCCCCATTTTACAGTTGAGAAAACTGAATCAAACAGATTAGGTCATACAGCTTAGTCAATGTGCAAGTTTTATTTAATTCATGAATATTATCCTTAGTATACTATCTATGATACGTAAAAGTTGTTTTAAAATTGTTTATATTAAAATTTTCTTTTATCTACAATAACATCCAAAATGTCATGGCATACCCTTTGAGATCCACTAAACTATATCTTCTCTATCTTTGGAGCCTTCAAAGCACAGACCATGACTCATGCCCAATATCAACACATACAGAGCATAGCTTGATTCATAGTCATATGCCTGCACTAAAAGGGCCACATGCTGACTCCACAGAACCACCTGTTCATGCCTTCACATCCCCAGAATGTTGAGCAGGTTGCAATTGAAACACTCTGGCTGCAAGTCTCCCTGCCAGTGGTATAATTCTAGACTGCTTAGTTCCTTCCAAGCCCACCATTTCTTTCTTTCTTTCCTTCCTTCTTTCTTTCTTTCTTTCTTTCTTTCTTTCTTTCTTTCTTTCTTTCTTTCTTTCTTTCTTCCTTCCTTCCTTTCATTCATTTTTATTCATTTATTTTTCATTTTCAACATTCACTTCCACAAGATTTTGAGTTCTAAATTTTATTCCCATCTCTCCCCTTCCCCCACCCTAAGATAGCATGCATTCTGATTACCCCTTACCCCAATATGCCCTCCCTTCTATCACAACCCCCCACCTTCTCTAATCCCCTTCCTCTCTATTTTCTTGTAGGGCAAGATCAATTTCTATAACCCATGGCCTGTATGTCTTATTTCCTAGTTGTATGCAACAACAATTTTTAACATTTATTTTTAAAACTTTAAGTTCCAAATTCTCTCCCTTCCTCTCTACCCACCCACCCCCATCGATATAGCAATTTGATATAGGTTATTGATGTGTAGTCATTCAAAATACTTCCATAACAGTCATATTGTAAAAGACTAATTATATTTCCTTCCATTCTATCCCACCCCCCATTTATTTTATTCTCTCCTTTGACCTTGTCCCTCCTCAAAAGTGTTTGCTTCTGATTACCCCCTCCTCCCATTTTCCCTCCCTTCTATCATTCTCCCTCCATCCCCTTCCCCCCTACTTTCCTGTAGGGTAAGATATATTTTCATATCCAATTGAGTGTGTATGTTATTCCCTCCTTAAGCCAAATCTGATGAGAGTAAGGTTCACTCATTACCTCTCACCTCTCCCTCTTCCCCTCCATTGTAAAAATTTTTTCTTGCCTCTTTTATGTGATATAATTTATGTAAGATAATTCTATTTCTCCCTTTCTCCTTCTCCCAATATATTCCTCTATCACCCCTTAATTTTATTTTTTAAATATCATCCCTTCATATTCACCTCACCCTGTACTCTCTCTCTCTCTCTATATATATATATATACATACATACATATAAATATGTATATGTATGTATGTATGTGTATGTATATATTCCCTGCAACCATCCTAAACAGAAAAGTCTCAAGAATTACAAATAGTGTCTTTCCATGTAGGAATGTAAACTGTTCAACTTTACTAAATTCCTTAAAATTTCACTTTCCTGTTTGCCTTTTCATGCTTCTCTTGATTCTTGTATTTGAAAGTCAAATTTTCTATTTTCTATTCAACTCTGGTCTTTTCATCAAGAACACTCGAAAGTCCTCTATTTCATTGAATGACCATTTCCCCCCCCTGAAGTATTATACTCAGTTTTGCTTGGTAGGTGATTCTTAGTCTTATTCCTAGCTCCTCTGACCTCCAGAATATCATATTCCAAGCCCTCTGACCCCTTAACGTAGAAGCTGCTAGGTCTTGTGTTATCCTGATTGTGTTTGCACAATACTCCATGATCTTGCCTCTGCTTCTGCTCTCCTGCTAAGTAGCTGAAGAAAGACACATTCTCCGTTGATCACACTTGGCATCGATCCCATGACTCATAATTTTATCTGCTGCCTTTTGGAGTCAGTAGAACCTATTCTGCAGGCAAGAACACAGCAGATCTCTCTCATGGGCCACAGTCAACCTTCCTCCATAGTATAATTATAATAACATTTACATGACATTTAGATTCCTTTTAACAGACCCTTAATACAGTGCCTGGCCTACAGTAAGTGCCTAGCAAGTGCTTGTTGCCCAGGGGCAGCTGGGTGGAAAGATGGTAGAGCTCTGGACTTGGAGTCAAGAAAACCCGAGTTCACATCCTGCCTCAGACCTTTAGTAACGTTGTGGTCTTAAACAAGTCACCTAACCTCTTCCTGCCTCTGTTTCTTCATGTATGTGGAGAGGGGAGGGAAGCTAGGTGGTACAGTGGATAGAGCACCAGTCAAAGACCTGACTTCAGATTTGGCCTCAGACACCTACTAGCTGTGTGACCCCGGGCAAGTCACCTAACCCCAATTACCTCTAAAAAAAAAAAAGAATACATCTCCATATATATACTAGGGATAATAATAGCACCTGCCTCCCAGTGTTGTGGTGAGGATTAAATGAGATAATATTTGTGAAGAGCTTTGCAAACCTTAAAATGTTACATAAGTGCTAGTTATTAGCATCGCTTGCATACATTTCATCTGATTCTCATAACAACCCTATGAAATTAATATTACAGGTATTATCCACATTTTATAGATGAGGAAACCGTTGAGGAGGCAGAGCCAGGTTAAGAATTAAGTTCTTCCTTTTCTGTGATGGACTTCAGGTTATTTATCAACTCCTGGCCAGAAATGGAGGGTATAATGACTGCTTTCCCAGTCCTCTTTTCTATGAATCTCTCTGGGAATCTTGGAAGACTTCACTGTTTCTAGCTCCCCATAAAACGTGGCAGCTGCATTGTGTTCTTTCCCAAACACATTCTGCATGACCACATATAGCCCTCTAAAGCAGGGGTTATTTCTTTGTTTCTTTCTTTCCTCTGAGACTAGGTCTCCCTGTTTCACCTGGGACCCATCACAATACTGATTGGCACAGAAACTTTGCCCTGCCCCACTCCTGATCTGAGCCAACCCACCCTTTCTTCAGCATCCAATGCAAACACCTGGATTAACTTATTCGACCACAGCTCAACTCCAGAGCTTAGAAAATCCACTAGCCTCAACCTCCCTGTACCAAGGATTACTTTTTCCAATAGGAATGTGTTTTTTTAAGTCTTGCAAAGCATCCAAAGCTTTTAGCCTCCTGGAAGCTGCCTCAGGGTCATGGGGATAATGATATGTCAAAGCATAGTAACTATGACATGTGCCACCTCCCAGGGTCTAAAGCTGGAACGAGTAACCCAAGGTCCATGAACTTGTTTTTCAAAGAACAGTTTGATAACTGTATTACAATATAATTGATTTCCTTTGTTATTCAATGCATTCTATTTTAGCATTCAAAAATATTACTCTGAGAAAGTCTCCATTGGCTTTACCAGGTTGTCTAAGGAGTCAATAAACCAAACAAGGTTAAAAACTCCTTTTCTAAAAAATCTATTGCAGGGTTTAAAATTCCTTCCATGGTGCCTTTGTGATGGTAAATAGACATTTCTAAAGCTAATAGTCCTTAATGAGGGTATATATCACTATTAAAGACTCGTTCTTCCTGGCTAGAAAGTCATAGTGGTTACTCACCCCCAACATACAATTATGTAATATTTCTTTGGTCCACTGAGTCTGTCTCTGACCAGAACAATACTAATGCTGCCACTTAGACCCCCAGATGTATTTTTTTTGGTAATTTTTAAAATTTCTTTTAAACTTAGATAAAAAATGAGAAAAGAAAAAACAATAATATTGCTATATACATAGCAGAATAGAGACCCCCAAATGTTAAGGTACTTTACGTCCCCCCAATATCATTAGATCTCAAATAAACCCTCAAAATGTAATCCATCACCTGGAAATAAAACCTTGGACTGGTATGGACTGAAGTTTAATCTTGGACACATATTAATAACCATATTCTCTAAAGTTCATACCCTGACATACTTGGGAAAAATATACTGATTCATTTGACATCTCCCTTAGAGGTATTAGACTACAATCCTGCAAATAAATTGAGACTTCCATTATGAACACAGAAGGGGTGGTTATCCCAGCTCTGTGGTTGTCCTTGTTGTTTTGTTTGTTTGGAGGGTGGAAGGCAAGGCAACTGGGGTTAAGTGACTTGCCCAAGGTTACATAGTTAGTAAGTGTGTCAAGTGTCTGAGGCCAAATTTGAACTCAGGTCCTCCTAACTCCAGGGTTGGTGCTGTATTCACTGTGGCACCTAGTTGCACACCCCGCCCCCCTTCCCCCAGCTCTTTTAATGAAGAAGTGAGAAAGGTAGATCACTTTCTGGTGAATGCCATTTCTTAGTCCTCTCTTTCAGAATGGTTTGGTCTCACTCAGTCCCCTTGAAATGACTCATGATGCAAAAAGTTCCCCTTAATCAAAACCTCACATCTCCAAATAAGAAAGTCTCTGTTGCCAGAATACACAGCCAAATGGGTCCTTTGATTTGCTGAATTACTGCCTCATACATACCTGCATTACCATTTCTGATTATTGAACATCATATCCAACTTCCACTGTTGTACTGGTACCCACTCCCATGGACTCCTGCTCTCCCAATCATTCCTGCTCAATGCTTTGTCCTGAGTTTGAGGACCCAATGTCCTGAGAAAGCAAAATTTTTTCTGTTTATGTCATTTTTACAGCAATACATACCTCCCTCCTGTTACTTGCAAAATTGATGAAAAGGCTTGATACCAGCATGGTTACTACACAAGATATCACACTCTTTTTTTACTGATAAATTTGTTTTGGAGACATCACTTTCTTCTCTACAGATCAAACCCCCACCCCATAGTTTTTACTTCCCATAAAAATCTTTTCAGTGAAACCACATAATAGAGTGATTTCAGCTGACATGACATGTCACTTTTCATTTTTTTTTGTAGTTTACCATTTGTTAATAGAAAGGAAGGACATTAGTTTTCACTTTAATAATTTGGAAGCAATATTGATCATTGTATGTAATTGAGTTTTATTGCCTTATAGTTCATCAAATGTTTACAAAATACCTACTTTGTGCAGGGTACTATGTTAGTTGCTGGAGGAGATAGAATATTGAGCTAAAACTCAGACCTTAGCCACAATATAATCTAGAGAAGGAAACAGCAACAACACTGTGGCTGTAATCAGGAGTGTGCTGGAAAATGTTTGATGCCTGCCTCCTCCTTCTCCTAAATGTACATATGACACACTTTGCAGTCTAAATCACATTATTAACATTTCTTCATCACTTTCTTAATCAACAAAACAATAAATCAGGCCCTGATTTATAACACTTGCTGATTTCCATGATATAAATACACTGAAAAATCTAACAATTGTCACCACTGGCATAATACATAATATTAGATGATTAATGCATTAAAGAGTGATGAAACAAAATCCTAAGAGGCAGCTATGTCAGAGGATAAGGAGCCAGCCTCAGAGTTGGAAAGTCTCGGGTTCAAGTCCTGCTTCTGACAAATACTGGCTGAACAGCCCTAGATAAGTCACTTATCCTCTCAGTGCCCCCAGGTAACTCTAAGAGTTTAGTCAGCAAAAGCTAACCTGAATTGATAGAGGAAGTTTTCTTACAAAAGGGTCTCTAAACTAATGAAATCATAGTTTCAATATTCCTTCCCTCAGCAAAAGAAAGGAAGAAAGAGAGAGAGAAGGAAGGAAGGAAGGAAGGAAGGAAGGAAAGAAGGAAGGAAGGAAGGAAAGAAAAAAGGAGAAGAAAGAAGGGAGAGAGGAAGGAAGTCTTATGTGATCTCTGAGTTGGGGGGGAGGGAGAAATTATTATCACTTTGCGGAAAGAGCTGGTATGGAATTAGATAAAGCTTCCCAGAAAAGGTGAGATTTTTACAATTCAACAGGTGAAAGAAAGGACATTCCAAGCACAGGCACCTATGTAGGCAAAGGTATATAAGTATGAGTACAATGCATATTTAGTAGACAAAGAATAGTCCAGTTTGTTTGGAGTATAGAGTGTTTATAGAGGAGATGAATATAAGATAAAGTTGGAAAAGTATATGGGCTGTGGGAGGGGCCAGATTGTGGGCACCCTTGAGTGTCAAGCAGAGGACTTTGAATTTGACTCACTAGTCAATAAGAAACCCCTGAATATTTTTTGATCTTAGGAGTAACAAATCATATGTAAGAAATATTATTCTGGCAGTAATATGAAGGATGGATTCCAGGTGTCTGCGCCCTCCTAGTTAAGCCTACTAATAGACATCATAATCATAGAAAAAGAGACTTTAAAAATTAAAATCTTCTTATCCAGCACTTTGTCCTATAGAAGAGAATACTGCAAGCTGGTCTGGGAAGAAGGAAGGGAGAAAGGGAATTACCCAGGGTCCCCCAGCGTGTCAGTAGCAGACCCAAGACTAGAACCTTGGTCTTCTGCCTCCCATTGTATCACACTGGTGGTACAGGAACTTGGTGACCAGCTACCAGAGGACGAATCAGCCACATCTGCTTTGAGGTCATTACAACCAGAGCTGCGAAAGAGACAGGACACAGTTCAGAGCCTCACACACAGTAGGCAGCCAGGCTGTATGGATTAAGAGTTGTCCTGCTGTAGCAGCAGAGATTATCCTGGGGTGACTTGGAAAGTTACCTTCTGTGCAACATTGCAAATATGAGAAGCCTAATCTTCTTCACTGTCGTGTGTGTGTGTGTGTGTGTGTGTGTGTGTGTGTGTGTGTGTGTGTGTGCGTGCACACGCATGCGCCATGGACTCCTTGGGCAGCCTGGTGAAGTCTATGGACTCTTCTCAGAATACTGTTTCTAAGTGGAAAAAATACATAGGATTACAAAGAAAAACAATTATACTGAAATACAGTTAAAAAAAAATTAAAACCAATTCACAGACCCCAGGTTAAGATCCATACTGTAAAGGAACTAAAGATATGTTCAAAATTCAACAAATAGACCCAACCAACATTTTTTAAGAATGTACCATATGCCCATTCTTGCAGCAGGCACAGGTAGGAATGGGAGACCATATAATGCAATAGAAAGAGACTCAAATTTAGAGAGCTTGAGTTCAAAATTCAGCTCTATCATATACTTCTGTGTGACCTTGGGCAAATCACTTAACCTTTTGAGTCTCAGTTTCCTCATCTGTAAACTAAAAGTATTGGACTATATGATCTCAAAATTCCTTTCTAACTCTAAATCTATGTTTTGTTATTCTAAAACACTGGTCACTTCCAGTTTTTTAAAAGTGCCTACTATGTGCAAGGGTAGTAGTAATGCAGATATATTTATAGTGACCATGGGCACTGTGAATATTGCATTGGCACTACAGCAAGGCATGGTGTTTCGTGCTAGGTGTGATAGGCAGGTGGGAGGGATAGCCACAGCAGAAGCAATGAAAGAAGGTTTAGATAAGTTTGGGGACTCCTGAGGAAATTCTGTCTGAGGGGGAGGCTAAGATAAAGTGGGTGTTTGCAAATTTTGGAAAAGTCAAAGGTTCGCAGGTGGGCTTGACTCTTAACTAGAGTAAGGATCAAGGGGCTAGAATTCTGGGAGAGTCTTAAATGGCCGTGGCTCATCGTAGTGGACTTAATTTATTTTCTATACCTTCTAGATTACATAAAATCATGACATCAAGGTGGAACACATGGAACACATCCCTCAGACCCAATAAAAGTACTCCCTACCGGCAAAACCCCCCATGATTATTACCACATGTTTTAACCCAAGTGACCAAGTCGATCTGAACCTGGCTCTATGCCCTCCCAAGCACTTCTATGTGCCAGGCAGTGTGCTAAACACTGGAATTACCCAAGGGCTTTGGAGGAGGGAGAAATATGGAGGAAGCAGGGAGCAAAAATAAGAACAATAGCCCTTCCCCCAAGAGAAGGAATACAAGAGGATCAGTGAAACATTTTTTTAAGTGCACAGAAGGAAACTCAGAAGGGGACACAGACCAGCAGAGCAGCGTTGGAACTACGTTGTTAAATTTAACATATACTTAAAAAAAACAACCAAGTTGTACTTAATAGAGATATAGTGTGTTATAGCCAATCCTCTTTTTATGTTATTTGTATAAGGAAATATCTGTGTTTGTTGTCTGTAATGTCATAATAACCAAGTTCGTAATAATTCTCACAGTACCTGACATGTAATAAGTGCTATAGAAATGTTAGCTGTTATTATTATTAATCAGAAATATGTATTTTTTAAGAAGAGCTCCCTATAAGTCCATATTTTGGAGCAGGTGAGAATAATGTCCCAACTCCCTTCACATCATTTTGCCTTAGTGCCTGCCTACTCTGACTCTGAGGAAGGGGGTCCTTAGTACAAGGAGAAAGCACTTCTTTCTCATAATAGGTCCAGCCAGAGATCAAATGTGAAGGAGACATTTTGTTACCATAATTGGGTAGGCAAGAATTCAGGGGTGGGGGATCTGCAGCCTGGAGGTCACATGTGGCCCTCTAGGTCCTCAAGCATGGCCCTTTGGTGCACTTAAGGACCTAGAGGGCCACATGTGGCCTTGAGGCCACAGGTTTCCCAACCCTGCAAGATATTTGAACTATGGGAATGGTAAGGCTACAGATCTTAGAGTATTGACAACAGAGAGAACAAGGGAGCCAAGTGAGATCTTGGAGTAAGAGGACAGTGTGACTTTGGTGACTCTATTTATTTATCTTTAGCGTCTTCATTTCCCCTTGTATTTTTATATTTTTCTGTGATGTCTGTCCCCGTACAAGCCTTGCCTCAAACGTTCCTGCCACAGAACCGACATTGAAGGTCTAGATTGTCTCCAGTAGGCCTATGCCCTACCTTGACCATTGGTAGTTCTGACGTCCTTCAAAGAGAGAATTGACAAAAGGTCTCTTTCCTTGGCCCCTTTTGTCCCCCTTCACAAAATAGCATACGTTCATTAGTTGAATCTCACCCTAGCCTTGCTATCAATGAGCGCAGCCTCCTCTGATCCCTGTAACACAGCTTGCCAAGAGGCTTCTTCTCAATTAGAATTCTCAGGGTAAATTCACCTGGGAGAACAATCGCCTCTCACGGTTGGCTGATCTGCAGAGACAGAGGATGAGCTCTTCTGCCGAGTCCCTCCTTGTGTTCTGCAGCCAGCATGAAAACATAAAGCTCAGACTGCGTGCACACTGCGCCATCAATGCAAATGAAAGCTTACTGCCGGTGTCTGCCCAACGTGGTTCGCCAGCAGGGCCCGGGCATGTTTAGGATTCAGACACAAACTTCAACTCAGCCCTGCCCTCCTTTAGGAAACCCAATTTGGGCTTCCAGAGGGGAGCTCAGTGAAGAAGAACCACATTGGAAGCGACTTTGGGAAGGCATCCACATCGTTCTTCTTTGGGGAAAGGCCCTTGAGGCTCCTCAATTAATGCAGAACAGAGAAGGATCCAATGAGAAGCTGAGGTTGCAAATCACAGCTCTCTCCTCTTGGAGTTCCGTGCTCCCTGCACAGGAAGAAAAAGCTGATTCCTTGGATCTGCTCCCTGCCTTTTAAAAAAATAAGCCTCAGTGTCTGCAACCGTGGGATACTGTCACACTAAGAGTTCTCCAAAACAGTGCTGCAGACTAAGCCTCTGTGGTGACCTTGGGCCCTTACTGGACCTTGATTTTCTGATGTAATTCAAGACACAGTATTCCCTTGAGGTGTACACAGAATTCTACCTCATACTCCTGTATCACTTTGTTTAGCTTATATAACACTCCTCCCCCTCCCCCAGAATTGCCTCTGGAAAATCCCAGAAAATTGCTTCTTTTTAGCTCATATCCTGGTTTCTACTTTTTTGTTGTTGTTCAGTCATGTCTGACTTTCTGTGAGCCCATTTTAGGGTTTTCCTGGCAGAGATACTACAATAGTTTTGTCATTTTTCCATTTTACAGATGTGGAACTGAAGCAAAGAGAGTTAAGTGACTTGCCCAGGGTCACACAGCTAGTAAGTGTCTGAGGTCAGATTTGAACTCAGGAAGAGTATTCCAGCCCTCAGTGCTCTATCCACTGCACTCTGTAGCTGCTTCTCTAGCTTTGTATACCTATGAGTAAGAGAGTGTCTAGATCCCCGTATGGGCACTTAAGGCAACAATGCTTATTTCAAGCACAAGATAGTAGTTATTCCACTCCATAGAAAGTGCAAAAAACATAAAGGATGCATAACTCAAAAACAACAGATACAGCTCTCTTCCCTCTCTGGTGATTCCTACTCTTCCCAGGATCCTAAAGTCTTTTAAACCAGTGGGGTCAAACTCAGACAGAAACAGGGACCACTAAAGCACACACAAGGATCCCTGCAGGCACATTTTGACTTAGATGACTACCTATTAAGATTATCAATGTTTTACTGTATTTTTATTTATTTTGTTAAAAATTCCCCAATTATATTTTTTTCTGGGTCAACCATACTTGGAATGGGTTGTTTGGGAGGAAGGGGTACATTTGAATTCTCTGCTTTAAACTATAGCAGTAACCTGTGGTTTGCTTTGGAGACGACATTGAGATTCTAAGCATTCCAGTGAGTTCTTCTTTATCCCCATTGCTTTTTTAGGGGGAAAGTATCTGAACTCATTGTATTACCCTGTGGTTTGGACTCTTCTGGTTGGAAAGGGATTTCTAAAAAGGCAATCCTCTCATATTACAGTGAAGGCTCACTTTTATCCCCAAGAACCAATAAAGGAGGGGCAGATAGGTGGCACAGTAGATAGAACAGTGACCCTGGAGCCAGGAGGACCTGAGTTCGGATCTATCCTCAGACACTTACTAGCTATGTGACCCTGGGCAAGTCACTTAGCCCTGATTACCTCCAAAAAAAAAAAAAGAACCAGTAAGAGCATCTAGCTACTCTTCCTAGAAGGAAATATATTGAGTGTGGCCATGGGCGGCAATACTCTTTTTCCATCAGACCTGCATTGTCTGAATAACTCAAAGCTAATAATAGGAGAGAAAGTCCAGATCTTTCCCTCTCCTGGATCCTTTGGTAGGAGCAACATCTACCACTAATCTGGCTAGGACCCATGGCAGTGCACCATGTTGAGCAGTTTGAAATTCGCTTTGCATGGTTGAAGAAAACTGGGAGGTCCCTACAAGGTAGGTTAGTTTTCCCTTAAAAACACAGTGAAACTACTTGAGACTCAGTTGGTCCAGGGGACTAATGCTTGAATTGTTGATGTTGTTTCCCAGTTGCCTGAGATGTAATGAAAATCCAGCCGTTTATTGGTCCCAAATTCTTTGGTTTCACAGATTTCCCATTGCTGTGCAGGACAAAACACTCATCTCACTAGGCTGACCATTGTGGTCAATGCAGAGGTGAGGGGGTCTGTGCCCAAATGATCCAATGCTGTCTCTTTGCTGATTATACTTCCTCTCTTGTAATTAGGTAAACTTTTATTAAAAATTATATGGTCTCTGAGTATCTCATGCCTGGATCACTGGACTAGGCTGAATCAGGGCAGGGCCTAGAACAATTCTATTGATTCTTCAATGGGCTACATGCATAATTTCTCTTCAAAAGGCTGATACTGCCCAGGAAATCCTCCTCTTGCACAAGACTGGATTCTAGAATTATGCTACCCAGGAACTTCCTTTTCTACTATGTGGGAAGTTCAGAGACCCACCCACCCCCACACTCCTCCAGGAAGCTAGAACTCAGGATACCACTTAGATACACAGGTACCCTTCTCCATAGCTGCCATCTTTGGGGCTGAGAGGTTACTCATTGGTTAGCATTTCAGTAGTGCTTTGAGGTTTGCAAAGTTTTATACATAAGTTATTTCCTTTGATTCTTCCAACAACCTTGTGAGGTAAGTGCTATTATTATCCCCATTTTAAAGATGAGGAAATTGAGATTGAGAAAGGTTAAGTGACTTCCTCAGGGCCACATAACTAGTAAGTATATGAGGTGGGATTTGAACTCAAGTTTTTCTAACTCTAAATCCAGTGTTCTTTCCCACTGAGCCACCTAGCTGTCGTCGTATAGTGGAAAGAATACTAGTTCTGGAACTAGGTGAATCCAGATGACCTGGGTTCAAATCCCAGCTCTTCCATTTATTTCTCTACATCTCCATTTTCTCATCTATAAAATGAAGTTGGACTTAGCTGGTCTCTAAGTTCCTTCCACTTCAGGAGTTCTGTGCTTTGCAAGGCTAGGACCAGGAACTTGTGGTCTGGAACTCTTCTCTCAGAAATATAGGTAGGGGCCAGCTAGGTGGTGCAGTGAATAGAGCACTGGCCCTGAAGTCAGGAGGACCTGAGTTCAAATCCAGCCTCAGACACACTTACTAACCATGTGACCTTGGGCAAGTTGCCTAATTCCAATTGCCCTGCCCTCCCCCCTCCAAAAAGTAAAAAAATAAAAATATAGGCAAGGGCTTTTATATCCCATGTGCCTCTTCCCCAAAGCTGCCATTAGCTGCTACCTGGGAGAAAATCTTTCCTTCTCTCACTCCATCCCAGGATCCAGGTGTTTTCTGTTTAACTTCGGTCTAGCCTCCAAAAAACCAGTAGAATATTCACTAGAAGCTCCTTTATAGGACATCACAAGGGAGTGGCCCCTCCCAGAAAAGTCTGACTCACAGATATCTGAGCCAAGCAAGTCATCTGTAACTAGAAGCCATCTTCAATCTAGAAAGTGCCAAAGGTCCTGTCTATACCCTCTCTATGAATACACAATTAAAAATCCCAAGCAGAGGCTTACAACCTTACAAGCCCATGAGGTTGATCAGGGAACTCTCCTGATAACACCCCACCTACCCACCTGCAGGGTGAGATGAGAGAGAAACACAGAGAGAGAGAGAGAGAGAGAGAGAGAGAGAGAAGGAGGGAGTGAGAGGGACAGAGAGATCTACAAAATAAAGGAGGTATTCTAGATCAGGAATTCTTAACCTTACTTATTTTGTATGACAGTTTTGAGGATCTTATGGGCCCCTTTTCAATAATGCTTTAAATGCACAGAATAAAATACATAGGACTACAAAGAAAACCAATTATGGTGAAACATAATTATCAAAATAGTTTTTATTTATTTATTTTTAGTTTTCAACATTTCCTTTTATAAGATTTTGAATTCTAAATTTCCTCCCCTCCGTCCACCCTTTCCTCCTCTCTCCCCTCCCACCTCCCCAAGATGGCAAGCAATCTAATATAGGCTGTACATGTACAATCATATTAAACGTATTTCCACATTGGTTCTTTTGCAAAAGAAGAATCAGAACAAAAGGGAAAAACAATAAGAAGAAAAAGCAAAAAAAAAGTGAAAATAGCACGCTTCAACATTCATTCAGACTCCATCATTCTTTCTCTGGATGCGGACAGGCTGAGTCTCAAAATAGTTTTTTAAAAGCCAAGTTTGTGAACCCCAGGTTAGGAACCACTAAACATAATCTCGAAGGTCCTTTCCAGTTGGAAATGTTCTAGGAGTTTAATTTTTGCCCCGTAATGTTGTGGATGGAGAGCCATGTCTGTCGCAAACTTTTAAATAGGGTACATGTAGTAGAGAATATTGTTATTAAAGCTATGTTCCCCATATGCCTCTGTGTGAGAGAAGGATCAAAAAACAAGTCTAAGAATGGAGCATGAGGAAAAGAACAGCTGCTCTAGCAGCTTTGATAGTAAAGGAACCACTGTTGAAGAAAAGAACAAAGGAATGGCTAAAGGCAGGTGTGATAGAAAGTTGGATTTCCAAAGACAAATTTTCCCCCCTTCCCAATTTTGAAGAAAGTGGTATGCCAGAAAGAGCGATAAATGAGGAGTTAGAGGACCTGGCTTCACATTGTCATTCCTCAGTCTAGTGACCTCACCTCTCTGGGACTCAGTTTCTTCATCTGTAAAATGTGTGTATTTCATATATGTATATATCTATATATGCATCTATACATACATCCCTCTATGTGTGCATGTTTGCATATCTTTTAATTCAAGTTTTTTGTCACAGTGGCTGGTTTTTGAGTTAGTTGGCTTCAAAGTCCGTATCTGGCACTTTCTCACTATGACCATAGGCAGGTCATTTTATTTCTCTCAAATTCAATTTCCTCATAAAAAATGGGGGCGGGGATAATAATGTCTTTACCTAGCTCAATATGTGGTTGAGTATCAAATGAAAAAACAAAAAGGAAACATATTAGTAGCATTGTTCGTATGAAAATGTCAGTGTTTGAAAACTGTCTTTGTAACAAAATGATTCTAAAGTAAATAAATTTATTTTTTGCAAATGCAAAAAAAAAGTATATATTTGTGGGGAAGCGTGCTATAGGTTTATGGAGAAAATGCTTCATTGCTACTTTATTTACTAGGCTATTTCATGAATGCTTTTGCTTTAAACTATTTGTGTATTCTGGCTGAGTAGAAAAAGGAAACACATTGGTGGGGGCTTGTGAACTGTGATTTTGAGAGGATGTAGACCCAAACAATGTCTTGAACATGGATTGTGGAAGAGACCCACCATGCAATTTGGAGCATGGGTGGTGCTCCTCCAGGTGCTATACACATGGGTGAGTTGTGCTCTGTGTCAGTAGAGGAATGCTTACATCAGTGGGAACACAGAACCATTGAGGCATTATAGAATAGACTGAAAAATAAGACCGATTGTGGGCCACACTTAGGATTTATCCAAGCTAGATTTGGGGGGAAATTACAGCCTATATTTGAACCGATAATGTGGCATTTTCAATGTCAGAATGGGTTTGGATTTGCACAGTTCATGCTCCACAGGCTGTTATTTCCTTCTAGGTACTTGGCCTACAATTTTTTAGGTAAGTGAATAGTAGTGTCTGGGTTATGGCCCTATGGTTCAAATAGTCAGGCTCCCTGCAGGCATGGTTAATTGAAAGACCTGATTAGCATGCTTTTCAACTCAAATGTCAGCTGTCATCACGCTGCTGCTTATGGAAAGAGATCAGCCTCACCCTGGTTCCTGTCCCCTGCTATTGCTCATTAGCCCATCAGTAGCTGTTTCATCCCCAGATTAGAGGAATGTTCTACTGAGCATTTGCTCTTGCTGCTGAGAACTGGGCTGGAAAGTATGTGATTGTCCATCTACCTGGCATATAAATTGACCCCAATTTGGGAACAGACATTTGTTAACCTTAAAATATTTACTTATCATGCATGACAGAGAGTATTTTCGAGGTAGGAAAAATCAGAAAAACCATCTGTGTGATCCCTCCTATATTCTTTCTAAAAACATTGTTTGAATGAATGAATAAAAAAGCATTTTTCTTTTGCTTTTTGGAGGGGAAAAGTAGGGCATTTGGGGTTAAGTGACTTGCCCAAGGTCACATGGCTAGTTTTGTGTTAAGTGTCTGAGACCAGATTTGAACTCAGGTCCTCCTGACTCCAAGGGTGGTGCTCCATTCACTGTGTCACCTAGCTGCCCCAAAAAGCATTTTTAAGCTCTTCCCATGTGATGAGCAATGTGCTAAAGTTGGGATTCATATATAAGAGCAAAGGCAGTCTCTACCCTCATGGTACTTTCATTCTAATACAGAAACCCAATATACATGCAGAGGAGGGGCACTTTGGTTTTTTAAAAATAATATTTTATTTTCCCCTGATTACATGTAAAGACAATTTTTAACATTCTTTTTTTAAAATGTTGAGCTCTAAATTCTCTCCCTCCTTCACTCCACTCTCCCCTCCCTAAGATGGTAAGCAATTTGATATAAGTTATATATGTGTAATCATGCAAAACCTATTTCCATATTAGTCATATTATGAAAGAAGACACAGACAAAATAAAAACAAGAAAAAATAAAGTGAAAAATAGTATTCTTCAATCTGCATTTAGACTCCATCAGTTCTTTCTTTGGATGTGGATAGCATTTTTCATCATGAGTCCTTAGGAATTGTCTCAGCTATTGAATTATTCCTTTTCTAGGATATATCAAACAGGTATCTCAATTACTATGTTGACTCTTATGGTCTTTACTACTGACCTGGTTATTGAGGGGCCATCTGACAATTCTTCTGATTTTTCAAAGTCCACAAAGTCTTAATTTAGTTAGTTCTGTCTACAGGTACTCATTCACCTAAGATCTTGAAAATACAAATGCGAAAGAAACAGGCACCATGGACACATGGAAGATGGGTGGGAGGAATACAGTGTGCCAACGTCCCATCCCTCCAACAGCTCACAGCAATCCTCCTCACTCAAAAGCCATCAGGGAGAAAAGAATCATAAAAGGAATGAAGTGAAGGATCACTTGATCCTTCCTAAGTGAATTCAGTTCCTGATATTCAGCCAATCAAAAGACTCTTCTTCACCATACAGTTTGAAACCCTTAGTCAATCAATCCGTTTATCAACAAGGTTTTATTGAGTGCCTGGTCATGGCTAATAATACGCAGAATATTTCTGTATCTGGTGTGTGTGTGTGTGTGTGTGTGTGTGTGTGTGTGTGTGTGTGTGTGTGTGTGAGAGAGAGAGAGAGAGAGAGAGAGAGAGAGAGAGAGAGAGAGAGAGAGAGAGAGAGAGAGAGAGAGAGAGAGAGAGAGAGAGAGAGAGAGAGAGAGAGAGAGAGAGAGAGAGAGACAGGCAGACAGAAAGACAGACAGACAGACTTAGGGTACTAGTGTTGAGTCTTTCCCTTGAGGCAGGTAGGTGGCCACAGTGACTAAGAGTGCTCAAGAGTGCTGATCCTGGAGTCAATTCAAATCCAGTCTTAGATACTCACTATCTGTATGACTCTGGGTGAGTAACTTAACCTCTGTCTGCCTCAGTTCTCTCAATCATAAAATGGGGAGGGGAAGAGGTGATAATAATAGCACCTACTTCCCAGAGTTGTTGTGAGGATAAAAGAAGATAATATTTGTTACGTGTTTAGTGCAATGCCTGTCACATAATAGAAACTTAATAAATTCTTCCTTTCCAGGGGTATAAATGTATATTTTATGTATATAATTTTCCTGGTTCTACTTATGCCACTTGATCTCAATTCATGTAAATCTTCCCATATACCCCTTTATTCTTCATATTCATAATTTCTTATAGGATAGTAATATTACTTTTATGAGTGTAATGAGATCACACACAGTGTGATCAGCTAATGCAATTCCCATGTGGAAGAATTTGGGGAGCCACCTTCTAGAAAGGCATGCCAACATGTAGAGGAAGGACCCTGCTCTCTGGTTGGGAGCAAGTGCAGACAGTCTGTAAATAGTTCTGATGTGCTAACTATGTGGTGAAGAGGAGTCTTTAGGACCACCTGTGGAGCCAGAATATAGGGGCATTCAAGAGGCTTTAACCAACCAAAGTGGTCTCTTGAAGACTGAAGACTCTAAGTGGCAGGAGACCTCAGGATCTCTCTCTCTGCAGCTGACATGTAGTCCATGAAATGTGGGCTTCTGTTCTCTGGATATCTCTTTATTATTCCCTGTTTTAGGTGAAGGAATTTTGGAGATAGCCATAGCCTTGTGCGTTTTGAAAGCTCAGAATAGTGCAGCCACCAGAAAGGCCCAGAAGCCAGAATCTATGTGAGGATCTGAGTCACCAGAGGCACGGGAGTCAGAGTATTTGGTAGATGTTGTGGGACTTCAAGGTCATGTGAATAACAAGATGGGAGACTAGATATTTTCTTTAATTCCCACAATATCTTTTGTTGTTATTGTTGTTGTCGGTCTATTGTTTCAGTTGTATTCAGCCTTTCATGACCCCATCTGCAGTTTTCTTGGCAAAGATATTGGAGTAGATGAGGAAACTGAGGCAAATCGGGTTAAGTGACTTGCCCAGAGTCACACAGATAGCAAATGTCTCAGGCTCAAATTGAACTCAGAAAGATGAGTCTTCCTGATTCCAAGACCAGCACTTTATCCATTGTGCCACCTAACTGCACCACCCTGTCCTGGCAATCTCTTAAATTTGTTCAAGACAAAAATTACATGTCAAAGATAAAGAAACTTTAATGGTTTCCATGATCTAAAATACCCAGAAGCCAAAAGAAGAAAAAAAAAACCCTCAACTCCACAAGCTGATGCTTATTGACCTTAAACTCACTGAGCACTCCATCACACACATGCATGCACATAAACACATACACACATGCACACACAAATGTATACATACACATGCTCACATGTAAACGTATTACTAGAGGCTGCACAAGTAGACCCAAGAATATGGCACAGACTTATGACAAAATCCACCCCTAAACCCTGGTCTTCCCTCTCCCTCTTTCCATTGCTGTGGAAACCCTGGATCCAGGATATGGAAGTTTATCCTGGATGTGATAGACAGCCAGTCACAAGCTCTCAGAAATAAAAACTTGTAAGGGGCCACAACCCTGTTGCACCAGTGCTGAAAAGCTCTGAACTACAGTGTTAGGGCAAAGAACTAAGGAATAGAGGGAGTAAAACACAACAGAAGGCCAGAACACTGTATATGTTCAAGGACTGTGCAATACTCTACCAAGCCTGAGGGAAACAATACAGTGTAGCTCTAGCTGGAGCCAATTCTAGCCACCCAAAAGTCAACTGGCACAGAGGCCTAGGCTGGTAAACCATGAATTGCTCAGTGTGGAAGGAGGCTGAGACGCTTTGAGATTCAGCTCCCAAGAAAACTATTCATAGAGGTTGCTTTTTGTCCTTCATTCTTATAATGGTAATGGTAATTTGAAGATCTTCCCTGTCCCCTAATAGGCTGAATATAATCATACAGAGCCTGTGGTATGAGGAGTTTGCTGAAGGGTAGAGCAAAGCCCACAGGAAGCTGGGAGTCAGAGCAGTTAGACAGATGGAGGAGAGAAGACACAAGCAAGCAGGCAACTAGCTTGTGGGTGTTTGTGGGAAGGCTAAAGGATGGTGTGGCTCCCTGTTGTGTTATGGTATATTAACTTCTTTATTGCTATGATGGATTTGACTTTCTGGTATTGAGATTTGACTTTCTGGTTTGGGATTTGGTTTTCTGGTGTCTGAATAAATGTTTTGCTTCTGTCTTCTACATGGAAAGTCTGTTAAATTTTGCAATTCAGAACTGTGCCAGCATATTCATAGTCATCATCAGTGCTGTGAATATTGCATTGGCACTACAATTCTCAAAGAGAACCATGACATCAAGGTAATGTCATGACATGTAACTGAGTTGAATTTAAGTGAGGGTGGGCTGTGCAAAGTCACCAGCCTCACTTTCATTACCAGAGCCAGAAAACAATTATCATAGGGGAGGGAGTAAAAAAGTGAGCGATAGGGAAAATAAGGGGGCAAAAGCTGAAATTACCAAAGATTTCAAGAAGAACACTCAGAGACCTTGAACAGTGAAAACCAGTAACAACAGAAGAAAATAAAACCACCAGATCTAGTAAATGAGTTCAGACATCTCTGAATAAATACTAAAAAAAGCAAAAGAAAATGATCCAACACTTGATGGTCTAGAGGACCCTGTGGAATTTGAGAACATTAAACCTCAATAATGCTGTTCCTGAATGTTTCAAAAGAGAAATAAGAAGCATAGAGCAGAATTTATGGTCTGTACAGCAAAAATAATGGGCAGAATAGAAAAATTGGAACTTGCAATGACAAGCTTCACCAAAGGAAAAAAAGAGAGAGAACAATGGATTGAGGATGCAAATACACAGAAATGGAGGACAATGTGGAAGAAGAGAAGCAAAAGCCAACAACATTAAAAGAAAATACACACCCTACACATACCAGGTGTTGTGGCAAACCCAGACATTGTGAAATGAAGTCCTGAGTGACCTGTTTGTAGGCTGAAGACTTGAAGGCAGCCAAGAGGAAGCTATAGCAGCATCTTCAGGAGTGAATTCAGTGGAGTAAGCACAATACGGAAATTACTTTGAGCTCACTTTCCCCAAGGGGGGGAATTTGACGTAACTTGTATAGAATAATTTCCTAATCAATGGACATTTAGCAAGTCATTCACAATATAATAGGGGTGGAAATGAGAAAGAAAAGTATGAAAATACAGAAGATCATGAAACAAGTGCAAAGGAGGAGTTCAGGAAGTGGGAATTGTTAAAAATCGCTAACTTTTACCTGAGAGTAGGGTTATTAAGGAGCAACTAGATGGTGCAGTGGATAGAGCACTGGGCTTAGAGTCAGGAAGACCTGAGTTCAAATGTGGCTTCAGACACTTTGTAACTGTGTGACCCTGGACAAGGCACTTAACCCTCTTTGCCTCAGTTTTTCTCATCTGTAAAATGAGCTGGAGAAGGAAATGGCAAACCACTCCAGTGTCTTTGCCAAGAAAACCTCAAATAGGGTCACAAAGATTCAGACTCAAATGAACAGCAACAATAAGGAAGAGAACCCAACATGTTTTGAAGCAACCCATTCTGTTTTTGGACAGTTCTGTCAGAGAGGTTTGTTTTTTACCCTCTGACTTTGAAGCTAAGCACATAATAGACATATAATAAATGCCAGTTAGTGATTGACTTTCCATGATCCAGAGACTGTGAGAGAACTATAGCCCTTGGGAAACAGATACTTTACCTTTGCATAAGCCTTCAGGGACCTTCCTTCTCTAAGCTTTATAGCAGATCTGCCTCATTGCAGGTAAAGGACAGAATATACACTCAGTGACATTGAACATAGGTATTATTTCTTTAGTCTAGCTATTCCTCATTGTATGTTAAGCTGCTTGCAGAGGCTAGGCATTGGGAATTCTAGTCATTTGCTTTTTTTATTTTAAGGGATTTGCTGTTCTTGGGGAGGATTTGGCATCTCTGAACTTACGATTCACACAGACTAAACATAAAAGGGTGGATCACCCTATCCTTGTTTGCTGGATGATATGACCTGAAGCTGCCTGATGAGTGTGCCACCAGTGAGTTGTTATTTTAGGATTTATGGAGCACCTTCTAGGTCCTAGAGGCTCTGCAAACTGCAGCCAGGACAATCCTGGGATGTCCTTGTAGGTTCTCTTACCACTGGCCCACCATTTATTCCTCTGGAACATTCCACAATATATATTATTTCTTCAGACACAACTCCCTTCTTGTATCAGACTGGAAGAGGGAGTAGATATTCCCCCACTTACCTAAGGTAGTATTCGGGGGGGGGAGGGGGGCGGGCAGAGGTGAGAAAAAACATGTAACTGTTATTGTACTCCTGTGTTCAGTCACGACCCTTTTCACTTAGCCTTGCTTTAAGCCCATCCTGAAAAGAACTAAAACTGAATACTGTGATGTAATAAAATTAATATATAAAAAACTACCAAAGTAAAATAGAACAGGCTAATGTTAAAAAAAGGAAACATCATAACATAAAATGGAAAGGGAAGGAGATAAAGCACAGTGTAAAGAACCTTGGGATCATAAGAACTGAGCACAGGCTTAGACCTTTTGGAGCTATGTGACTTTAGGCAAGCATCACTTATCTATAAAATGGGAAAACAGAGAAAAACTGCTCCAAAATCTCGTGCCCAGTGGAACTTCACCTGGCAGTGATTAGTAGATATTTCAGGATCAGTAGAGTACATCAAACAGTGGACATGAGAGAAAAGCAGGGAGATTCATGTAGCAGAAGACTTCGTGCCACTTGAAACCGATAAGGGCATAGGCCCGGTGAGAACAATGCAATGATGTCCATGGCACTTCAGCATCAGAGGCATGAGTTACCCCTCTGCAGAGATGCTCCATCCATATGTGTTCCCTACATGCGTACCCCTTTAGACACGTGCTATGACTACACAGGTAACCTATCTTTGTATCTCTCCACATGCATTCCCTATTTAGTTCAGTGAGCTAAGATATTAAAAGTGGATCCTAATCATAATAAATCCTTAAATTGTATAAAAATGTTTAGGTTTGTTTGAGGAGGCAATGATTCTTAAGACCCCATTTCATAGATGCAGAAACTATAGCTCAGAGGTATTAAATGACTTGCCCAGGATCACACAGATAGGAGCCTTCCAACTCCAAGCCCAGCACCCCCTCTCAATCTCTGGGCTATTAACCTTCATTTTTTTCTACTCTTGTTTCTTTTGATCTTGTGGACTTCTCCTTTCCCATGGTTTGATTCACCAAAATTCTTAAGAAGAGTTCATCTCAGGGTTTCTGCTACGTGTCTGGCCCATAGAAGGTGCTTAATAAATTCTAGGTGACTGATTGTGTTTGCCCCATTATCAGTGATTCATAATCAACTCCTTCCCATAGGAACGAGTAGGCAATCTAACATCAGGCCCATTCCACAGGGCATCCACCTGCAGCTTCCAATTACCTCCATTTAACGCTTCCGACCTTAAATTTCCTTGGGATATAGCCTGAATCACTCTGGCTGTTTCTGTTCAATTATTATAGCTCACAACAATGCTCTATATCCTTTTAGTACCCATGCAATGCTTTGTACATCTGCCCCATGGTCTCCCTGAGACAGGGCTGGAAATTCCATCATAAGAGATTCATTACTTTGGCTTAAGAACTGCTTTCTTTAAGTTCCTTTTTTCAAATACAGATTCCCCCGACACTACCAGGCTAATTAGAGACTACTGGAACAAGGGAATTGAAAGGGAGTTGGGGGCAGAGATGAAACAGGAGAAGATACCAAAGATAAGCTCCTACTTCACAGCTTTGCCAAGCAACCCTGCTTCTAGAACAACTGCGGCCTCCATATGTTTTATTCTGTGTGGTGGCTGAAAGGCTGTGGAATTCAGATCTCAGTGTATGAAATCTTTTATAGCGACTCAATTAAACTGAACAAAACTTTCTGAATGCATCAAACTTCTCTCTATCTCACCAAGGCTAGGTTTCCTTTGAAAATTGGTTTACTGCTGTTCTTATAAGAAGCAAAAATCATCAGAGTCAATGGACCAAGAAGCAAGGTGTACTGGAAATTCTGATGCTGTTCCTAGATGTTGTTCTAGAATCTGGTCTCTTTTGTAGCTACAATGACTTTGGAAATGAGTTAAGGTTAAAATGCTTTCAAAGAGTTGAAACCTTTTTTTTTTTAAGGGGAAGACTTTCTGTTTGCCCGTGAGACCCAGAAGACTTTCCCATTTTCTCTTGCCCATCCCAACTGGATATAGGATGGGCCCTGGGAACACCGAGTTGGAGCCCACGGAGTTAGACTGAGACAAGACCGGGAAAACCGGTCACTGACCAAAGGAAGAGCCACGAGTAGATTTTTCTTTAATTAATTTGTCGATGTTGTTGTTGATACCTTTTGCTTCGACAGAACAAACCCACAAACTACTCCACAAAGTATATTTCAGTGAAACAATTAGTTTGTTCTTTAAAGAAAGGAGGGTTGTTTTTACAAACTTTGACCCATACCAATATTGACAATTGCATCAGCTTCACTGCCTCTTGATGTTGATTTTACTGTCATTAATCTTTGATTAAATTATTATTATGGTTGTTTCCTCACTTCTATAAATCTTCCCATGTTTCTCTGAATTCTTCGTATTTGTCGTTTGGTTTGGTTTGTTTTGTTTTGGAGGGGGAAAGGTAGGATAATTTGGGGTTAAGTGACTTGCCCAAGTGTTAAGTGTCTGAGGCCAGATTTAATCTTCAGGTTCTCCTGACTCCTGGGCTGGTGCTCTATTCTCTGCTCCACCCAGCTGTCCCCGTTTCTTATAGCACATTAATAGTAAATTATAGTCACATACCGTCATTTGTTCAGTTATTCCTTAATTGTTGGGCACATACATTATTTCCAGCTTTTTGCCATAACAAATAATGCAGCTAACACCTCTTTCTTATGTTAGTTGGTTCATGTTCTCAGTAACTGCCTTGGGAGTCCCAATAGTTAGAGAATATGAATAATTTTGTCACTTTTCTTGAATAACACCAAATTGTTTTCCAAAATGGCTAGATTAATTCTTAGCTCTACCAGAAGTGAATTAGGATACCCGTCTTTCCACAGACCCTCCAGCAATGAGCTTTCCCACCATTAAGCATCTTTGCCAGTTTGATGGGTATGAAGTGATATCTTAGAGTTGTTTTAATTTGCATTTTTAGTGATTACTAATAGTGTTTCCTTGTTAGAAAATTACTCATAGTTGCCCATGTAGTATACAGAAGACTTGCTCTTTAATCAGAGAACCTAGGTTCAGATCCTGCCTCTGAATTTTACTATCTGTGGAAACACACTAAAATCTCCTTTGGTCCCTCTTTTAAAAATATTTTTGTAAGGGAAGGGGTGCAGAAATCAACTGAATCAATCAATCACCTGTACCTACTTCAAGGAACTAAACAAGATCTACCCGGCATAGTGCACAGAGCACCAGGCCTGAAGTCAGGAAAACTCCTCTTTCTGAGTTCAAATCTGGCCTCACATACTTTGTATCTGTGTGACCCTGAACAAGTCACTTAACCCTGTTTACCTCAGTTTCCTCATCTGTAAAATGCACTGGGGAAGGAAATAGCAAATCACTCTAGTATCTTTGCCAAGAAAATCCCAAATGGTGTAGTAAGAGTTGGACATGACTGAAAATGACTCATCAAGAGCAACAAGATAATGTATATGTACTGTTTAAACTAAGGATGCCGCTAGGCATGTGCTCCAAGGGAGTTGAAAACAAGAGTGGAAGGCCTATAGATACAAACATATTTATAAGGATACTTTTTTGTGGTAACAAAGAAAGGGCAGCTTCATTTTCTTGGGTATGGTCTATTTGAGGGGATGGTCTATATTTGGACAAATATGGTATTTTTTCATCATTCATACGACTTTCCCCACTTTGAGGAAGAACAAGAAATGAAAAGAGAAAATAGACTAGAGGAAAGATTTTCACTCAGGAAGCAATGAGACACAGAGCTACAACATGCTGTGCTGATACAGAGTCATACTGTGAGATAACCCTGGCCCAGGGACAGGAAAGAAGACTGACTCTCTAGCAGTCCTGAGAGTGGAGCCACAGGATAAGTCCCTAAGGAAAGGGGGAGGGATGCTCAAGTTTTCTTGATGTCTGTACTTTAGGTCCAAGGTTTTTCCCCTGCATTTTTGTTGTATGAATAAAACCTTTCTTATGTTCCATGACCCTATTAGTGTGACTGTTTTCAGAGAACTCTTTTGGGGGTAGTGTAATGAACCAGATACTGAATTAAACAGGATTTTCCTGGGGAAAGGCATGAGTTAGAAAGAGTTGCATGGTGGTGGGGAGGCAATCCCAAAATTATACCCAGATCCCTGTATCTAGAGGCATGATCTGATACCAGGATTACACTCAAATTTACAATATTAAAATATACTTAATTTAGAAATTTATCTCAGAATCTTTCCATTTCAATCAAGATGTTTTATTCATTTTTAAAATTATTGTTGCCCTCTTTTTTTCATTATCATTCTCTTACTTGAGAGCATGACTATCTAAAGGTAACAAACAGGTTTTAGGATTGGTTTGTTTTTTAAAGTCAGAATTTGGAGGATGGGAGGAGAGAAAAGTACAGATGACATTCAACCTCTTATGAGGTTGGCAGGGTGTAGTTTCCTTGGATTCCATTACTCTAGGTTTACAAATTCAAAATTAATTTTGCACGCACGATAACAAGGACAGTTTTTCCCCAAGTAGGAGGAAGCTCTCATTTGTTAAATAGGGATAATGATACCTGCTGTGGTTCAGTGGAAAGAGGGATGGATTTGAAGTTAGAAGACTGTGTTCTAATTCTTGCTCTACTAGCTGCATGGTCTTAGCTAAGTCACTTTACCTCTGTGGTGCTGAGGTTCCTCAGCTCTGAC
The DNA here is from genome assembly GCA_028627135.1 of Pseudochirops cupreus. Classification (NCBI taxonomy): domain Eukaryota; kingdom Metazoa; phylum Chordata; class Mammalia; order Diprotodontia; family Pseudocheiridae; genus Pseudochirops; species Pseudochirops cupreus. The sequence goes on along the minus strand of CM053583.1, from coordinate 374,778,015 downwards.
ATGTGGGCATTGAACTAGACCACTGATGCCAAACTTGAAGAGAAATCAGTAGGATCTCTACAGGCTGCATATTGACTTAGAAAACCACATGTTAATATCATCTATGGTTTATTGTATTTTTAAAATTTTGTTAAATATTTCTCAACTACATTTTAATCTGATTCTGGAAGCACTCAGGAGTGTTGTAAGCTGGCTGCCTGTGGCCTCTGAGCCTGTCTTTGACACCTCTGGCCTCCAAGGTCCCTTTCTGCTATAATGTCTATAATCTTGTTAATGTCTCATTGTAGCTGAACTGATCATATTGTTCACCAGTTTGTCAGATAAGATGGTAGGGACACGAGATAAGTAAGTTGTCTTGAGGGTATGAGGATGCCCTCTCCTGGGGCCCTAGTTGAGAGATCAAGCCTAAATAGAGGAATTACATTGAAAGGCTCTGAGTCATTTTTGGAGAGGAGCACATGAGGGTATCTAATTTTTGTTTGTTTTCAGTCAATTTCCAGTCATGTCTAACTCTTTTCAATGTCATTTGGGGTTTTCTTGGCGAAGATAGTGTAGTGGTTTTCCATTTCCTTCTCCAGCTCATTTTATAGATGAGGGAATTGAGGCAAACAGGGTTAAGTGACTTGCCCAGGGTCACACAGCTGGTAATTGTCTGTAGATAGATTTGAACTCAAGAAGATAAGCCTTCCTGACTCCAGGATTGGTACTCTCTCCACTGTGCCACATGGCTTCCCTGAGGATATCTAGAGTGAGAAGGAAAAAGGAAACTAGAAAGACATAGGACAGATGTCCTTCATCATCAGTTATGACAGTGGTTCTCAACCTTCTTAATGCCACGATCCTTTAATACTCGTATGTGGGTGTATCTGCACATGGGTGGACCCGCCTAGAGAAGGATAGAGGAGTGGTGTCTCGGTTCCTAAGACTTTCAGAAATATGTTTTCCGATGGTCTTAGGTGACCCCTGTGACCTCTGTGAAATGGTCATTTGACCCCCAAAGGGGTCGCAACCCACAGGTTGATAACCGCTGAGTTATGGTCTGATGGATGGAAAGAACAGTGGTCAGAGAATCAGGGTACCTGGGTTCTAGACTTAGTTTTTTTCACTAGTTTGCTGTGTGACCCTAAGCAAACCTTTTAACTTACCTGAATCTCAGTGTTCTCATCTATAAAATGGACTTGCAAATACCTACCTACCTGCCTTATTGGACTGCTGTGCAGCTCAAATAAGGCAATGAATATGCAGGTGCTATATAAAATGTAGGATGTATTACAGATTACAGAGATGGTGATAACATTAATATTTTGCTGGCAAGATGGGTCTTTCCCCAAGCAGACAAAAAGAATGACCCCAGGAGAGATAGGAAGTCCTATGTGGATATATATATAAAAAAAACTATTTCGTTCCTGAGACATCAGTTATAATTGCTGTCATTACATATATACATAGATAACATATGTTATCTCATCCAATCTTCACAACAAAACAGGTGCTATGATTGTTACCATTTTATAGATGAAGAAGTTAATGCTGAGAAAGATTAAGTGATTGGTCAGGGTCACTGAGCTAGTGTTTAAGAAAGGATTTGAACTCAGGTCTTCCCGACTCCAAGATCATGGCACTATGCGCTCCATCTCCTACCTTGCGCCTATCAAACACAGACTTGCTGCCTGACTTTGGGCAAGTGATTTCCCCTCTCTCAGCCTCAGTTTCTTCCTCTGTAACATGAGGAGGTTTAACAAGATGATTCCAAAGGTGCTTTTCTCTCTCCAAAATTCTCTGATTTTAAGCATGATTCTTATTATATTGGCTGCATTTTTCACTATATTTTTGGCCTGATGGAGAGTAATGGAATCCTTGGGGAGACCAGCTGTTCTTTTCCAAACAAGCTCGGGGAACAACAGGAAAGAACTCTGCAGGCCATGTGTTCCAAAGGCCTGATCACTAACAACTCCAGCCACCATACATGTGGTTGCTAAGGAGGTCTTGCATTGGGAGTTGGGCAAGGAAATTAACATTATGCTGTTGGAGATCCAGTCACTATGATCAACCCTTGGGAAATATTTTGGTTTAGTTTAGCAGGCCTTTTAGAAACACCTACCCCATGCTCAGTGCAGTGGGGTACACTTGAGGAGGGGGAGGCCTGCTACCTATTCTCAGGGAGCTCAGTCTGGTTGGGGTGTAAGAGACACAAATGAAATGCTTGGGGAACAGTTTTTAAAATGATGAATGTGAAATTGGTTGATGCGACCTATAACTGTAGAATGTGTTCAGAGAAGGAAGAAATCGGCATGGGCTGGAGCCTCTAGGAGAATCCCCACCATCCTTTGAGGTCCAGCTCCAGCCCCACTTGTTTACAAGGCATCATCCTCAGCTTCAAAATCTTTAGTAGTATCAGCGTTGACAGCTCTGATAAATGTGTTCATGTTAGCATGTTTGTTATTGTTGCTTTTAAAAATACTACAACATATTTAAAAACCAATCAGTTTAAATGTCTCATACAGTAATCATAATAAATATAATTAACTCGAACAGAAAGAGAGTCTTCGATAATTTTTAAGAGCATTAAGGAGCCCTGAGACCAAAAAGTTTGAGGACTAATGCTATAAGATTGCCTTCAAATATGTGTGTTACAGCTGATATGATTTAATGGAAAGGAATAAGGAGGTTAGATTAGATCAGAATGGGTTTTTTAAATGTTTTGATAGACATATTTCAATATTACTTTTTTCCGTAGTAAGTCTGTGTATTTTATTTTATGCGTGAAAAGGCATCGACAGGCTTCACCAGACTGCCAGAAGGGTCCAGGACGCACAAAAGGTTAAGAACCCCTGGACTAGATGATGTCTGAGGGCCTTCCCAAACAAGATAAAAAGCAGAAACCCACCAACCAGTTGTCAGGATGGAATCCAAGTTTAGGAGTGGGGGAAGGTAAGAGTGATGGCCTCAGTGCAGGCAATATGGTATAGAGAAAAGTATCATTTGTGACAATAGTACTTTGATGATAGAACCAAATGATCTCTCAGGATCCCTTCTAGCTTTGACATCCGTGATTCTATGATTTTTCTGTATCCCCTGGAGTATTAAGGACATTGCTAGGTACACTGTAGGGAAATGATTGTTGTTCTTATTTGTCCTTGGTTCTCAAAGAGGATCATAACATCAGGGAGGTGATGCCATGACATGCAAGTGAATTGGATTTAAGTGAGGGAGAGCTGTCCGAGGTCACCAGACTCACTTTTTCAGAGCCCTCTGGATCCAGTGGCAAGTGATTGACGGAGGAGGCAGGACTCCAGTTTGACCTTAGAATTGGGGCAGTCTTTGAATAAGTAGATGAGAAAGGTAAGGCCATGAGGTGGGCTGAAGAATTACAGGTAGACAAGCATAGGTGCAGGAATGTGTTCTTTGTGTTCTTGGGACTTTGGGAGACTGGCCATACTGCAGTGGAAGAAAGTTGTTTGTGCCGAGGAGCAATAGGTTAGAGTGTTAAGGTCTTAAATACCAGAGTGAGATGGTCCCTTTTTTTTTTGCAGAAGGAGACAGGGAACCTTGAGAAGGTGTTGTCCAGTTCTGCCTCTGATGGGCTGTGTAACTTTGAGCTTCTTGTTTCCCTCTCTGGGCTTGATTCTACTCATTTGTAAAATTCATTCAACAGTCCTTCCTTCATCTAACATACGTCTATTGAGCTCTATGGTATGCAGACAAAGAGGGGCAGGGAGTATAGGTGACCAAACCAGGACACAAACCCAAGCGTTCTGACTCCCAGTCTTTAGATACTTTTGAAGGCCCCCCCTAGCTATGACATTCCAGCCTAAGCTTTGAATGGAATTTTACATGGGCCAAAGCTGGCCAGAAACAAAGGCGGGAGTCATGGGTCAGCAACACATTTGCTCACACATATGCTGGCTTTGGAGAAGCAGCTCTTGAGAAAAATCAAATTCTAATCTATTTCAAAAGCAAGCACCAGTGAATCATCAGAGAAAAAAAAGGCTGTAGCTGTGGAGTTGTTTATGCAAAGATCTGGCTGATAAGGTTCAGCAGGCAAGTCCTATTTGTCCCAATGACTTGACAGATACCCCTGAGTTTAGAGAAATCCAATTTATTAGCTGAGCACTCGACCATGACCTTAATGAGTTTCATGCCTTTTAGACCAAATTTAGAAATGTCATTAGGGCCTGAGTAGCAAGGAGGCAGTGGGGCTCCCTTTGTGGAAGTTTGGAAACTGTAAGAAGAGACTTCCCTAGACCAAAGTGTCATGGAGCAGGGGTATGTTTGGGTGCAACAGGGACCCTCCTCCACTCAGCACTGGGACCCTCCCTGACCCCATTGCACAACCTTCTTTAAGACCAGCTTCAGGCTCACCCCACAGTGGTCCTTCCTTTCCCTGGCTGCCAAGGTTGCTCTTTCTGCATTGAGCACAGATGGTCTTACCCGAAAGTGTTACTTAACTGCCCACATAAGCATGCCATAAATAGGTAGGTACCTGAGGGATTGTATAAATATACAACTGTGTATTATAACAAAGAATGTCTGAGCTGGAAGGTTCTTTAGAACGTAGACTATTAAAACATAGACTAACAGAACTGGAAGGAACCTTCACACACGACATCAGAACTGGAAGGGACTTTGGAATGCAGAATATTAGATATGAAAGGGGTGTTAGACAGTAGAATGTTGGAGTGTGAAGGAACCTTAGAACATAGAATCCTAGAGCTGGGAGGGACCTTAGAACAAAGAATGTGAGGACATAGCATATTGGAGCTGGAAAGACCCTTAGGGATCATCTAGTACAGGGGTTCTTAACCTTTTGTGTGTTCTGGACCTCTTCTGCAGTCTGGTAAAGCTTAGGAACACCTTCTCAGAATAATATTTTTAAATGTATAAAATAAAATACACAAACTTACTAAAGAAAATGATAGTATTGAAATATAGTTATCGAAGAGTTAAAAAAAAAAGTTCAGAGACCTCATGTTAAAAAAAATCCAAAAAACCTCTGATCTAGTCTAACCTCCTCATTGCATAGACAAAGAATCTAAGACTGAAATGACTTGCTTAAGGTTACACCAGTGGTGAGTGGCAGAGCTGGAACCTGGGCCTACTGATTCAATCCCATACCTTTCCTTTCTGCCCTCACTGCCTCCCCACCTCTTTCAGGGGCTAGCACATCATTGTCGCTCAATAAATGTTTGTTGCCTGATTGAATCTGAATACCTTTGGTGTAATAGTTCTTATCTGTAGTTTTCAGACACTAATGGTAACTGACCAAATCCATCAGTTTATTGTTAAAGGAAAATTTGATGATGTCTGCAAACACTTGTAGGAAATAATAGAAATGAAGACGGGAGATTCAGAAGACCAACCAATGGAGACCCATTTCATTCCTCTCCAACATGGTGGACAAAGGGCCATTTGGTTTTGATTTGAGGACCTCCAAGGAAGACAGCTATCATGTGCCCCCTGAATCTTCTCTTCTCCTGGCTAAATATCCCCAGTTCCATCACCTGATCCTTTTACTCCACTGTGAATGCTTCCATTTGGGGTTGCTTTTCTTCTGCCCTGTCTCTGGAGAATTCCTTTTGTAACTGGGCCCATTAGAGAAAAAAATGCTTGCCCACTCAGCACATTTCCCTCCAACTGCTATTTTTTCCTTGCTGAAGAAAATCTGAGACCTGACCATAGCTGCCATTAGTTACCTCTGCTGTTGGAAGGTTTCACCTTCTGGTCTACCTACTGTTCTCAAGGAGTTCCTGATTATCAGAGAATCTTGGAATCTCAGGATTGGAAGGGTTCTCAGAGACTAACCCACAATTGAGCAAGCATCTCCTCATGCTTCAAACTGACATCTCAGCCAGCCAGCAAGGCACCCAGGCTATCTCGCTACCTGCCTGTTGTCACTCCTATGTCACCCCCTACCAGCCAGCTAGGTGGTTCAGTGAGTATGAATTCTGGACTTGAAATCCTACATTCAAATTCATCCTCAGACTCTAGTGAGGTTACCCTGGGCAAGTCACTTGAATTTTGTCTGCCTTGGTTTCCTTAACTGTTGAGAGGAACAACAATAACAGGTACCTCACAGGGTTGTTGTGAAGATCAAATGAATTAACGTATGTACAGCACTTTCTACACCTTAAAATGCTATATAAATGCTAATTATTATTATTACTCATCATCTGCCCTAGATACCATTCTCCTATATGTATTATATTCCTCTATTAAAATATAAGCTCCATGAGGTCAGGACTCATTTCTCTTTCTCTGTTTCTATTTCTTTTTCTCTCTGTGTCTATCTCTCTTCCTGTCTACTTATCTCTCTTTTTATTTAAACTTTGTATCCCCAACACTTAACACAGTGTCTGACACGTAGCAACTGCTTTTCATTCCATTATCCATTGACTATAATTATGTAATTTACTTTGATTCTTCAGTAGATCTGTCTCAGCAGTGTGGGTGCTCCCTCCACCAGTACAAAACAAAATCTCTCCATGCTTCTTTTCCACTACAATTCTTACCCTTGTACTTCTCTACATTCTCCAAAGAGAGTTTCTACCTAATGTACTGAATGTCTTTCTCTGCTTCATTTACTCTTTTATGGATGCCTGTGCAGCACTCAAATGGTTCATCTTTTATCACTCACTCCTGAATACATAAAAGGAAAACATATATACAAATACAGGGGAAGGGAAGCAGAGAATTTAACTAATCAACTGGTTTATATTTCTGTATGTAGAAGGTAATTGCGTAAATTTTATATAAGTGTAAATGCATATATTTAAACAGTCTTATTGTTCAAAGGTAAGTTCTTAATACATTCACCTCTTCTACTGGTGCTGCCTTCCTTCCCTTTTTTGAACCTCTTTTGAGAATTTGAAGAACTCATCCCAGTCATCTTTCTGGAAGACAGATGATGGAAAAACAAGTGGGAAGATTAAGAGTGCTCTGCCAAACCATGAGATTCAGTAGGAGGTGCTAAAGTGAATGGGAGACACACTTCCAAGGCACTAAGGGGAAGAGGTAGTGAATGGGACTGGTTTGTTCTAAGCTGTCTAGTGTGGAAAAGAAAGATTTGAATGGTGCAAGAAAAAATCATTGATACAACATTTTTAAAAGGATGCGCTAAAAATGTGGGAGCTAAGTACTTAAAAAAAAAAGAATTCATAGCCCAAAGGTTAATTTTTATGCTATAACATTGTAATCTCCATCCGAACCAGTTGACAGGAAGCTATTCCCCCAGGGAAGGTGATGAGCGCCATCTTCTGGGGAGTGTCAGAACTGTAGCAGCCAGTGAAGAAGGTAACCTAGAGAAGGCAGAGCTACAGATTTGCTAGAGCTAAGCAATGGGAAGTAGAACTACAAGGAAAAGTAGTTCTAGGAGCTGAGCTGTAGTAGGTAGAGCCAAGGAGGAGAAAGATTGGGATTTGTCCAGGGTGATGATGGGTAATGGCAGGAGGTATAGGATGTAGGAAGGGCAATGGGGAGGAGCAAACTCTGCCCTTCCCCCTTGCTAGAGGGAAAAACTGTAAGTCATAGAGACTATACAGACTGAGGGAGAGGGATAGAATTGTCTGCTAAGGTGAGAGAAACATGATTCTCTAGAAGACTTGGAGATGAGCCCTATTTGTAGCCAATAGTTTGTAAATAAGATGGTGTTATATTTTGAGCTTTGTGAGCCTGTATATGTAAAAGAGGAGATGGGGTCTACCTTTAGGTGATGTGCCTCATCCTGAGGTTCCCAGGCTCAGGAACAGCCTAGAGAAAGGAGAAATCCCTAAAGTGGATTTGAGCCTTTTGTGTCAGGAGAGAGCCTCTGGGTGAATTATTTACTTCAGTCCTCCAAAGATCCACAGTTTTGTCAGTATGGTCATTCTCTTCATTGATGCAGATCTTAACCCCTTCCACACCCTAGCAAATGAGTTAATGAGTTACTGTGGTAGAAAAAAGGAAACTGACCACAGAGTAGCCAACCCTCTGGTTATGAGCTACCCAAGCTTAGCTCAATTGATTTGCTGATGACAGACACGTGATCCACTAGCAGGTCTGTTCTTGAAGCATTTCCAACTTGGTAGGAAATGCTTAAACTTGTATTTTTTCTGGCCTCACATTTCTGTGCTTGGGTCCTTTACACATAAGGAAGAGGCAATGGAGGAGGATTTCAATGGAGGTTATAACATTCTTTTTATTTTAATTGTTAAGTGTTAAACAACAACAACAGGAGACCTCCTTTTCTGTTTCCAGAGAAGACAAACAAATCTGGGTTGAGAGAGTAATCAGACAAAAGAGACCCCCAGATCTGGACAAGAGAAAGAAGTTTGAGAAAGAGATAAAGAGTTTTAAATTCAGAAGAAGATTGGAACTGGCAAGAAGACAGACACCTCAGGCATCTGGGGGAGGAAAACTCAGCCTGCTAGGAGAAAGGGAGAAGTGATTTGGACATGGCCAGACAGGGACGAAGGAAGATAAATATAGCTTCAGCTAAGAAAGGAAGAGGACAGTTTACTCAAGAGTCTAGACTGATAGGGCTCTGAATGAAAGACGGACTGTATTCAGAGGTGGACAGAGGTATTATCCAGAGCAAGGGAAATCAGTAAGTACCATCTCCAAGGCTGTATACAGCTGAATTCTATGAGATCTCTAAGGTTCTTTATAACTTTTACAATCTATGAGAATCTGTGATGTGGCTTGACTCTGAGACAATTAAGGATGTTTAGCCTGAAGAAAAGACTCAGAGAATATGTGATTACTATTTCCAAATATCTAAGGAGCTGCCATCAGAGAGAATAGACTTGTGCTGTGTATAGTTATAGGGAAGAACTGGGGCCAATCAGGGGGTGTTCCAGGGAGGCAAATTTCCATTCAACATTATGAACAGTTTTAATAATTAAAGTTATTCAACACTGGAATAAGTTGCCTCTTGCTTGCCCTAATCACAAGAACCAATGTTCTGCCTAGTTAATCCTTCAGTCCCAGACCCTGGCACTACCTAGATTCTTATCTCTGAATTAGACCACTTCAGCTGGGATTGCTTCATGGCAAATGAGGCAGTCTGCCTAGCCCCATTCTTGCCTTTTTAATGTTGTTTAACCCCTGGCAGCCCAGACCAGAGACTTTGAAGCTGTGTAACGCTCAGTTGACACTAATGGCTAGAAGGCTTGAGGGCACTGCTGGGTCAGAACATAACCTGAGAAGCTCTGACATGCCACCCAGAATCAGATCAATGGTCCTACGAGCTCAAGAGAGTCTCAGTCAACAAAATAATCAACCAGCAATAGAACAACAGATCTCATACATGTTAGTTTACTTTAGGAATAATACTAGTATTTTTTTTAGTGCTTCAAGGTTTGCAAAGAGCTTTACGGGGGGGGGGGGGGGGCGGAGCCAAGATGGCAGCGTAGCAGCAGCAACATATCGCAGCTCTCACATAGCCATCCCAAAATACCCATAAAACAGGACTCTAAACCAATCCTAGAACTCCAAAACGCACACAAAGATACTTCCCACAAAAGTCAGCTCAGCTACAAGGAAGCATATCAGCACTGCAAACCGAAACCAGACTGCCCTGAAGCCTCGGCTCTGCCCCGGAGGTGACTGGACAGGAGGAGTGGAGGAACCTCTCAGGTGAGCGGATTAGCAGCAGCTGCAAGTGGGAATTGCCAAAGGGGGAGATAAGCAGTCCCGTGAAAGGCCTCCAGAGCAGAAAAGCGAAAAGGCAGAGGTTTTGCACCCGCCTCTGCTTTGTAGCTTCCACCCCCTCCCCCCC
>CM053583.1:374726389-374767761 GCA_028627135.1 Pseudochirops cupreus | reverse complement strand
ACAGGCTCTGCAGTTGGGAGATCCATCCTGCCCTACCGAAGAGTGACATAGGAGAGAATAGACTGGGGGAGGGGGGACACACTGGGATGGCTGTTTTGGGGTGGTGGGCGGGGGAAAGACGGGGAGAAAATATGTAACTCAAAAAAATTTTTAAAAATAAATAAATAAATAAATAAATTTTTAAAAAGAGCTTTACAGATATTATCTTATTTGATCCTTACAACAACCCTGGGATATAGGCGCTATTATTACCCATCTTTTACAGATGATGAAACTGAGGCAAGAGGTCAAGTGACTTGCCCAGTATCACACAGCTAGAAAGTGACTAAAGCTGGATTTGAACTCAAGTCTTCCTGATTCAAGGTCCAGCACTCTATCCACTGTGACACCAGTTGTCTTCATTCATTCATTATGGATCTTATTCATGAGCTTATCAAAACTGAAGAGTAAGAACTGGGCTAGGAATCAGGACACCTTGGTTCTAGACTTGGCTCTGCTATTAATTAGCTGAATAACCTTAAATGAGTTAATTCCTCTTTCTGAACAATAGTTGCTTTCTCTGTAAAATGAGGACATTAGTTCAGATGACTTCTAAGACCCTGACTAGCTCTAGAATTATTAATAGTTGAACTGACCATGACTGACCTCCTAGAATGACATTACCAAAATTCTACGCCCTGGGTCACAAAGTAGAGAGAAGCTACATGACACTAAATAAGAAACAGACAAACCAAAAAAAAAAACCCCTCCACTTCAGACACGTAGAAGCTGTGTGACCATTCAGGGTCTCCAGAAACTCTCTTGGCTTGTATAAACAGGCTGAGTCTGTGCTGGTGACAATCGCAAATCCTTGATGATCTGGGTGTAAAGTAGGTCTGCTTTTCTTTAGACTCAAAATTCTACCTCCTAGGTTTTTAGGCCCCCCCCCCCCCCATTTTCTACTTCATGTTCCCTCTTGCCATAATCTTCACAATTTAATAGACTTCAGCTGGATCCTTCTTATCCTAACTCTCTTTCTAAGGAAACTAGAGATGTTGGGAGCGCATCCCTGGGAGTGATTCCAGAAAGGATTACTACAGATGCCCTCAAACCATTGCTCATGGCCCCTAAGCTGGAAGGATCACAGGCTAACACAGGATGGTACTTTAGATGTACTTTCATATTCTAGCCACACTAGAAGAGACATACTTCAATGAACCCATTGATCAGTATGTCTTTATACAAAATCAAATAAGCTAACATATGTAAAGCACTTTGCAAACTTTAAAACACTACATAAATGCTTGATAGTGGTAGTGGTAGTGGTAGTAGTGGTAGTTGTAGTAGTAGTAGTAGTAGTAGTAGTAGTAGTAGTAGTAGTAGTGGTAATAGTGGTAGTAGTTTCATAGATCATAGAGTTAGAGCTAGAAGGCACCCTAGAGATTATTTAATCTTTTCATTTTAAAGGGGTAGAAATTAAGGTCCAAAGAAAGTAAGCAGTTTGCCCAAAGTTGTGCACATAATAGGTAGTAGGGTTTGGAACTGAACCCAGGTCACCTAACTCTAGACCAGTGCCATATCAACTCTTCTCCTCTGCCTTCAGTTAGGGAAGACTTGGAAATGGGAAGTCACAGTCCCTGCTTCAACAAGAGTTTATGAGAGATCTGAGAAGGTGACTCACTTTCAGGAAAGAACAGCGAGTGAAAATATGAGAATCTTCATTTCATTGCACCAAGTCTCCTTTTTGGTCTCCAGCCTTTCTCAGGAAGGAGAAGAATGTCATTTCCATCATGCACCAGTCTCCTTTGGAGTAAGGATAGAGCAGAAGTAGGGAACCTGTGACCTCAAGGCCACATGTGGGTCTCTAGGTCCCCAAGTACAGCCCTTTGACTGAATTCAAACTTCACAGAACAAGACCTACAGGACCACATGCGGCCTTGAGGCTGCAGGTTCCCCATTCCTGGGGTAGCAGAAGCAATTCCATTGGGCCAGGTATCTTGACTTGTTTCTTGCCTCCTACTGGAAGAGGAGAAACACCACTCAGTTCAACACCAGACTTCTCCCTTCCAGTAAAGGAGGAGAAAGGTCGACTTGTTCTTAAATGATTCTCAAATTCTCCCTTGGTCTTACCTTTCCATCCCAATAATTCTGGACCTCATCTTCCACTCCAGTGAGGGACTGGAGACTCTCAATACCCATTCTCAGTCTTCCACTGACCAACTCTTATTTCCATTCCCCTCAACCTACCCTACTCCACAATATCCCCCTCTAAAGCTATCCATCCCTTCCTCTGTGCTCTCTAAAATGCCTGCTCCATAAGCAACAAACTTACTTTCATCTTTTCCTTTCCTAATCCTCTGTTTTCTGCCTCTCAGTGAGACCTGACTCTCTCCTGATGACATAACTTCTCTTGCTACCTTTTCTAGCATTGGCTGCACTTCCACTCATTCTCCAACTCACTGATTGAAGTGAGGAAGTTGCCACTCCCAGGTTCTCTCTCTACCACCATCACTGAGTAACCTCTCCACCTTTGAAATGTACATTCAATCAATATTAACCCCCCTGTCAAAATTCCAGTAGCCATTGTCTATCAACCTCCAGGACAATTCTGCTCTTTCCTCAGTGAGTTTAGTGCCTAACTCAGTCTTTCTTTCCTCTCCAATTTCTGCCCTCATGCTACAGGACTTCAACATGCATACTGATACTCCCTCAAACACCCTTACCTCACAGTTACTCAACTTACTCATTTCCAGTGGCCTACTCTTCTACCTGACCTCAGCTACATACAAAGATGTATATACCCTCGATCTTGCCGTCACCCCAAATCCTTCACTTCCATATCTGTGCACTCTTAAATTCCTTTATCTGATCAAAACCCTTCCCTCAGCCTTGCAACTCCAAGCTCTGTTCTTCAACAACCTCAAATCTCTCAGCCCCTCAGGATTTCATCCCAGGCCATCATCTTTGCAGTAGCTACACTCTCCTCCTTTTCCCATTTTGACTCCTTGGTGATCCAGTTTCACTCTACATTGTCCTCTTATCTTGAGTTCCTTGTCCCCTGATTTTACTACCAACCTTCCCCTGCCAAGCCTCCACCTTAGATCACTCCCGCCATCTTTTGCCTTCACTCCAATACGTGTGCTGCTAATTAAAGCTAGAGAAAATCATTAAACTGTGCTAACTGGAGCAACATAAATTTATGTTATGTAACCTCCATTGGGCGCTCACTGCAGCAAGACACCTCCCCAGGAAACTCACTGTGCTGTTCACCGCAGCAGCTTTTAAACCTTGTCACCCCTCCTCAAACCTCTCACGGCTCCTGCTTTCCATTCCCCCACCTTTTCAGCTGAGAACTTTGCCTATTTTACTGGAAAAAAAAAACTTGAAACCCTATCCTAAGAACTCCCTCTTCTTGAATCCTCGTCCAACATCATATGGATGCCTCTGCCACTGAATCCTCTTTCACCCCTGTCTCATATAATGAGGTGACCTTTTTCCCTGCCAGGGAAAACACCTCTACATGTACAAGGGATCCCATTCTATCCTATCTTTTCCCTTAGATTGCCCCCTCTGTCATCCCTACACTCTTACTTGTCTTCCATGTCTTCCTGTCTGCTAGCGGCTTCCATACCCATGTCTCCTCTAACCTCAAAAAAACCTCACTTGATCCCTCTATCCATCCCTATTTGCTCTTGTCCCTTATCTCTCCTCCTTGTTTTGGCTAAATTCCTTGAGAAGGTTATCTATAATAAGGGCTCCTACTTCCTTTCCTCATGCCTGGAATGTTCTCACTCCCCATCTTTACCTCTTGGCTTCCTTCCAGCTAAAGTGCCATCTTCTGTGAGAATCCTTCCCCGATCTCCCTTAATTCTAATGCCTTCCCTCTGTTGATCATTTCCATTTTATCTTGCACACATCTTGCTTGTACGTAGTTGTTTGCATGTCGTCTCCCCATTAGATCATGAGCTCCTTGAGAGCAGAGACTACCTTATCTATTTCTTTGTATCCCCAGTGCTTAGGTCTCTGGTGCATGGTAGGTACTTAACAAATGTTTGTAGAAAGGGTGAGAATCAGGAGTACACTAGACATGCCCGCTCTTATTCATACAGCTCTTTAAGGTTTACAAAGCACTCTCCACCTAACAACCTTACCATCCTATTTGACTAGAATATCATACCCATTTTAGAGATGGGAAAATGAGGCTCAGAGAGGTGAATTGTCTTGCCTCGGCTTTCAGAGCTAGGAAATTTTGGAGCTGAGAATTGAATATAATTCTAAAGACTGATTTTCTTTTTGCCCTGTCACATTTAATTAACGTGTGCTTATTTGAAGTGAATGGAATGCAATGGCAGGAAAGTTTTCACAGATGAAGTAGGATTTTGACCTGGGTCCTGATGGATGATCTCCATATGTGGAGGAGAAGGTACCACAGACAGAGGAGTCATGACTTGACGGTTGAAAAAGAACTTAGTGACTACCTAGTCCAATTGGCTAATTTTACATAGCAGGCTTCCTGGAGGAGGCAAGATTCAAGGATGGGCTGGATTTATATGAAGGGAAAAAATACTCCAGGTTGGCGGAATAGCATGAGCATGGGCATAGAGTTGGGAATCAGCAGGGCTTAAGAAACAGTAAATAAACAGGTCTATCTGAAAAAGAGGATTCCCATAGGTGGACTGACAGAGTGAGATCAGACAGCAGAGGCCTTGAATTCCAGGCTAAATAGTTCAGACTTTCTCTTGGGAAGGAAGCCAGAGTCTGGTGGGAAATTCCCTTCTCCTCCATGGGACCAAGTGAGCCGGCTAAGCGATGGGGTGGAGTAGGAGCTGGAACCAAAAGTGTTGTTGGCCACTGGGTGTCACTAATGTTCTATTCGTGAACTAGGGACCCCCCCCCCCTTCCCTTTCTTCCCCACCTTCCAGACCCTGGGAAAGGAGGGGACTAAAATGCTTATATAGCAGTGGGGGTGGGAAAACCTTAATGAACACTTAGCCTCCACCTGGCTCTGCTTCCCCTAGCATCCTTCCTGAGACCCACTCTTTATAAAAGTACTTAAATGAGCCCCCAGGGTGTGCTAGGCACTATTGGAGGGAGAAAGGAAAGCTGCAGAATTGGCCTATGCCCTGGAGGAATTGATGGTCTAGTTGGGGTACTGGATCAGCACACAGCAAGACCGTGAAGTCATGAAACCCTAGACTGTTGGAGCTGGTAGGTATCTTAGGCCATAGAATGTTGAAAGGGAATTTAGAAGTACATGGAATGTTATAATAAAGGGGTAAATTTTGGGCAGTGTCAGGAAATGCTTTTCTATCCATGGGAGCCACCGTTTAGAAGTGTAGAGACTACCTTGGGAAGCAGTCAGCTCCCCTTCCTCTGAGGGTCTTCAAGACAAGGTGGGATAGCCACTGATCGATGATGGGTTGGACTTCCAGAAGATGCTGGCTGACATACCTCCTAGTGTGGAAATCCTGTGATTCTGTTAATGTGGAACAAATGTTAGAACTAAAGGAGATCTTAGAACATAGACTCTTAGAGCTGGAAATCCAAACCATTTGTGCTTACAGATGAGAGAAATGAAGCATTAGAGAGGAAGGGAGTCAAGATTTTAGTAAATGTGTTCTGCTTACATTAGGTTCATAGGATCATCATAGACTTAGAAATGGGAGAGACCTGTTACAGATGAGGACGCTGAGACCCAGAGAGGGGGAATAGCTTACTTAGGGACAGAGCCCAGGCATAGGACCAAGCTCCCCAGCTTTTCGGCCCTAAGCTTCTCTTTATCCAATTGTAGGTCTCCCAATGAAGTTTACCTCTGTGGGCCCTAGGGTTCTTCCTTTCCCCATCTTTCTGCTGCTGTGCCCCATCTTGGCTCTGGTTTCCTCTTTCTCTGAAACCCTTCCCAGCTCCCTTTCCTCCCTTCCCTTCTCTGTCTCTGTTGCCCTCCTTGGATTATGCATGCAAACAGCCCCTTCCATTAGCAGACATAATCAGGAGTTGGCCGTAATTTGCTCCAGTGTCCACGTACAAATACAGATGAACCGACTCAGTGAGTTTGGGGGAAAAAAGAGAGAGAGACCTGAGATTTCCAGGAGGCTGCACCAGAAATGTTTATTCAACATTTCAAGCTGTGAGCAATTTTGAAGGTTTTTTTGGTCTGTTACTCATGGTTTTTTTTTCCCCTTCTTCTTCTAATTTAAATGCAGCTGAGACCTCAGAGCTGATCTTAGGAAGGTTTAGATTTGAAAACCACATCTTCTGACTTGTTACAGTAAAATGATAGAATCACAGAATGTTAAAACTGGAAAAGGACCTTTGAGATGGAGTCTGTGAGCTCCTTGAGAACAGGGACTATCTTTTATGTTTCTTTGTATCCCTAGCACTTAGCATAGTGACATGCACACAGTTGGTGTTTAATGAATGTTTACTGACCTGATTCAATGCCATCACTTTTCAGATGGGTCAAGTGGAGCCCAAAGTCAGCACAAC
This sequence comes from Pseudochirops cupreus, assembly GCA_028627135.1. Classification (NCBI taxonomy): domain Eukaryota; kingdom Metazoa; phylum Chordata; class Mammalia; order Diprotodontia; family Pseudocheiridae; genus Pseudochirops; species Pseudochirops cupreus. The sequence continues at coordinate 374,761,296 of CM053583.1, read as the reverse complement.
TAGTTTGTCTCAGAGAATTTGCCCCCAGTGTGCTGTGCAAACATTTATGAAAGGCTTCTTGGGGATTATAGAGCCCTCAGCTAGGCACTGAGGGAGAAGTAAAGTTCAAAGAAGGCATAATTCCTGCCCTCATCAAGCTTACAGTTTAGTCATTTGTGGTAGAAAATTGGGTTCTAATCCTAGCTCACTCTAGGTAGAAGATCTCAAGTATCATTGAACTCTCTGGTTCTCAGTTGCCACATAAAGGTCTTGGTAAGAACAAATATGAAAATGTACAAAAGTAACATGTTGCTATAAAATGTGATAGAGAAAAATAAAATAAAATTAAATTAAATAAATAAAATGCGATAGAAATGGAAGGGTGAGGGACTAGCAGAGGGAACAGGTCGGCAGCAGCATTTCTGCAACATAGTTTTTTGAAAGCTGCCCAGGACTTGTCGATGGTGGGACTTGAACGCAGGTCTTTCTAACATGAGACCAGCTCTCTATCCATTGGTCCAAACCACTTCTCACCTGGAGGGAATTATGGCTATTTCCTTGGAGGATTCATATTTCCTTCCTACTGCTTTACAGGGGGTGGGCCTATGCAAAAACTCTTCCACGGCCTTCTTTCTCCAAATGAAATGTTCTTCAAATTACTCCAAGGCCCTTTTGCTCCCTCTTTAAGTCTGGGTTATACGTAGAAGTGGGCTCTGCTTGAAAGCAAATTCTAGACATAAAAGTCTAGAATTTGAATTTTAAAAATTTGCAAACATATCCTGAAACATGCCTTTTAGACAAGGTGAGACCTAGCCTACTTTAGAGGCCCATTTCATATTTTGTTTGTCCCCCAGTCTCATTAAGATAAGAGATTGCCTTTCCTATTCATGCCCCTGGGAAAGACAGAGCATGCTTATGAGGCTTATGGCCAAAGTTGCTGAACATTTTAGATCCTGCAGAGAGTCCCTCAAATTTGTGGGCCCTAAAAGACCTATTTTCCTCAGTTTCCCTGACATTTATTTGTGCTCCCTCAGGAGGCTCCCTTCATGGCTGCCTCCGTGTTCTCCATGGGCTGAGCTACAAAGATGGCGCCACTGCTCTACTGGCCACAAGGCCCCTTGCTCTGGATATGTTGCATGGAGACACACACACACATACAAACCTATGCACACACATAGACACACAAATCGTGTCCTCTAACTTGGAGTACCTATTTGCACAACAGCTGGCCAGAGTTAAAGCTTGCCCTGTAGTCAGAGGGAAGGGTCTAACTATGGCTAAGACTAGAGAATCAGCATGTTCTAACATGACTTAGCTGGTGTTTTGAGAAAGAGAAGCTAAGTAATTATCTCCTCACACTCACCTCCCAAAAGGCAATGAGCATGGAGGAGAATGTAGAAAGGAAAGGCGTCATGGAGGCAGCAGGAGGTGGTATTGTCTCAGTCCTTCATGGGACTTTAAAGGAAGACAAAGCATCAACAACAACCCCACTTCCCCCAGCTATAGAAAGGTCTTTGTTTCTCACACTGACTTTGGAATCCAGGTGGACCTGGAGAGGTGGTTACTAAAGAGGGTTGAAGGACAGTAATCACCTGTGAAGCCTCCAGTCTGTCCTAATGAATTGGGGTTTGTTGGATATTCAATCTAGAAGGCACCTTAGAATATGGAATGTTGAAACTAGAAGAGGCCTTAGAACATAGCTTTTTGTTGTTGTTGTTCAGTCATTTCAGTCGGTGTCCAACACTTTGTGACCCCAGTTTGGAGTTTTCTTGACAGAGATACTGGAGTGGTTTGCCATTTCCTTCTCCAGCTCATTTTATAGGTGAGGAACTGAGACAGGGTTAAGTGACTTACCCAAGGACACACAACTAGTAAGTATCTGAGGCTGGATTTGAACTCATAGAGATGAATCTTCCTGATTCCAGGCCACTATTCTATCCACTGTGCTATGTAGCTTCCCAATGTAGCATGTCAGAACAAAGGATGTTCTAACATAGCAAGTTAGAAATGGAAGTAGTCTTAGGAAATAGAACATTAGAAGTGGAAGAGGCTTGAGAACAGAGCAGGTCAGAGCTGACAGACATTTTGGACAACATCTGGTTCAAGTCCTTTGACTATAGCCCACAGATGTACAGTTCCAGGGCATGCAGCTTGTTAGGGGCAGAGCTGATATTAGAGCCCAGTATTCTCCACAATGTTTTCTTTTTCTACTGCACCAGGATCTGTGACCAGGGTAAATACCAGCCATGAGGACAGATGAGGAGAAGAAAAGAACCTTAGCAGTGGAAGCTATTACTAGTAGAGGGGGGAGCCTTCCTGCCTATTAGGTGGCTCCACTGGAATGTTGTCAGTATTAGGGTTCTGGACAAGTGACAGAGCATGCCTGTTTTGCATTCCACCAGGGTTTGTTGTATCAACATTCCGTCTAATTATCTTTCTTTCCATTTGCTCCGGGGAGTTTTTGAAGTGTAAAGAGATGAGAGGGGCTGTCTGCTTTTCATCTCTGGAGCCACAGCAGCTTGGCAGAAGGAACACGGAAAAGCTTCTTGGAGGTTGGCTGACACATCAGGAACTGGGGACACTTTGGGGTGGTGGCTCATTCCTCTACACCTTTGCCTCCCTCTCCCTTTATCTGCATCTGGCCGTATCTGTCTACACATGTAAAACAAAGTAGAGAGTTTAAGTAGTCATCTGTATAATCCACACTGCCTTTGCATGCATAGCCCAGGAAGTTTGTTTGACATGGTGGGGAAGGCATGCCCCAGTTATCCACTTCCTTTCAACTGTGTAGATGAGGCTTGAACGCCCCTGTCAGGGCTGGCCATCTCACATGTTGGTGCCCTTCTTGAGAGAATGTGAATGGTTTGGTGAACCCTCTCCCCACTGCTGGTAAAAGAAACCTAGACTGATGACCTGAGGAAGGAGGGTCAATAATGTCAACTTTATAAATGAAGAGTGGTACATTATTTCCCTGATAAATGTGAATTTTAATAAGTGGAGAAATATTATTTCTTCCCTAGTAATCAATCAATCAATTTACCAATTCATTTTCAATTCAGTGTCACTCAGGAAATCTCCTATCTCTGTCCTCTGGATTAATTACAAGAACAGTAACTGAATTCCATGATAATCTAATACTATCTATCTTGATGCCAATCAAATACCCCCTTGAGTATCTACTATGTACCCAGCATTGTACTAGAAACACAGTGAGTGCCAGGATTTTTTTCACTTACTTGCTTTAGGAGAAACATTAGGGAAAGATTTGAATTACTCTAGTTTTTGCCTTGCTGGGGAAACTGGTGGATGGTCTGGCAGTATGCTGTGGAATTGGTGGTACCTTGAAGAGAATTTGGAAGATAGAAGGGAGAGAGACAGAGAAAGAAAAACAGTGAGAGACAAGGCACAGAGAGAGACAAAGTCAGAGAGAGAGAGTGAGAGAGAGAGAGAAACAGAGACAGAGAATGGGTCTCCCCATTCAGAGACAGAGAAGGGTTCCAGCTATATCCTTCTATTAGCATAGAGCCATGGGAGAAGACAGCACTTGAGAACTCTGTCAGAGGAAACCTCTTGCCCTGGACTATATAAGCAGTTCTGGGGATTTACATATATCTTTGCAGCTAATGGTTGATTATTCAAGGATTTCAATTTTCTTCCTTTTAATAAAACATTCTTCTATAATATTATTTGCCTGCAAGTGTCAGTCTTGGTGTGCAGAGGGATACAACACATAGTTGAGGGACATAATCAGGGGCTCTTCCCATGGAGTTAAATGCTAAAAGACATACAAGACCAGTGGATCTTGGTTGGTGTTCAAGGGGAAGGAAATAGAAGGAACATTATGGAGGTAGAGGTCAGGCTGAAAGGGAGACAGCATGAACAAAGATGCACAAAACTGACTTTCTTCCTCTTTGTCCCCATTCTCTCTCCCTCCCTCTCTCTCTCCTTATGTGTATGTGTGTTCTCTCTTATTGTTTCTGTCTCTTTCTATCTCTCTGTCTCTGTCTTCTCTCCAGGGTCAAGCACAGAGCTCTGTGGCACTTCATAGACACACCTTTCCATAGTGACACCAATACTTTAATTACCACTCTCTAAACATAGACTTATAATCACTTCCAATTCCACCTAACTGTTCTCTCATCCAGTCTGCATCTTGCCCTCAAGGATGTGGTGATAGAATCTCTCAAATGCATTACTGAAATCCAGATACACTGTCTCTGGTCTTCTTCTGATCTAGTAAATAAGTACTCAAATTGATCTGCACCTTATTGATATGAGTCCCCTCCAATGACCTAGATCACAACTTATCCATGCCTGCCCATCTAGGGCAACTTTTGTCCATGTCCTCCCAAAAGTTGGTCATGGGGGACTGAACCAATGTGCTGGAAGTTTTCCTCCCTTTCTTCTCACATCACAAGGGATACTACAGAGTACCGTGGAGTGCTCTGGCTTCCCCTGTCATTCTTTACTCTTGCCATATGACTAGCCCATTCTCTCTTTCTGCTACATAATTCTTTGATGACATCTTTTGCTTCTCTTCTCCTTCAGGGCTCCTCGTTGGTTATACATTGCAATCAGCTCCCATCTACCATGCACTTTTCCATTGCCCTCTGTGTGATGCTCATCTCCAGTTCAAGGCAGTAGCATTCTGTGTCTGGCTGCTGACCAGCAACATGGGTAAAATGCTTGTATTGGAAAAGGTGGGTCTTTGTTGTTATGAGAAACCAACTTGAGGGGTAGTAAAAGTCCTTTGCAATTTCCTGACAGCAACCCAGCCCTCTCTTCTCCTCCCATTCAACCCAGATCTAGGAAACTAGTCAAAAAAGAAAATGAAGTTAGCCATGAACTCACGCTGACTTGCGGTGATGATCACTTCCCTTGCTAAATGGTCACAAAACAATTGTAGAATAATTCATTCAATTCTGCTGAAGTCAAATTCACTAACCTAGAGTTTTTTTGGGGGGAAATCCACCTTATTCCTCTACAAAGAATGTATGTAACCAACCATATCTCACTCAGACAAGCCATTTGGACGGCAAAAACTATGGTGCTTTAATTCAGTGTGAGGGATCTGTAGAAACGGTATAAAACTGCATAAACTGTATAAAAAGTATAAACTCCACCCACTCAGAGCAACAAATTAGAGGCCCCCAGCCAAGGTATGGAGTCCTGCCCTGTCCAGTTGCAGAGATACTTGGGCATTTTCTCAGTTCAACATTCTCCCCTATTCAGTCCTTTCCATGCTGATTCCTACTGCCCAACCCTATTCCCTATGCTATTTTCACCCTCAAGTCCTCCAGATCCCTCTCCTTAGCTCCTCTGCTCAGTGAGAAGGTAAAATCACTTCCTCTGATTTCTCTGGCCACAGATTTCTCAGGGTTCAGATTGTTTCTTAGGGCATCACTCCGAGCACTGCTTTTTCTACGCAGGGCATCCAGGGTCTCTCTTTTCATTTCCAATTTGTTTTCCTCCTGCCCAGGTTTTCACCAGCTTAATCCTTATTCTCTTATTCCTCATCCTTCTCCTCTACCCACTTGCCTGGTATACTACCACATAGTTTGAAAAATTCACCCTATTCACCTACAAAGAATGTAGCAAGGACAGCTTGTCTTTTTACTTCATTCTTAGTGTTTATGACCCCTCCTGTCCTGTTGGTGATGGAACAAACGTGGTAGAATCACATACTTGCATATGTATTTATTTGAATATGTATTTTGTGGCCACCCCATATACATATAATTGGGGAGACTGGAATTATAGAATACCAAAGCTGAAAGGGACATTAGAAATCAGTCTCTTAATTATCTAGGTAAGGAAACTGAGACTCAGAGAGAGGAAGTAAATTGTTCAAAGTCAAATGATTCGTAAGTGGCAGGATGGACCCTGACTCTCAGTTCAAAACTCTCTCCCTTAAAATGCATCACTTGACATCTTTGTAGCTCATTTAAAAACCAAAAAAAATTCAGTCTCTTTGCTTTGAAAATTTCTAACACAAATGTCATTGAGGGACCAGTTGGTTCCAAAGCAGTGGTAGCCTGGGATTTTTTACTTGAGTTCCTACCCATGTAATATGAGACATTACAAACTAGAATTGGGTTCTTTAGAAGATATAGAATCTAATTCATTCATGCATTCACTGAAAACTTATTAAATTGATAAATTAGGGATTTTTTTATTTTTAGAGCTCAAAAGGACCTATTACCTAGTCCTGCTTATTCTTTTTATAGAGGCAGAAACTGAACCTCAGAAAGGGAAGGGGACTTTGTTTTTTTTTTGTTTTTGTTTTTGTTTTCTATGTTCGGTTTCGTTTAATGCCTGGCACCTCCCTGCAGAGGAGGAAGCAGGCAGCTAGGTGGTAGCAGGGGAGGACGTTCACTTGAAGATCTTGCCCTGATTGAAGGGTTTGCCAACGTGCTGGAAGGCCCCCTCCCAGGAGAAGTACTCTCGGACCATGGTCTGGGCCTCCTCACTGCCAGGATCCAGCTTACGCCACGTGTAGGACTCGTAGTCTACCTGCCAGTCTGGACTTAGCGGGAAGGCGAGTTCCTGGCCCCGGAAAACCCAGACTCCAGAAATGGCACTGCTGTTGTTGGTGCCAAAAAGAATCACGCTGGCAAAGGTGTTCTTCCTCAGCTTGTCCAGGCGCTGGAACATTCCAGTGATAAGGTTGCAGCTCATGAAGGTCTGGCTGAGCTCCTGGGGGAAGCGGTACTCGGCGTACCACAGGGACCAGCCGTCACGGTCAAAGTGCTCCCAGAAGTATGGCAGGGCCACCGTCAGCGTGTCCTCATTGGAGTACTTTCTCTTAAACTCATCCAATACAAACGTGCTCTTGGGCAAGTGGGCAAAGGGATCCTTGGCTTTGGGCTCCGCAGCCAGGGCCTGGTCACACACTCTCCTCCTCAGGGCCAGCGGCTGCGACCACCTTCTTCTCTTCTTTCCGCTCTGTCTGGGCCTTCGGTTTCTCTTCTCACTGTCCCTTCTCTTTTCTTGGGACCTCCTTGTTGGGCTGACTCTCAGCAAACTTTTTAGCATCAAACTGCGCCATCTTCTCGCAGAGCTTCACCTCTCCCAACACTGCCTGGAACTGGGGCTGGTGGATGCAGGTGAGGAACCACGGTTGGTGTTGGGAAAGGCCTGCCGGAACGATGGCTCTAGGACCTGCTTATAGAGCCACAAGAGGGTGCACACAACTGTAATGTCAGCCAGATTCACATGCTCCCCCACCAGGAACGTCCGAGTCTGCAGGTGGGCATCGAGCAGCCCCAGAACCCGCCTCACCTCCTCTTTCGCATTCTCTGTAGCCTGTTTGTTGTGGTGCATGATGCCCAGAGTGGGGAATACTCAGGTGCTGGCCCGAGGCACGACGTCACTGTCAGCAAAGCTCACCCACTGGATCACCTGGGCAGCTGCCTCCGGGGTCGAGCCTTGAAGGTCATCGTTGCTCACATAGTGTGCATTAGCGTTGCTTTCAAACACACAGAACCCATCATCACCCTCAAACGCTGGAACCTTGCCTGCAGGAAATTTCCAGAGGAATTCAGGGGTGCGGTTGGTCTGACCAAAGTGGAAGTGGGGAGGTGCGGACAGCACGCGGATCTGGGCCCCACTGTACTGTGCAGCAATGAGGGCCTTGAAGGCCCGCCAGTTTTCAGGGTATGTGTACAGGGTCCTGGCCGCCATGGTGATTCCGCAGAGAAAGGGGGTGGGGACGTCGGCGCTGCAGCACAGTCAGTCTGGCCGGGGGCGGGGAGGGGGGTGAGGGGGGGCGGACTTTGTTTTGTTCCTATTTGCTACTTGATTCTTATTCTGCTTACAGAGAGTATAGGAACAATCAGTAAGACTTTCAGGGATGGGATTTTTCTGTCCTCATTCCCTATGAACATTAGACAGGGATGCCTTGGCATGACTTGGGCTAAATTAAAGCACTGGGTCCCATGTAGCTCTTTGGGGTTCCAAGTCTGAATTAGCTGCAAAATCATCCGGAGCTTCCCAGATGGATGGCACTCTCCCTATTACCAGGCCTTTGTGGTCTGAAAATGTGATGTTTTAATGATCCATTTTTATAGGCTACAGTTGGGTTTGCTGTAAAAAGCAGTCCCTCAGCATCCCAATCCGGGAGTCATGCAAACACTATTTATGCTAATTGCTTCCCTTCCCCCTTCTGTCTCCCTTGAAAGGGATTCTTCCAAAGGCATCTAGCCCAGGATGCTTAGACGTTACGACTTTGATGTTGCTACAGCTCCGTCCTGAGCCTTCTTCTCTCCTCTGTCTCTGCACTGTCTTTTGGTGATCTCATTAGTTCCCGTGGGCTCAATTACTGTCTCTATACAGATAACTGCTAGATCTAAACATATATATCAAGCTTTAGTCTCTCTGCTGACCTCCAGTCCTGCATCACCAAATGCCTATTGGAAATTTTGAACTGGATGTCTCATAGGCATCTCAAACTCAACATGTCCAAAACAGAACTTCTAGCTTCACCTCTCTGAAACTCATGGAGGCAGAAAAGGTCACGGAACAGCTAGTTAGGGAACAGCTAGTGAATCCTAGTTAGCTGGAATGTAGAGAGTTTAAGTGAAGTAGAAGGAAGTAAAATTGGAAAGACAGGCTGAAGTCAGATTGTGAAGGGCCTTAAATACCAGGTTAAAGAATGCATATTTTATCTTGGAGGCAAAAGGAGCCACTGAGGTTTTTGAGCAAAGGGTTAGGACTATGTTTTAGGAAAGTCATTTTGGCAGATGTGTGAAGGAGAAGGCAGAGAGTGAAGATATGGAGGCCAGAATTAGAAGATTATTATAATAGTCTAGCAAGAATTGATGAGGTGGGTGTGTGAATGAAGATAAGGGGACAGATGGGAGAGGTAATGAGGGTTATAACTAGTATGGCAGATATGTAAGTAGGAAGGAGGTGAAAGATGTGAGAAACATTATGGAAGCAGACAATATGATTTGACAGTTAATTGGATGGAGAAAGTGAAGAAGAGGGAAGAAGACTGAGTTGTTGACCCTAAGTGCTTAAGATAGTTCTATCAACAGAAATACCCATTAAGAAGGGGCAGGTTTGGCTTAGAGGAAGGAAGAAGAAAGAAGAATTCCACTTTGTACGTGTTAAATCTGAAGCCATGCAGGCAGAGATGTCCAACGAGCAGTTGGAAATGTAGGCCTGGAGATCAGAGGTAGTTAATATAGATTTGGGAGCCATGTGTGTTTTTATCTTCTTGAAGAATCCACTACCTTTTCATTTGAAATTGATGGTCTCATAGCCTATCTCCTAGAGAAGGTAGACTTGTCAATTTTAAGTCCCTTCTCCCATGCTCTTCATTCCAGACAACTCCTTTGTCCACTGCCCAAGATATGACCTCCCCGGGTTGAAGAGAGACTTAAAGCAGGTAGACCAACCAGAAAACTCTTGTAATAGTACAAACATGAGGTGATGAGGGCTTGCACCAGTGTCAAAGGAAAGAAAGAACCATACACATGAAATGCATGAGGGTAAAATCAACAGGATTTGTCAATAGATTGGATACAAACAATGAGAGAGAGGGAGGAGTCTAGGACAATGCCTAGGTTGTAAGCATGGGTGGTAAGAAGAATGGTGGTACCCTGGGTAGTAATGGGGAAATTAGGAAGAAAGGAGGGCTTTGATAAAAAGATGATGAGTTCAGTTTTGAATATACTGAATTTAAGGTATCTATGAGACATCTAAGTGAGATGTCTAAAGAAAGAGCTAAAGAGGCAAGACCAGAGGTCTGCAGAGAGAGTAGGGCCAGACAAATATGTCTGAGAGCAAAGACATGCAGTTGAATCCATGGGAGTTGATGGGATGACTAAGTGAATAGTATGGCAGGGGTGGGGAACCTTCGGCTTGGGTGCGGCCTTTCAACTGAGTCTTTACAGAACAAATCATTTTATTAAAGAGATTTGTTTTGTGAAGTTTGGATTCAAAGGGCCACACTTGAGGACCTAGAGGTCCACAGGTTCCCCACCCCTGGATAGAGGAAGAAGAGAAGGGGACCCAGGAGAGTACATTGGAGGATACTCACCTTTAGTGAGTGTGGCATTGATGAAGATCCAGCAAAGGAAACTGAGGAGTGGGATCAAACAGGAGAACCAAGAAAAGAGTGTCACAAAGATCTTGGAAAACAGTTTCTAGGAGAAGAGAGTGATTGATAAAGTCGAGGGCTGTGGAATGGTCAAGAGGGATGAGGATTGAGAAAAGGCCACTGGATTTGGCAATTAAAAGATCCTCTGTAACTTTGGAGAGAGCAAAAATTGAATGATGACATTGGAAGCCAGATTGCAAAGAGTTAAGAGATTGAGAGGAAAGGAAGCTGAGGCATTTATTGTCAATAGCCTCCTCAGTGCCATAAGCATCTCAAATTCAAAATGGCCAAATCAGAACTTCTAGCTCTACGACTCTGACGTCTTTTCCCAGATCCCCAGAGGTACTACTAATAGTGTGCCTACTATAAGGGAAACATTAAGAGAAGATGTCTGACTTTGTGGGGAAAAGGACTAGACTCATCAGAAGAGCTATGGACAATTTCCTATGTAACTATGAGCAAGTCCCTTCCCTTCCCTTGTAAAATGAAGTGTTGATCTAAAGAAATAACTTGCTAGATGCCTCCCTACCTAAGGTGTTACATTTTTTTTATGCAGGGCATAACAACCTGTGGGAAGCCCAGAGCCCAAGGCATTAACTAAGGCCATGGGAACCAGGCAGACAAAAAAATCCCAAACCAAAAGGCCTGTGCCAGCTTGACCAAAGGAGCTTCCACACCAAACTTCCGTTCAGAAATAACAATTCCCATCTGGGGAGGCTTGAAGGAACAGAGCTATTAATGGAGGCCAGGTGGCCAGTGTGGAAATTTGGAGTCAGGAAATCTAGGCTCAAATCCAATTCAGTCACTTACTGACCTTTGTGACCTTGGGCAGGGTCTCCTCTTCAAATCTCAAGTGCCTCCTCTATAAAGTAAAGAGGCTATATTTAATCATTGTTGAGCTGTCTTCTAGCTTTTAAATCCTATGATCTAAGCAAAGGTTCATAACCTTGTCTCTGTCCTAGACCCTTTGGGCAATGGCCTAGTGAAGCCTATGGAACCCTTCCCAAAATCATGTCTTTAAATGCATAAAATAAAATGTATAGGATTACAAAGGAAACCAATCATTAATTGAAATACTTATCAATATATATGTATATATATTTTAAAATAGGGTCACCAACCCCAGGTTAGAGGAATCTACAGGTAGATGGGAGGAAGCTGGTTATCAAGTCCACACAGGGAACATTTAAAATCAGGGTCTAAGGAGCAGGACCATTACTAGGGAACCAAGAGGTCAAACCAATAAGAAGGGGAAGAGTACCAATTACACCCAATTCCCATAGCCACAGAATTGAGGGGGAAAGTTGGGGATTAGAATTGACCATAAACTCTCACAGAGAAGATCTACATCAGGGGTAGAGAAGGAAAGAACTATGACCTTAATTCAGAGTGCTGCTATTGCTAGAACACCTTGACTCAAATTCCAGTTTTGTTGTTTTCTTACCGTGAGACTTTAGGGAAGATATTTCTGCTTTCTGAGCCTCAGTTTTATTGAATTATGTGATTTGTAAGGCCCCTTTTAGCTCTAAATCCTATGATTCAATGGACTAAAGACCCCTGTGGGTACTTAACTCTAAGGGTGGACCTGTGACCTAACCGGTATTTTGAAGGGGGTAATTCTGTCCTTTTCTTCTTCTTCTTCTTCTTCTTCTTCTTCTTCTTCTTCTTCTTCTTCTTCTTCTTCTTCTTCTTCTTCTTCTTCGTCTTCTTTCTTCTTTCTTCTTCTTTCTTCTTCCTTCTTCTTTCTTCTTCTTGTCCTTCCACTCTCACATAGGCCAGAATAGCCATTCTCAGGCCCAATCCAAGTACTTATTAGTATAAGAGCTTTGACCTGCTCAGGGATTCCTGGGTTAGTTTGCCTTTCTTTGGTCAGCTTCATGACCCTTTGCTCCCTGGGGCTTACCAAATTGGTGCCAGGCTTAATAAGGATGCCCAATTGGCTTAGTGGTACCCACTGCAGCTCAGAACTCCTGAGTTCAAGTGATCTACCAGCCTGAGTCTGTCTAGTAATAGAGATTATATCCAGCTTTTCATTGCTTTTTAAAGAATCCTAGAATAAATGTTAGTGGTCCTCAGGACATTAGAATTTAGAATTTGAAGGTACCTTGAAGGCTAGCTAGTCCCATGAGTCCAGTTCTCTCATTTTACAGATAAGGACACTGAGACTTGGAGAAGGGAATTAACTTTGCCAAGATTACAAGGGCAGTAAATATCAGAGCCAATATTTGAACCCTGACCCTTAGACTCCAAAGCCAATGCTCTTCCACTACATGACACAGAGCAAAGTATTCTGATTTTCTCTCCTTTTCTGAGGAATTGAGAAGAAACCACTTCTTTCCTTCACACCCTCCTGCTCTCTTCCTGCCCCCCACCCCCATAAAATTGATCCCTGACTGGAATCCCCAGGCCAGGGTCCAAAAACCAGAATGTTTGATGCTTCTGCTCCTTTTCAGAAGCTCTTGCCCAATAGCAAAGCTAAGAGAACAACAGACACAGAAAATTCTCTCCTCTTTGCTAATAGATGCAAAGTGATGGAAAACAATTTTGCCAACTCGGCAGCTCGAATTACCATCAGGCTCTCAGAGGAATAGTGTCAATTTGTAGCTCTTATTACAGGGTAATGCTATTTCCTTAAAAGTTTGCATGCGCATTTTAATGAATTCATAAAACTTGAACTGTAAAAGCCCCATGGGGGGAACCTGGCAGCTCTTTAATTCCGCATTAAAGCTGAGCTGATGTCAATTGAATTGATTTTGGTACATCAGGCTGGCATGTGGGAGCAGGAACTGGAGCACCTGCCCTTCACCTTGCAAAAGCCACTCTGGACAAATCTAGTGATGGAGGGAACGTCTGTGATGGATCCCATGCGACCTCAGCCAAGTTGTTCTATCTCTCTGAGGCTCAGTTTCTTCATTTGTGAAATGAAGAACTCAGGGAAGATGATTTCAGAGGTCTCTTGAAGCTCTGAATGGTGGATAGAAAATGGAAAGAAAAAACCCAAGGCCATTCTATAGAAAGCTTTTTCTGATCAGTGTTCAAGGGCTGCTAGAAGCTTTTCCTTGGCTCCCTTTGAGTAAGCATGCCAAGGAATGTCAGGATGTACCATGAAGACATCTGTGTCTGGGCACCCTTCCCCAATAATGGGGCACTGAACTTCATTGCAAAGGGTCATATGATTCTTTCTGCATCTGATGTCATCATGACTCAGATCTCCAATTACATGAACTCTAGGTCTTGGATCTTAAACAGCAGATGTCCCACCCATAGACCATGTAAAATGCATCTAGTCATGCCATATAAGCAGCTAATGGTCTTCTCTGAAGTATGGCAGTCCAGATGACAGCCTGTAACAAAAAGGGAGAAAGGAAGGAAAATCCTGAAACCACACATCCAAGTAGCCATAAGCTCCCTTGAAGCCCCACCTACTGTGTACTTCCCCACTCCTTCTCATGCCCCACCATGATTATTGCAAAGGATGAGCTAGCACTAACCTAAGGCATGGTGGTCTTGATGGCATCATGGAGTTGGAGCAAGAACTAGCTGCTTCCCATCTAGGAATAAGTGGGGCCCTTGGTGTTCAGGGTACAAAGTCCCAGCTGATATTTCCCCCCTCACCAAGATGCTCGGCCTAGTTTTCTAATTAGGGCCTGGCTAGTTGGAGAAATAATGCTCTATAATGTGGTAGCTATTTGGAGAGAAAGAAATATGTGTGCATAGGGGGTGTAAAGGGTGATCAGATAGATGCTGCCAGTTAGAACTTTAGAAGCATGAGTAGTGATGATGCATCGAGTCCTTTCAAGGACAATTGGTGTTAGAAGAAGGGATGATAAAGGTGCTCCTACTGAAAGGGGGCCTTGCTGAGGACTAGAAGAACCAACCGACCTACCAGTTAATCACTAAGTGTTTGACGAATGCTGACAGTGGGAAGAGCCCTGGTCTGGAGTAAGAGGACCTGGGCAAAATCTTGTCTGTGCCACTTCCTTGGGAAAGTCATTGAATTCCTCTGGGACTCAGTTTCTTCATTTGTAAAACTAGAGAGATGGACTAGATGTTCTCTAATGTTTTTTCCAGCTTAAAAGCCTAAACTCTGGGCATGCTGAGGGAAATAAGAGAAGGTGAAGAGAGAGGGATCCTATTCTCAAAGAGTTCACAGTCTGGAGACTGAGAAAGAATTAAGTCACATGAACATTTGGACTAAAAGCAATTGAATATGACATTGGTACAGGCAGTAAGGGATGCAGGAGATGAAAGAATTGAGATTACCACCCTGCCTGGAGTAGAAGACACTGTTGTATGATGGAAATAGTTCTGATCTTGGAGTCAGACAACCTTCATGAAAAAAGTTTTTCCTAGTTTACAGGGAAGTAGAATTAAGAATCCAGAGAACAGCAACAAGGGGGAACAATTGTGTAGATCTCACTGGATAATCAAATTGTGTCATTCTGTCATTGTCGGCGTGTGTTTTTGTCTGCTTCTGACTGCTAAGTAAGTTATGCCTAGATCCCCAAATAGAGATAGGGAGTCTAGCTAGCTTCTGGGGAAGGAAACAGTGGGAAGGTAAAATGAGGTGGAGAAATCTTATTAGAGAATTGGATTTCATCTTGTCTCTATATGCTAAATAAACCAAACCTCATCCTTCAAATGGGGCTAGAGAACCTGGTATATGGTAATATGCATTTATGGAGGGAACAATCTGATGATCGGTGGCAAGGGGAAATAATGTGAGTGGATCTCATTAGATTTGGGTCTTACAGCTTACAAATAAACAGTTTGCCGTTGCAGTTAGCCATAAGGCAATGGCAGCTAGTGCAGTGGATAGAGCACCTAGCCCGGAGTGAGGAAGAGCTGAGTTCAAATCTACCTCAGATACTTACCAGCTGTAGGACACTGTGCATGTCATTTAACCCTGTTTGCTTCAATTTTCTCATCTGGAAAATGAGCTGGGGAAAGAAATGGCAAACCACTCCAGCGCCTTTGCCAAAAAAACTCCAAATGGGGTCATGAAGAGTCAGACATGACTAAAGTGACTGAACAACAACTAATAGACATACCAAAAAGAAGACAAAGTCCTGCAGTCATCATGTTAGGCAAATGCAAAAGGCAAAAAGAATATTGCAGTGACCCGGAAGAGGGTGCTATTTCTGTGCTTCTGCTAGAACCGTGTAGAACCTAAGTATTTACAAAGTGCAAGTTGGTCTTTTTTTCCCAAAGAGTAAAGGAAAAGGATGGGACAGAGTATTGCATGGAAGAATGGAAGAAATCCTTAAAGATAAAAAGGAAGGAGGACCATTGAACATTTGGACATATGTAACCCATGACTAGCTACTGCAACTCTAGGTTTGTATCAATTGAAGTTCAATCTTGGCAGAATGCTCATTAAGGAAGTCTCTTTAGGCTCAGAACTGCACTTTGGTTTTTCCCTGTTGTTCCCTTGGGAACAACAGAATTTGGAGCAACAGAATGTCTAGTTCTCTAAAAACAAAAGGGCAAAGCAGCTTTAGTTTCCATGAAAACCTTCAGTCTAATAAAACACCAAATATTGGGCAGACTTTATTTAAACCAACAAACAATCGAGATAACATTTCTTCCTACTCAGTGAACCCACTTCCCAGAGACCTATGTCGTCCTCCCAACTTATAGTACAATCCTGGGATTGAAGGTTCACCAGAGAAGAAAACATTTGGAGTTGCTAAAGATTCAAATACCCTCCTCCCCCACTGATCCCACCTCCCCTAAAGGATTGATACCACCTTCCAGATCTATAAGGCAGTAGATTTGGAATCCTCCACAAGAAGAAAGTACTCAGTGTTGCCGAGAGGCAATCCCTTTCAACAGACTGACACAATCCATATACCTTGGAGTACTGGTGAAGAATGAAGTCTGGGATTGCTCCTGTACACCATAGCTCTTTTCATTACTCTTGCTTAGCTCCAGCTTTTGTTCGGTCCAGAAACTCTCTTGCTATACATAGTTTCTAGGAGTACTTGGTTTTCAGTGGAGCATACATATTTAAGTTTCCCTGGATTACTGTTTTCTAGAGGAGCCACTTGGCTGTGCAAACTTCCTTCCAGGGAACTGAGTCTGTGTGTGTTCAACCAACCACTTTCTGTTCAACCTCCTGGCGCTTCTCTCAGTTCCTTTGTATCTTTGCTCTTCCTTTAAAAGACCAACGCCAAAGGGTATGACTTAATTGTGACTCATTCATCTTCAATGTGGTGTCAGTGGAGCCACCCAAACACTGACAAGAAGCATTCCCATCTTATCAAGGAGATATCACCAAAACCAGAACAAAAGGTTCATCTGAGCAAGTAAAGACTTTTGCATCTTATATAAGGAAGCATCAGTGAAAGAACCAAGACCTACTAGTGGAACAAATGAAAGCACTTATACCTTGTATAAGAAGACATCATCAATGCCAGAAGTAAAGGTCTCATCTGTGGAGCCACAAAGACCCAGAACAATACCTGAGTGTAACCACTATAAATAATTCTGAATCACTTCCTGCAAAGAAGCTAGACTATAGTCCAGTGGCTTCTTGTCTTCCGAGGAATCATGAAATGGTCCCACAGGTACTTCCAGGAAAGAAATTGTTTAGTAATGGTCAGAGGAAGTAGTAGTGACTGAGGGGCACTGGGGTAGTCATTTTTCAACTAGATACAAAAAAAAAACCAGTCATAAAAAATATGTCTTCTTGGAGAATGTATTCAGGAATGATGGAGAACTTCCCAAGAACCTAACAACCATAGTCCACTTCTGCTGACTCCATGTAGGGACAAATGGTTCTGCTGAAGGGAACCTAGATCAAATTACTAGGGATTCTGATATCCTAGAAAAGAAACTTAAGGGGGTGGCTAGGCGGCACAGTGAATAGAGCACTGGCTCTGGAGTCAGGGGGACCTGAGTTCAAATCCGGCCTCAGACACTTAACACAAAAGGCTAGCCATGTGAACTTGGACAAGTCACTTAACCCCAATTGCCCTATATTCCCCCTCCAAAAAAAAAAAGCAAAAAAGAAAGAAAGAAAGAAAAGAAACTTAAGGTACAAGTGTTTTCTTCATTTCCACAAATGAAGCAAAGTGATTCAGAAGAAAAAGGCATTGGGAAAGGAAACATTCAGAAGATGTCTGAAAATAAGATTGAGATTTCTTGACCCTCCCACTACAGATATGATCAGCTCTTGGTCAGAGGATACCTAATGACAGGCATAAAATATATATTTGCCTTGGTTCTTAAGAATCCTATCAAGGGAGCTTTAAATTGAAACTGAGGGAGGAAAGAGAAAAATTTCAATACCTATATACAGAGAATATTAGATTTACAATGGAAAGAAAAATATCAATGAACAGAACCAGCAGGTCATAGGATATCATATCCAAAAAGAAGTCAGAAATAAAAACTGAGGTTTAGATGTCTATTTATGAATGAACAAAGCAGGGCCATTGAGCAAGATGAACTACAAACCCTAAACCCTAGGGATGAGGAGACAAAATTGACCTTGTAGCTATCACTAAGATGTGATAGAATGGATATCATGAATACAATAGACCTCTAATTGGCCATACTTCATTTAAAAGGAGCACAATAGATGGAAGGAGTAATAGAGTAGCATTGCATATTAAAAATAATATACTAATCTGAGAAAATTCAGGAAATGAGGGAGAACTGGTGAAGCATACTTGGTTAAGCATTAACAAAAGTAGAAAAAATATAACATTATTTGATTATATATCAGACCACCTGGGCAGAAGGAGGAACAAGATAAGATATTTGGGACACACATCACAAAATAAGATATGGTATTGAAGAGGGATGTCAGTGAACCGAATATTTGATGGCTCTCTCTCTCTCTCTCTCTCTCTCTCTCTCTCTCTCTCTCTCTCTCTCACACACACACACACACACACACACACACACACGCACGCACGCACACACACACACAAGCAGTATAGCCTTGGATTGTAAGCATAGTCCTATAGGCTACAGTGTAGCCTTGTATCTTGGACTTGTTTTAATGAATAATTTCTTGTTTGAAAAGATGCTGGAAATGATGTAAGTAACTACTATTTTGGACCTGATTCTAACAAACACTCTAGATTATTGAAGAGCATATTTCAAAAGGCTCATAGAATGAATATCTGGATCCCATGAAATAAAACTTTATGGGGAAGTCAGACCAGGAGGGTTAGAAAGCTCTCAAGAATGAAATTCTGAAGACACAAAAGAGAAGTAGCTCTGATAGGGTGAAAAGAGGTGTCGTCTATAGAGACAGATATGGATGCACATCAGTCAGTTTATCTATAAAAAACACATGTACCAAAGATGGAAGCAAAGATAGGCAAAGGAAGAGTAATACAAAGGCACTGTATGTTCCTATAAGATTATTTCAGGAGCCCTAAGGTTCAGAAAGAGCTAAGGCTGGTAATCAAAACTAAGAACAACAAAAAAAAATTTTTTTGTTTTAATTTTTAGTTAAAGAAAAAATGAAGATTAAAGAAGGACTGGGATAGCTGAATTGTTTGCTATAGCTCTGGATGTAGGCTAGACATTTGAATTCAATTAAATTCAATTAAAAAAGCTGGGATCAGGAAGGTCTGAATTTGAAACTGTCCTTAGAAATGTACTAACTTGGTATGCCTCAGTTCTCTCATCTGTAAAATGGAGATAATAATAGGCTTCTAACTCCTGGGGTTATTGTAAGGATAAAATGAAATAATATTCATAAAGCATTTCACAAACCTTAAAGGAATTATTATTATATTATATAATAATAATATATTATATAATAATAATAATATATTATTATTATTATTATTATAATTCCTTGTAAAGGTATAGAGACCATGAGCATGGATAATTTAAACCTAAAAATTCTTTTCCCTAAACTAGCATTATTTAGGGGAGAAGAAAGATATCATTCTAGCCCATAACTCTTCTCTGAGGAGACCACAATATCTAGCCTTGTGACCCCAATCTCCTGTTCCCCTCTTGGCAGAAATTAAAATCCCTCTTGGAGAAGAGTGGATAAGGGAGATTCTAAAGATATATCTAGTCACACTTCCTTGGAACCAGGCAAAGTCATTTGGACACACAGAAACATGAGCACAACACATATACATAGATAATAAACATGTAGTTTACATGTGTGCATATAAAGAGAGGGGGAGGGAACGAGAGAGAGAGTACAAGAGAGCAAGAAAGAAGAGAGACAAAGAGAAAGAGAGGGGGAGATAGAGAGGCAAAAGAGAGAAAGATGGGAGACAGGTAAAGAAAGAGGGAGAGATAGAGAGAAAGAGACAGAGACAGAGAAACAAGAGACAGAAGAGAACTGAGGCCGTGGGTTTTATTGCTGGCTCTGCTCTTAGAGAGTTAATGGATTTCTTTATTGATATTCTTTCTATTTTCCTCTTGCTGTTCTCTATGGTATCTGGCTTAAGCAGTTTCTCTCTCCTCTTGATGTTTTAGTTTAAGGCTCTCTTGATCTGATTCTTAAGATTTGAGGCAAAGATTTTTTTAACTGTCCTTCATTAAGTGTGCTCTATCCCTATCCAAGAGTCTATCATTACTATGATTCAAGCTGTGGTGCAGCTATCCAAATCCTAATCATGGGTACCATCTTCTGAAAGAGCTTCTCATTTTCTAAATTTCCCTTTCTCTTCTGCAAACCTGCTTGCCTCCTGACCCACTGAGTCAAGAGTAAGCAGAGTCCTTGCTCCTTGGTCCAGCAACTCTCATCCTTTGAAGTTCACTCCATCAGTCTCTATCCCTTGGTATGGATCTCTTTTTTTTATAGTCAGCTTTCAAGTCACTCTCCTTCCTTTTTTGGAGGATTTTCATAACTGCCTCACAGTCTTCCTATCCATTCCAACCCCTACTCTCATACTGGGGAATTTTAACACATGTGTTGATGTTCCTTAGAATACCATGGTCCACAGTTTATCAACTTCCTCAGTTCCCATCACCCACATTTTCACTACATTTCAGTCTATACACAAGGATTTCCACACAAGAATCTTAAATTTCACTATAACATGTAACTGAGCTACTTTTATGATTTTGAATTCTAAAATCCCTCCCCCTGATCATAACTCCCTGTCCTTTCATCTTTCCTCCTGCCTCCCTCTTTCTAAACTTGTTCTTTTAAAAATAATTTCATTAATAGCTTTTGTTTTTACATCACCTTGATTTCTCCCTGTATCCTGCCCCCTCTTCCTCCCAGAAAGTCATGTTTTATAGCATTTTTTAAAAAGGAAAGAGGAATAAAAGAAAAAAATCAGTAAAACTGATTTTAAAAAATCTGGCATTTTATGTACTCTAATACCCATGGACCCTGAACTCTGTGAAGGAAGAGTGGGAGATATCTTCCCATATCTCTTCACTGGGGCCAAATTTGCTCTTTATTATTTCACACCATTCATAAATCTGTTCTTTCTAGTCTCTCTCTAGCCCTTCCTATTCTAGCAATCTGTCACCCATGCTCAGTACTGTTCCCTTGGTAGCCTTGGCCCATAGATCCAACATAGCAGTCCTGGCCTCTTCCCTCTCACTCATTCTCTGTATCCAATCTGGTGCTAAATCTTGTTGACCTTCACTCCACATAATCCACCCCCTTCTCTTCACTTATACCACCACTACCCTAGGGCAGTTGTTTGTATGCCCTTACAATCGCCTAATATACAGTAAGTGCTGTGTGAGTTCTTAATTGAGGTGAAGATTAATTATTTGTATCCTTGTTCTCCTTCCTGCCCTGCTCTACTCCTTCTGCTGAGCAAGCCGAAGATATTGCCTCTGACATCTGCTATCAGTTGAATTACACACTGTCCTCTCTGTTCTCCAAGTCCTTGCTCTCTGATCCTAGTGAAGCTCATACCTTGCTCCATTCCAGCTCTACTTTACCCCCCACTGCCCATCTTCTGTGCTACTAAAGTGCTGCTAAATGCAGCTGTCAGAAATCACACAGCCTCTGTCCACTACAAATTTATGTGATCTAATCTCAACTAGGCCTTCCCTGCTGCACATCAATCCCTTTATCCTTCCCTGATTGAGTATTGCACTCTTCGTAGCAGCTGTTCCAAACCTTCTCTTTTCAAGCCTGCCATATCAACTCCTTCCATCTCTCTTTCAGCAAAAGCCCTCTTACTTTACTGATAAAATAGAAGCCATATGCCATGTGCTCCCTCTTCTCCTCTCTTCTGTGCCTCAGACCCTTCTGCATCATTACTCATTATCTCCTCTTTTACTCCAGTCTCTGTAGACGGGTGTATCTCCTCTTCTTGACAAATCCAACTACACTCCATTCTCTCTCCATCTCTCTGTCTCTCTCTGTCTCTGTCTCTCTGTCTCTATGCATGTGTCTCTCTGTCTCTCTACATATATGTGTGTGTTTGTGTGTCTGTCTGTCTGTCTTTCTGTTTTGGGCAGACCATGCTTCCAGTGATCCTGGTTTTCATCGTGGGAATCACTCATGACTTTTCCCTCTCCTTCTCTCCTCAGATCCAATTCATTATTGATTCTGTCCTCACAACATCTCCCACATCCATCTATCCCCCTTCTCTCCATTTACGTAACTGCTACCCCAGTTCATACTCCAATTACCTCTCCACTGGATTATTGAACTATTGTCCTAGTTGATCTCTCAGCTTTCTCCCATCCTCCACACAGATATTAAATTCATATTTCTAAGAAAAAGGTCTGACCACCTAGCCTTAGATGACTCCCCATTTCCTCCAGGACAAAATTCTAACTCCTCAATCTGGTATTTAATGCCCTTCACACTTTGACTCCCCTCTTTCATGTTGCTCCTCTTTATGAACTCAGTGACCCAATCAAGCTGACCTCCTGGCTATTCCCTGACTTTGTCATTCTGCCTCTAGTCTCTGAGTCTTTGCAACCTGTGCCTTATGCCTAGAATACTTTCCTTCCTTATCTCCATATCTTGGAGTTCCTACTTCTCTTCAAGGCTTGGCTTAGGTTCCGCCTCTTATGAGAAGCCTTTGCTGAGATTCCTTGACTCCATAGTACTGTGTCTTTGTCATCAAACTATAATGGCATTTACTTACTTGTGTCCATATTGTAGCCACCTACTTAACTCTCCTGGAATGTAAGCTCCTTGAGTTCAGGGACTTTATCATTTTATCTTTGTATTCCCCACCTCCCAGCACCTAGGATAGTGACCAACAAAAGTTTCTTCCTTACAATAGGAGTACTTTGTTGAATTGTTGCCTTTGAATTGAGGCAGAGATCCAATTACCAGCTACTTGACATCTCCTTCTATCTTTTCTGTTGTTTTTTCTACTAATTAGGATTCAGATGTCACCTCCCATCTCTACTGGCAAAATTGGGACTTAAACCTTAGACTCTCTCACTCAAAGTCTACCACACTGGCTCAGTTGGGAGGAACTAGATTTCAGAGGGCCTTGAATGATAGACAGGGGGTTGAACTTGAGACCAGTTAGCAAATATACCACTTTTCTGTCCATGAAAAGCCTGCTCACTTGTCCTTTAAGGATCTCACTCAAGTCCAGTCACCTCCATGAAATCTCTTCTGTGACTCTCCACAGTCCAAACAGATCTCTACTGATGCCTTCTAGACAGAGAACAGGGTAGGGGGACTAACAGTCACACTTCTTGGGATCTTTCTGAGAACTTTCCCAAGCTTGGTGTTTGTTACAGGTCATAGAACACCCTGGACTTTTCTTTAAAAAAAATTTTTTATTGATTGCTTTTGTTTTTAGATCAAATTCATTTCCATATATCTAGTTCCCTATACTTTCCCATATACTGAGAGACATCTCTTATAACAAAAAAATTTTTTATAAAAGTGGTTTAGCAAAAACCAACCAATATATCAATGAAGTCAGACCACATATGTAATATTCCAAATGCTTGATTCTCTGCCTCTGAAAAAAATGAAATGAGCTACATTTTCTCATATTTTCCCCAGAGTCAACGTCCTTAGTCATTACATTTACACAGCATACAATTTTGGGGAATTTTTGTTCTCTCTATTTACATTATAATAATTGAATATATTGTTTTCTTGATTCTGTTTATGTCACTCTATATTCATGCCACATAAGTCTTTCCAATGCTTCCTGAATTCTTGTTGAAGGAAGAAGGATGAGTAGATCCTCCTGGTCATACCCATCACTCCAAAAAAGATAAGATGATAGACTTTAAACTGGTCAATTCTAGCAATGGAAAAAGCAGTAGATGTTGACTCACAGGACCAACCCCACCCCTGTGATCTTGTGCAAATCTCTCCTCTCAGGAAAGTCCTGCTCCATCCAGTTTCTACCCACAACTCAACTCCACCTTTTGCTCTATGGACAGCAGGCAAATCAGTACTACCATTGTTTCTGGAAAGGGTATGACAATTGACTGCTCTATGGTTCCAATCACCATCCTCCATGAATTCCCAGACTAAAACTCTCTTCCTTGGCCACTACTGCCCTATATGTATTGTCTCTCACTATTATAATCTAAGATCATCAAGAGCAGGAACTGTCTCATTTTTTGTTTTGGATACTAGAGCTTAGCACGGTGCCAGGCACATAGATTGGTGCTATTAAATGCTTTTTCATTTATTCATTTATTCACCCATCAATCCATCCATTTAACTATCATTCCATCTATAGGATACACAAGGTAATGTCTCATTCTGTTCAGTGCTACATGCTAAAATCCTAAAGGAGTTATGTGCCCATCATTACCCCGCCACAAACCCTGAAAAAAGGAATCACAGAATCATAGAATTTCAGCATTGAGACCTCTAATCTCACTCATACCTGAAGAAAATTACCCTGTATAACACACCTGACAAATAGTGGTCATCTTTTGCTTGGAAACCTCCCAAGGCAATCCAGTCCATTTTGTGAGGAAGATTTTTCCTGACATTATGACTAATTTTTTTTTTTTTTGTAAATTCCATGCATTGCTTCTGGTTCTCTTCTCTGGTGCCAATTGGAGCAAGAGTAATACCTCATGGATTCCAAGCTGAAAAGAACCTAAGAAGCCATCAGCTCCAATCATCTCATCTCACAGATGAGGAAACCAAAGAGATTAAGTGACTTGATGAGGGCCACACAACTATTAAGTGTCTGAGGTGGGATTCAGATTCATGGCTTCCTGAAGCTCAGTGTCTAGACACTATTCCATGCTGCCAAACAATGACAGTCCTTCAAATACTTGAAGCTGACATATTCCTCTTGCATCTTCTTTTCTCCAAGCTAAACATGCCTAGTTCTATCAACTGATTCTCATAATTTGGGTCTTGAGGCTCTTTATCAGCCCATAAGGGAGCTGAGAACACAAGGAAGGTCATATAGGCAGTGAATGTCAGAGTTAAGATTCAAACCCAAGTCTTCTGATTCTGAGTGAGGGCTTTTCCCATTATACCACATTATCTCCTAGTGTATTTGCTATATCTTCCAGTTTTGTTTTTCTGCAAATTTGTTAAGTATGTCATCTATGCCTTTAATACCAGGCTTCGACAGACATACATTAGGACTTCAGAGCAGCTCCCAGATAATATATTCCCCTGCACATGCTCTATGATCCAATTATATTGGTCCCTTTGTTTTTGCTTGTACAAGACATTTTATCTCCCAACTCCATGCATTTTTTCCTAGATGTTTCCCATTCCTGAAATTATCTCCTTCCTTGTCTTTGCCTCCTGACTTTCTTTACTTCCTTCAAGTCTCAGCTAAAATCCTACTTTCTGCAAAAAGTATTTCCCAGACTCCCTTAGGGCTAGTGCCTTCCCTTTGGGATTATCTCCAATTTATCCTGTCCATGTCTTGTTTATACATTGTTGTTTTCATATTGTTTCCCTAATCAGACTGTGTGTGTCTTGAAAGCTGGTACTATCTTCTGCTTTTCTTTGTATTCCCTAGTGCTTAGCACACTGCACATAGTAAGCCTTTAATAAATGCTTGTTTACTTGATTTGACTTGGACAACTATTCGATGGTGTTTCTTTTTACTCCTTTAGAAGGAAAAAAGGTTTTGTTTTCCCACAAGGTAAAGAGATGCTGTAGAAATGATTTCTGCATTATGGAAGAGTTAAACTAGATGCCTTCTGAGGACCCTTTTAATGCTGAGATTCTGGGATTCTCTGGCTCTAAGATTTTCTGATTCTACAATTCTCTGATAAATTGTGGCGATAACAGCTCTCATCTATAATAGCTCCCTTTACAGTTTACAAAGCATTTTTTGCAGTAACCTTTTGGGACAGGTGGTAGAATTATTAATATCTCCATTATACACATGAAGAAATGGAGGACCAGAGAAGTTGGGACTTGTTCAAGGTCACATAGCTAGGTAAATGATAGAGATAGCAGCTGAGCCAAGGTCTTTTGATTCAGAGTATAATACCATCCTATGTTAGACTTTTTTTGTTATATGGAGTCATGTTTCATTCATGATTTAACCTACAGTACCTGGGAATCCACACAGTAAGGGACCACATGATAGGACCATAGATTCAGAGCTAGAGGGGGCCTCTGAGATGTTTTCCAACCTGATCATTAATAGAGGAGGAAACTGAGGCTCCAAGGGATTGTCACATATTAGCAAGCCTCAGAAGTAAGATTTTAACCTTCATCTTCTTGACTTAGTCCACAATGCCAAGTTTGTTGCTGTCTATTTGTTCTTCTGATCTGTTTAAGCCTCAGATTTCTGAAACTTTCTCCATTAAAATTAACCTCCTAGAACACGATGTTTTCAGAAGCCACATCCTTGTTCAGTGCAGTTAATATTCAGAGTTAATCCCCATTTCTGTCTGTTGGCACTAGTCTTTTTCGTTTCCTTGGAAACAAGTAGCTCTTTCTCATTCCCCATCACCTTGATCTAGATTGCTCTGAGAACATTCCCTAGACTTGTAGGAGTAGGAAAGGTTGAGTGGGAGCCATAAGGACCCTCATAGATTAAAGATTATAGATTGTATAGAGATCATAGATTAGAAAGGATCTTAGGGAGTTTAGAGTTGGAGAGGAGCTTAAAGGTTACATAATTCAATCTTCTCATTTTTTACAGGTGAGGGAACTGAAGTCTAGAGGGATGATATGATTTATTCAGTTCTTCTGACTGTAAATCCAGTGATAAATCCAGGCAGTGCATCCAGAGCAGAGCTGGACAAGCTCCTTCCTGTCCTCCAAATCTCCTCACTACTGGCTTGTCAGCTCTCCTAAAATTTGAAGGTAACACCTTTGTCCCCTTAATAGACATTGTACTGGATAGTCCTGTCACTATGGTTCATTCTGCTAACACTTCATAAATGTTTGTCATTTGTATATCAGATTATAACTCCTGATTGGCTGAGAGAATGTTGAGTGCCAATCTATGTGAGGAAAGAAGGATTTTTTTTTTTGCTTTTTGGAGGAGAAAAAACAGGGCAATTGGGGATACGTGACTTGCCCAAGGTCACGTGGCTAGTAAGTGTTAAGTGTCTGAGGCTGGGTTTGAACTCAGGTCCTCCTGACTCCATGGCCAGTGCTCTATTCACTGCACAACCTAGCTGCCCCAAGAAGAAATTTCTTGATCTTAAACAGATCAAAGGAACAAATAGACAGCAAGAAACTTGGCATTGTGGACTAAGTCAAGAAGATGAGGGTTAAAATCTTTGAGAGAAGCAGTCATGAGAGGCAACCATGAACTTTTTTTTAATTATTTTTTTTGTTTTCAACATTCACTTTTATAAGATTTTGAATTACAAATTTTTTCTTCCTCCCTCACTCTTTCCCCTTTTCCCTCTCCAAGATGCCAACAATCTGACATAGGCTATACACATACAATCATATTAAACATATTTTTGCATTAGTCATGTTGTGAAAGAAGAATCAGAACAAAAGGGAAAAACCACGAGAAAGAAAAGAATGTGAAAACAGTATGCTTTAATCATATGCATTCAGACTCCAGAGTTCTTTCTCTGGATGTGGATAGCATTTTCCGTAATGAGCCTCTTGGAATTGTCTTAGACCATTTTATTGCTGAAAAGAGCCAAATCTTATCAAAGTTGATCATCATGCAATGTTTCTGTTACTGTGTACTATGTTCTGGTTTTGCTCACTTCATTCAGCATTAGTTCATGTAAGTCTTTCCAGTTTTTTTCTGAAATCCACCTGCTCATCATTTCTTATAGCACAATAGTATTCCATTACCACAACCTGTTTGGCCATTCCCCAATTGATGGGCACCTCCTCAATTTCCAGTTCTTTGCCACCACAAAAAGAGAGCTACAGGCATGACTGCCAAGTGACTGCCAAGAACCCTTGGAGACATAGACATGTAAAGAATCAGCATTAAACATATTCCCTCGATTTCCAACCCTAAAGATTGCTAAGAAATGACCTGACACTCCTCCTTGGTGAGTTTCTTCTCCCTTTGATTGAGTAGATATCTCATCTCCTGCCAGTTCTTTTTTATTCTCATCTATTCTTTGGTCTATTCTAGTCCTTATAGGTTCCCCAATACATGTTTACTCTTTGCATTGACAAAGAGGTTTACTAGCTATTGATAATATTTTTGTTTGTGTGTATAACCAGAGAGAATGGGAGGATGGGAGAAAATAAGCTAGAATTAGTAAGCAAAGTATTATCCTACCCTTGAGGATGATCAAGGAAAAGTGTCATTTTTCCTAGGTTCCCTGAAGTATTATGCCTCTAGACTACCAATATTTGAAGTGTGGTGGGTAGATACAGTTCTATCCCAGTATCCCTCTTGGAAATAGGTGAGAGAAAAAGCTAATACCTCTAGCCATGGCCTTTTCCTTCACCCACAAAGGAAAAAATCAGTTTCCTTTACAGAAGAGTGGACTACATCTAAGATCACGTACCTATCCATGCCACACTTGAGCTAGTCATATTTGTGTTTAGACAACCCAGACATACATCTGTTCCACCATGATTGTTTCAGTTTTGGCCTCTTAAAATTCCCTATAAACATGCAGGCATTCTCAGCAAGGGTAATACATTAAGATGTTACCTGTAACATAATGAGGAATCAAGAAGAAGGGGATTTAGTGAGGAAGTGGGAACAAGGACTGGGACATAGGATAGGTGACTGGGAACATTTAGTAGAGAGAGGGATCACTAAGAGGAAAAAAAGAGCTTTGAAAGGGGACATGGGAGGCAGTATAAACAAATATTCCTAACTTCATAGTTTTGCTGATAGCTGGCTCTGAATGGGGCTCAATGTAACATGGCCTCATATTTCCAAGCCTTTAGTTGATAAGTTAGCTCTGGGTTTTCCTGTGGCCAGTCCAAAGTGTCCAGTCCTAGTTTTCCCATGAGAAGTGGCTGTAAATCAGAGCCTGCCTGATATTTGAGATCCAGGGCTGAGCCCTATTCTGGGATTACTGCCAGAGGATGTTAGCTGCCTTTTTTGTATAATTATACATTTTTAGATACTATTCTTTGGGTATTGGAATCAAGGACATGGTTATCTTCAAGGCCTAATTGACATTACTGTCCGGCATCTTGAAATTAAACAGAGCAGTATTAGAAAACTTGTGACCTATAATTACCTTCTTTGTTTCATTACTCTATAAAAAAACCTTGCTCATGGTATCAATAAACAGATTGCACTGATCAAAAAGAAAAAAGGAAGTTCAGTGAGTGCAGTGAAATAGATTAACCCTTGAAATATATGAAGGCAAAAGTAAAACATAATTTTTATCACCTGACACTTAGCATAATAGTCATTGCTTACATTTACATAACGCTTTATAGTCACAAAGTCCTTTAGCATCTATTGCCTCATTTACTTCTCACAGTAAACTGAGTAGGCAGGGCCAGAATTAAGATCCCTGTTTCACAGATGAAGAAACTATGATTGAAAGAGGCTCAGCTATATGCCCCAGTATCACACAGTGAAGGAGACTGAAAAACTCAAGCCTAGAATCTATTGCTGAGAGTGACTTTAAGGTCCTTCTGTCCAATTCCCCCATTTCATAGATAAGGAAACTGAGTTGAAATGACGCACCCCAGGTCACATAGTAAGTAGTGGAGTCAGAATTTGAACCCAGACCCTCTGGATTCAGCCCTTGTGCTCTTTGGATTGTACCACTCTGATCTCCAAGCCCCACTTCTGACTCCAAGTCAGACACTCCATCCATAATGACACAAGGATCCCATTCAATGACATACAATCTGCACTCCAGACCATTTCTACTTCTGATATGTGAAGCAAAGAAGGTGATTTTCAGGAAAGTTATTGCTGTTCTCCTCTTATTAATATCTAGAAGATATAGATGCTTCTATACAACCAGACTAACGTCCAATGTGAAAGTATTTGTAGATCCTATACTTGATTGCATGCCACCATGGGGGGCAGGGAGGGAAGGGAGAAAATTTGAAACTCAGGGGATTGTGGAACTGAATCTTGTAAACTAAAAGTAAACAAACAAATCAATAAAAGATATAGATGATGGATTCCCCAAACCATGGTCTTCTATTAAATCACCCACAAATCTCCCTATTTTGTTTTTGAACTGTATAGGGAAAACATTTTAAATATTAGTTTATTTTGTTCAAATATGTTTTAAAGTGTTCTGAACCACAACTATAAAAAGGAGGGATCTAGTCCCATTAAAAAAGAAGCAGGAGACTATACACCTAGGAAAGACTTAGAGGGCCCTGCTTTGGCACAGAATATCCCTTTGAACATAAATGTAGCAGCAGCAGGGAAGGAGACTGGGGGACCAAACTGAACAAGTCTACAAGGAAGGATGCCAAATTAACCTTTTTCTGATTGGAAAAAGAGGACATGCCTAGAGAACAAAACATATGTGATTATGTGATTTGAGTCTTTTTGTTTTTGTTTTTCTTTGGTCTGGCCACAAGGATAGAAGGCACAAACAAATGGCTTTTTGTTTTTGTTTTTTTATAAAAGGAAGTAAATGGAATCCTGGGCTCCAGAGGTAATTAGGAAAACTAAGGAGGTAAATTGATGGCTTTTCTCTGATGAGGGCAAACATCTAATTAAGGGCTTATCTACAAGGGCCTCTTAATGCATACCCCCAAACAGGACCCACCTGCCTCTACAGTGGCCCACTTGCCCTAAGATTTCTTTCCCTACCTTTCGACAGGCATAAATTAAGCTATGGCTATGCCACTATGTGGCCACCCACAGTGTGTTGGCCAATCAGTTGGTGGGGCATAAGGATGGGGGAGGGAAGCATAGTGATCTTTTTGGAGCCATCTTATCTCAGGAAGTCTTTCTGGAGGAGAAATGAGGTTAGCATGGGGTATGAAATGTGGCATGCCCAATAAGGTAGACCCAAAATGCATGGTATATTAGAAAGAACAGTAGATTTGGAGTTAGAGACCTGAGGTCAACTGGGCTAATCACTTCCCAGAGGTGTCAAACTCAAGGCTTAGAGCCCAGGCCTGGCCTGAGCCAGAATAAAACATAATTGGAAAATATTTGACAAAACAAATAAATATATAATACAACATAGATAGTGTAAATGTGTGGTTTTCTAAGTTAGTGTGCCTCCAGCAGAGATCAGTTTCTGTTTGAATGGGATACCACTGAACAGGATAATTTCTAAGTTTCCTTCCAGTTCACTTAATGTCTGTCTACCTGCCTTCGTTTCTCCCTCTGTGGAGTAGGAATAAAAATAGCATCTACATTCCCGGTGTTGTTGTGAGGATGAAATGAATTAATACTTTTAAAGCATTTAGCAAACCTTATAGTGCCATACAAATGCTGCTGCTGCTGTTTGATTATAATTATATTGCCAGAGATTCTTCTACTATACAAAGGACCCAGGTATACTTTGCAGGTTTTCTTGCCTTTCTGGTTCATTGTCCATAACCAAATAATCCCTAGATGACACAAAGTGTTGTTGCCCACCCCCATCCCTCACTGCTCCCCCAGCTAGCTCATAGTTCACAAAACTAAAAGTAGAGAAAGTTTATTTACAGGCTACAGAAGAGTGTTTTTATAGGAGCTCAGAGGATATACTGACACCCAGGGATAAACAGCACATCCCCAGAGGCTTCCATCCAGATATAGCCTCCTCCTGGCAGTGGGCTCCCGCAAGGGGCTGCCTCGACTCTTGGCACCTTCTATAGCTTTCTCCCGACGGGAGGTGTCCGTGGTAGCCGACACTCCCCCTGCAGTTTCCCTGCAGTTCCCACATGGCTTTGTGGGTCGTGCCTTCTCTTTCTGCTCTCTAGCTGGGTAGTTCCTCTGAGTCATTCTGTGATTTCTTCTTTGAAGCTTGAAGCATGCAGTCTCAGTAGCCCATTTTCCAGGATAAAAGTCTCCCCGCCAGCTCTCTGTCTCAGTGTGGTAGCGGAGGACATAGCAGATTTTCATTGCCATGGTATTCTTAAAAATCATCAGTGCAAAATTTCTATGTTGCAGATAGGTGGCCCAGTGAATAGAGTGCTGGATCTGGAATCAGGAAGACCTGAATTCAAATCCAGCCTCAGAAACTTACTTACTAGCTGTGTGATTCTGGGCAAGTCATATAACCTCTATTTGTCTCAGTTTCCCCTGTAAAATCGGAATAATAAAAGCATCTGCCTCCCAAAGTTGTTGTGAAAATCAAATGAGATAATAATTATAAAGCACTTAGTATGCTAAATGCCTGGCACATATTAAGAGCTACATAACTGTTTATTATTATTGCAATACAGTTCCCACCAACTTCTGGATCCACAAGATTTCATACAGAATCAGGGCTACAACTCATCATACACATCTTAAAACAGGTCTCCATCCTGGTCACAAAGTTGGACCAGTGTGAATCTTAATCTGATGCCCACCTCAACCTATTTCAAATGAGCCTAAAAAGCTTGATACCCTTTTCCAATTTCCTCCCAGTTGTTTCTTGGGTCCTACCAGTCCCCCTGAGGTCTAGTGGGTGGGTTTATTCCAATTAATAGAACACTGGTCCTCCAGCCAAGAAGATCTGAGTTCAAATTCAGTCTTAGTCTCACTAGCCATATCACCCTGGACAAGTCACTTAACTTCTGCCTGCCTCAGTTTCCTCATCTGTAAATGGGAATAATATCACCTGCCTTACAGGATTGTCGTGAGGAAAAAATGAGGTAATATTTGTAAACTTCTTTGCAAATCTTAAATAACTATATAAATGCTAGCTACTATCATCCTCATCTTCATCATCTTCATTATCATGATCATCACTTTGCATAGCCCTCCCTCCCTTAAATTCAATTCACTTGCAAGTCTTGGCATCACCTTCCTGATGTCATGGTCCTCTTCAAGAATGAAGGACAAACAATAACATTATCACCATCTTCATCATCATCAGCTTCATCTTTATCATCATCCTCACCATCATCATTTTCCCCATCATCTTCCTCCTCCTCCTCATCATTATGTAGAGCTACGTCTAAAGACTTCTACTTCCCTACAACTAGGTGGAGAGAGAACTAAGTAAAGCAAAGAACTTCCCCCAGAGCTGTTGCACAACTGGAAAACAATTAGCCCCCACTTATACTGTGAGCCTATGCACTGGAATTATGTACTGCACACACAGAGGGGACAACAGCATTAAGCTATTTAGCAGGCCAGATCAGAGGATTCAGAGAAGAAGACATAGGAGCTGAAGCTAAGAAATTAAAACAGGGAAATCACAATAAGGTTCAGGACTCATACTCTGGTAATACTGTGGCTCAATTTTCATGCACAACTTTTCTTCTTCCTGGCCATTCTTATATATAAGGGCCACCCAAATGCTGACACCTCTGCAGTTGTTGGGATAAGATAGCACCCGCTACCTGGATTCTCCCTTCACCTAATTACAATATTAGAAATTCCATTATGAATGAGTCACTTTGGGTTAACAGTCTTCCTCTCTTAAACTGCAAATACCTCTGGGAGGATTAAGGGACTATCAGTCAGTTCCACCTTAGTATGAATTATTTGCCACAGGATTTAGAGCAGGAAGGAACCTTAGAAATGACCTAGTCTAATCTTCTCTTTTTACAAAAGAGGAAGCAAGAGCCCAGAAAAGTTAAAGGACTTGGCAAGGGTAGAAAACAGCTGAGCCAAAATTAAAACCCAGGTTATTAGACTACAGATACAATGTTCTTTTTTTGCATTTAATAGTATTTTTTTCCAATTACATGTAAAGAGTTTTCAACATTCAATTTTATAAGATTTGGGGTTTCAAATTTTTTTCTCCCTCCCTTTTTTCCCTCCCCCCCCCCAAGATGGCAAGCAATCTGACATAGGCTATACATGCACAATCGTATTAAATATATTTCCACATTAGTCATGTTGTGAATGAAGAATCAGAACAAAAGGGTAAAACCACAAGAAAGAAAAAAGAGAGAGAAAATAGTATGTTTTGATCTGCATTCAGACTATATAATTCTCTCTCTGGATGTGGGTAGCATTTTCCATCATGGGTCTTTTGGAATTGTCTTAGATTGTTATCACTGATCATCGCACAATGTTGCTGTAACTATGTACAATGTTCTCCTGGTTCTGTTCATTTCACTCATCATCAATTCATGTAAGTTTTTCCAGGTTTTTCTGAAATCTGCTTGCTCACCATTTCATATGGAACAATAGTATTCCATTACATTCATGTACCACAACTCATTCAGCTATTCCCCAATTAATGGACTTCCCTTCAATTTCCAATGCTTTGCCACCACAAAAAGAGCTGCTATAAATATTTTTGTACATGTGGGTCCTTTTCCATTTTTTATGATCTCTTTGGGATACAGACCTAGTAGTGGTCAAAACCATTGTTCCTTTTTTCACACTGACCAGTCACTGCATCATCACATTCCTTTCTTCCTAGTATTTTGTCAATCAAACCTCCTATTCCCATGCTACAGATGGTTTTTTAATCAGAGAGAGGAGGTAGGTACTTTTGGA
The DNA here is from genome assembly GCA_028627135.1 of Pseudochirops cupreus. Lineage (NCBI taxonomy): Eukaryota > Metazoa > Chordata > Mammalia > Diprotodontia > Pseudocheiridae > Pseudochirops > Pseudochirops cupreus. The sequence goes on along the minus strand of CM053583.1, from coordinate 374,727,351 downwards.
CCTTGGAGTACTTTGAATAGTAGGGCAGGCCAGAGTAGAATGCTACATTAGAAGGATTAGGATGAGGATATTTCCGGTCTGAGAAAAGGTACATTGGGAGGTAGGAGAAGGTGACAGAATTTAGGAGAAAGGTAAATTATACATGTTTCAAAACTTTGCCCAGGTCCACATACCACCTCCTCCCCACTGCACCATCACCCCTCTGCTCCCAGGGTCCAGTTCTATTCATTACCAGCTTATATAGGTTGGGCGGGGGGGTACCCCAGAGACTGAATGTAAATATTGTTTCTCTGGAGAAATGAGCAGTCTAGAGAGATGTGGTCAGGTCTTGCAGTGAAAGCCTCATGGCAAGGTTAAATCCTTGTTAACAAGGTTCACTGGGATGAGGGCTTTGATGATATGTCCTGGATATGGTATGAGCTTTCTTTGACCTGTATACACAGTGACTCTTTAAAATCACATTTGATTATGATTGATTGACTCATAGTTAGTCATATACTTGACCCATGTCCTTGTGCTGCCCTTTAAATAGAGGAATAAAACTGCAATAATGCTCACCTCTGCAATTCTGGCTCAGGAGTTCAGGGCTGTGGTGAGCTAAGAGGATGGACTGTCCCCACTATTTGGCACTGATGTGGGTCTCCCCGGGGATCCCCAAGGAGGGGCTAACTTTGGGTTTCCAAATAGAAACAGAGCAGATCAAATCTCCCATGCTGATCAGAGGGTGATCAGGCTTAGGGGACTGGGTGAAATACTGAAATAAGTGTGCCTACCTTGTGCCAGACTTTGTGCTAAGTGCTTCTACAAATATAATTCCATTTGATCCTTACAACAACCCTATATGATGGGTGCTATTCTTATCCCCATTTTACAGTTGAGGGAACTGAGACAGACAGAGGTTAAGTGACTTGGTCAGGGTCTCACAGTTAGTAAGTGTCTGAGGTCTGTTTTGAACTCAGGTC
>CM053583.1:374716389-374721389 GCA_028627135.1 Pseudochirops cupreus | reverse complement strand
TAACTCCATTTATATCATGGACATCGTATTTCTTGCCTTCTCAATGGCTAAGGAAGGGGCTGAGGGAGGAAGAGAATTTGGAATTGGAAATTTTTTTTGAAAAGAAAAGGAGTATATTGCAATAATCCAGCATGAAATGATGAAGATGTGATTTGGGAAATGGTTGAGAGAATACAAAGAGATGGTCAGATACAAGTATAGTACCTGGGGGCAACCCCCAACTTGCATTTCCATCAGACAAATGTATCCCAGGTTCAAGGTATTCTTTGAGTGAGTCTGTATCCACTTAAAACTGTATTTTATGAGCTCCCATCCATAGATTTACCTCTAGCATAGCTAGAGGTGGCTAGGTTGCATGCTGTGAAGTCAGGAAGATCTGAATTCAAATCTGTCATTTATTAGCCATGTGATCCTGGTCAAGTCACTTAACCTCTGCTTACTTCAGTTTCCTCAACTGTAAAATGGGGGTAGTAATAGCACCTACCTCCTAGGGTAGTTTCTAAGATCAAATAAGAAAATATTTGGAAAGAGCTTAGCTCAGTACTTAGTACATAGTAGGTGCTTAATGTATTCTTCTTTGCTTCTCCCTCCATTAGCCATCAAAAAGACACGATGAGTTCAAAGCAAAGGCATTCAAGAAAAGTAAAAACACAACATTATTCCTATATACCTTGTGCATATTTTGCTACCAAATATACAAATTATGAGTGGAAGAGTAGACTAAGTTTATAATTTATTTATTTTTAGTTTTCAACATTCATTTCCACAAGACTTTGAGTTCCAAACTTTTTCCTCTTCTCTCTCCTACCTATCACCCCAAGATGGCAAGCATACTGATTACCCCTTCTGCCCTCTCTTATATCCTCCCCATTCCCCCTTTACTTTCTTGTAGGGCAAGATGGATTTCTATACCCCAAAGTAGGCATATATAAGGAAGCAGAATGTAGGGATACACCTATGGAAGTGTAGATCCCACCTCTGACACTCTAAACATGATGTATTCCTATGATGTCATTGTGCTGCTCCAGCCAAGCCCTGCTGTCCCCTGGTCTTCTTCAGGCACTCTACTTTCCCCTAGAACAGTTTCTGCTGTTCTAATGGGCACATAGATGGTGACCTACGTGCACAGTGCTGCTGGCTAACAATTCCACTGGTCACACGATCTCTCCAAATTCATACAAGAAGAAGCCCAGAAAGATGAAAGAACTACGTTGTGCTAACACAGGGAGCATCAGAAATAGGATGTGAGGCTTACCATGGCTACTTCTCAGCCATAGATCAGAAAGTCAGCAAGTCAATTCAACGAGCCTTTATTAAGTACCTAGTGGGTACTAGGCACTAAGTGCTAGCAAAAGCCTTTCCTGGAGGAAAAACCTTTCTAGCCTTTTGCCTTAAGAAGTTCAATCTTTGATCTAGTCTATCCATCTCTCCACCGTAGGCATTTTCATTGGTTATCCCTCCTCACCTCAGCCTTCTGGCTTCCCTGACATTCCTCAGGCCCCACTAAAATCCTATCTTCTACAGCAAGCCTTTCATAATTCCTCATTTCTAATAACTTCCTTCTGTTAATTACTTCCACTTAATCCTGTATTAAGCTTGTTTATTCATAGTCATTTGCATATTGTCTCCCCCATTATCTGATGAATTTCTCCAGACCAGAGATTATCTTTTATCTTTCTTTGCTTTGTCTCTTTACCTTTCTTTTACCTTTTTCTTGTGCTCTAACGGTGCCTGCCACACAGTAGGCACTTAATAAATCTTTATTTACTCACTGACCATCTGATTCCTTCAGAGATGGACCAGATTCTTCATCTCCACCTTTGCCCCAGGCAGTGACTTCTTTAAAAAAAAAAAAAGGGGAGAAGAGTCCTTCCTAGCTAAATAGATAGTGCCTCTATGCTTAAATCTGTCTGTTTAAACTAAACTTGGTTCTCCTGCTTGCTCTTCTCAAGACTTCATTGTAGGTTAGGGTGGGCATCCCCTATGCTTCCTAATTGTTCTCTAATGGCCATATGATACCTAATTATCCTCTACTCCAGAAGCTGACTACTTTACAAATTGCCAGAGCCTTAAGGGTCAGGACTCCCCAAGTTTATTGATTCTAACACCCCTTCCTCTTTCCCATGCAAGTGGAAAAAGGGATAGGGAGAGAGAAAATGTTAAGCTTAGGGAATGTCATTATTTTTACTCTGATTGGCTCCACTCAGATTTTATTATGTATTTGTGACCAACAAAGACTAAATGTAGGGTGAGAAGAAGAGGAAGAAGTCAAGGATGACCCCAGATTTTAAGCTTAGTGATGGGAATGTGGAAATCTGGAAGGGGTGCTGGTGGCAGGGGGGAGGGTGAAGATCAGTTATGTTGAGTCTATGACACACATCCAACTGCAAATGTCTAATGAACAGAGACACAGTTACCAGGAAATAGTGTTGCATAGAGAAAAGAATAATGGATTTAGAAACAGAAGACCTGGGTTCAAATCCTAATTGTGTTATTGCCTGCATGAGTGTGAGGAAGTTATTTTCACTTTCTGGTCCTCTCCTTGTAGGAATTTGGGTTCCTTTGTCTTAGTGCCTTCCTTCTTAGATTATCTCCCATGTAGCCTGTATAGATCTTATTTATACATGATCATTTATTTGTATGTTGTCTCCTCCATTAGAATGTAAGCTCCTTGAGGGCAGAAACTATTTTAGCTTATTCTTTATGTACTGATTACTTAACACAGCACTTGGTGTCCAGTTCACATTTAAAGGCTTGTTGATCTGACTTGAAGTTACTTCTTTCTTACCTCAGTTTCCTTCTCTGTAAAATGAAAAGAGTGATCTCTAAGATCCCTATCTAGACCCTATGATTAAGCAAAATGAAGTCCTGGGAAAAGATTGGAGCTAGAGTGCCGTGTGATTTCAGAGTGCCCTGTATACAAGTGAAAGTGATAAGATCTCCAAGGGAGAGGACTTATGAGAAAAAAGCAGAAAACTGAGCAAAGGACTGAGCCTTTAGGTGAGCCTATGCTGGGGGAAGTGGAAAAAGAAGCGGTATCAGTGAAAGGGACAGAGTGGGAGGAGGGGAACACAACAGTGTATTATTGCAGAAGTCAAAGATGGGGACAGTTCCTAGAAGCCTGGGGAGGTCCTTGGTGTTAAATGTTGCAGAGAGGTGGAATGACAAGGACTGAGGGAACATCTTTTGGCAATTGGGAAGTCACTGGTAACTTGGAGAGTCTTCACTCTTCCACATAACCCAGAAGACCCAAAACAGAAAGTTCTCGGCACCAAAAGCCTTGGCACTGTCAAATGGTTCATCATCAGAAAAGGATATGACTTTGAAGCAGTGCTGAGTGGCCTTTGTAATATTTTGGGGGGTGATTTTATAATTTTGAAACATTGCTGCAACTTCAATCTGTAAAAAATCTCATTTGTGTTCAGGCACCTAGGTATATGATATCAGTTTGTGAAAAGTCACCCTTCCCTCCCCCCACAGCTGTAAAGCATTAACTCTGTCTCTCCCCTGCCCCCAGCCACAAAGCATTAACTCTGTGCCTTCCCTGCCCCCAGCCTAGAGGTATTTCCTCTGAAACCATTAACTCTATAGCTATGATAACAAGAATCTTTTCAAGGCACTACCTCCTTTTGTTCTACTAAACAAGACTCATCCATTTGCAGACTGGATGGGTGCTCCTCATTTAAATTTGACCTCAAATCTGACCACTGGTTGACTTTATGACGTTTCAAGGCAAAAACCACACCTCCAGCTCAAAGCACCCTGCAGTTTCTCCCAGTGAATTATGGGCAAAGCTGATGCGCAGTTGATGTGAAGGGCGCGTGTTCCTTTAAATATTGGTCACTCCCTGGCTCCTCCCGGGCCCCTCCCTAACTCCATCTCTGTACACCTAATTAGCCTAACGAACCTATGACTGACAGTTTTGTATCTTTAAAAACTGCCTCTCTGGCCCCTAGAACTTTGCAAGTCGTCTTTCTATACCCCTGACCGCTGAAGAACATCACACTTTGCAGGCTTTTTCTGACCCCCTTGCACTTGGCAGGCCATCCGCCCGCTGAAGAGCATCACACTGACTTGGTAACTCTGCCTTTAATATCTATCAGCTTGTAGGTCTCCTTACCCCACCCCTTGCCTCAGTGTAACAATAAACCCTTGTAACTCTGCCAAGATTGCTTAAGCCTGGTAATTCTTTTCAGACTCGAACCTAGAAAGGATTTCAATAGAAATCTCCAATACTTATACCTCTTCAACTTTATTGGTGGAAATTACATTAAAGAAGGCATATTACCATCTGTTTTTCCACTGCACCCTGAGGACTGTGGGAACTTTCCATCTGACTGACAACTGAAACCTACTCTTTGTGTTTTCTCCAAACGTGAGCTCCTTGTGAGCTGCTTAGTGCTTAGCTTAATAAACGTTTTTTTTTCATTCATCCATGACCTTGTGATATAGTCCTGCAGTGCATCTCCATCGCTGTATCATTTTATTCCCCGCAACAGCCTAGCATTATTCTCCAATTTGGAGATCTCAATGTGTCCTCCCTCTACTGTACCATTTATAAAAATGCTTAAATATTTAAGACCAGTGCTAACCCAGATCTCTGGAAAGCTTCATTGTTTATATTCCTCCATTCTGAGAAGAGTCAGTTTCCCCTTACAGTAATTTTTGGTCTTTAAATGAGTTCTTTATTCAGGGCAAAACATTCCCCTTCCTTGTCCACATGTTTAATTACCCTCAAAGTCACTCTTTTGCCTTTCCCTCAGTAGCTTTTGATTATGTTTTCAATAATCCTACACTTTATTGAAGTTGCTACCAGCTTGTCAACTATGGAATTGCAATTCCTGCAGCTATAACTCCCAGGGTGTAATAGTAATCTGTTTAGCAGGATACTTAGCACTTAGTACTAAGTGCTAAGTGTGGAAGGGGCAAACCCTGTCCCACTGTTGAGAAGGCATGAACTCCCCTGTTGATGTGGAAGAAGGGGATTGGCTGAGGTGTGT
>CM053583.1:374674801-374715889 GCA_028627135.1 Pseudochirops cupreus | reverse complement strand
CTACCCTCTCCCCCAATCTGCCCTCCCTTCTATCATCCCCCCTCTTATTCTCTTCCCCCCTACTTTCCTGTAGGGTAAGATACCCAGTTGAGTTGTATGTTATTCCCTCTGTTCTTCCCCTCCATTGTAACAGCGTTTTCTTGCCTCTTTTATATGAGATAATTTACCCTAATCTATCTCTCCCTTTCTCCTTCTCCCAATATATTCCTTTCTCACCTCTTAATTTTATTTTTTAGATATCACCCCTTCATATTCAACTCATCCTTGTCTATGTATACATGTACACATTTGCACACACTCACATATATATTTATACACACATACAACCTCCTATATATACATATATGTATGTGTATATATATATATATATATATATATATATATATATATACATACATATTCCCTTCAACTATCCTCCTACGAATACAGCACTAGGACTCTTCCTTTACCCTTCCAACAGAGAACCCCACTGACCTTTTATTTTCTCTTTGGTGCTTATGGGTTGAGAAGTCTGGAAACTGCCACAGCTGCTGGTGATTCAGTCTCCTGATGTCTGTTCTGGACAGTCTGGGCCACACTGGGGCCGGAACCATGGCTCATGGGGGACTGTGCTCAGCTCCCAGCACGTGTTGATAGACCTTTCCTGTCAGCCTGCCAGGCTACCTTCAGTGGGAGATTTGTTTCTCTGTCACTTTGTGGGTTCTATAGCTCCAAAATTTGTTTAAAGTCATTTTTTTACAGGTATTGGAAGTGGTTGGAGCCAGAGCCCACGCCAAGTTTGTGCTTTTACTCCTCCATCTTTACTCTGCCCCCTGGGAAGGGCTTTAAATGCCAAATAGAAAGCTTTATGTTTCATCCTGAAAGTAGCAGGGAGGAACAGCAGTTTGCTGAGTAGGGGATGATATGACCAGAGCAGCACTTTAGGAAAATCATTTGATTGGGCCTGTGTTTTCATTTGTAGAAGGAAATCCCAAGTGAAGAAACTCTCTCTAGCAAGACTGGTTGGCCCCCTTTTCTATAACTTCTACTCTTAAATTGTTGCCTAGAGCAGTGAAAAGTTAAGTGACTTATTCAGGGTCACAGAGCCACACTTGAACACAGGTCTTCCTGGATGCCTCTTTAGTCAAAATCCTGAGCTATCTTTCCATTTGTCATGGTTTGACTCAACATATCTGGAGTGCCACAAAGCCTATTTTAACTTAATGGCATTCCTCTGATCAGCTGAATTTTAAATATGGGAAAGAAGATTTAGTGTTAGTCAAATTTAAGCCCCTCTGTCAGTCACACCCTGAGTCCCCTGTAATAATATTTCCTTGGAACACATTGACACAATTAGGCAGCAGGTATGTCTGTAATGAGTCCAGTGAAAGTCATGTTTTCTTTCTTTTTAAAAAAATATTTATTTTATTCTGAACTTGAGAAATAAAACAAGCATTTCTGTAACAAGTGGTATAGAAAAACAGGATTACACCTGAAATTGCAGATCCATTATGTACAACTTGCTATTCCTTTCAAATATACAACAAAGTTAACATGTGGCTTTCTTTTTTTTCCCCTTCTCCCTCACTCCAGACTTTGAGATGGCCACCATTACACACACATCTCTCTGTCTGTGTGTGTATATATACATATATATACATATATATACATATGTATAGATACATACACACACATACATTTGTGTATATGTTTTTTATGTATATATATGTCAGTTTTTTCTGGATTCAAACAGATTCTTCATAGGATCTTGGAGGTTAATTTGGATATTTACAATAGTCAGAATGACATGATTGCTCAAAGTTGTTCTTAAAACAATACTGCTATTACTTTATACAATGTTCTTTTGGTTCTGCTTATTTGACTCTTCATTATTTTGTGGAGGTCTCTCCATGTTTTTCTAAAATCATTGAGCTCATCATTTCTTATAGCATCATAAACATATGCCACGATTTGTTTAGCCATTCCTCAATTGATGGGCATCCGCATGAATATTTTAGAACATGCAGATTCTTTTCCATTTTCCCTAATCATCTTGGGAAATAGACTTAATAGTGGTATTGCTGGGTCAAAGGTATAGGCAGTTTAATAACTCTTTGTGCATAATTTGAAAGTTATGTTTTCTTACTTAATCAATAATGTAATTCAGTGTGCTGTGCATAGTGTTAAGGGTTAGGAGAAATACCAAGAAAAAAGAAAAGACCAAATCTCTGTGCTCATGAAGATGAATTTGGTAGTATTAACAAGGGACTTTCCTGGCATCCCCAGCAACACCTGTTAGTCACAGTCAGAAATATGACATGCTAAGGCAGTGGGGAACATTGAAAAAATGCACAGTTTAGGTGTCAGGAAACCTGAGTTTGAGTCTTAGCTTTATTACTGATTACTGGGACAACCCTAAGCAAGTTTGTAAAGTGGGAGGGTTGGACTTTGTAACCTTTGTGTCCTCTTCTAAGTCTAAATCAATAAAGCTATATGCATAGATAATTGTGATGAAAAATAAATCATGGGACCAGGAGTACAAAGCCTATAGGAAATGAAACTAGACAGATGGTATTTTATACTTTATTTTTTCAATTAAGAAGCATGTATTTTCTCTTCTACCTCACTCTGGAAGGAAGGAAGGAAGGAAGGAAGGAAAGAAGGAAGGAAGGAAGGAAGGAAGGAAGGAAGGAAGAAAAGGAAGGAGGGAAGGAAGGAAGAGAAAGAAAAGGGAAAAGGGAGGAACCAAGGATGGAAAGAAGGAAAGAAGATGGAACAAATATAGGTAAACGAACAAAACAAAGTCCTTCATTGGCCATGCCCCAAAATGTATATCTGCTTCTGTTATCTTGAGCCCAATACTTCCCTAGTTAGCATGGGTTGCATACTTCATTGTCACTGCTCTGGAATTATAGACTGTGTTGATCATCATTCTTAAGTCTTTCAAAGTTGTTTAGACAGACTATATTTAAGAAAACCTTCATTGTCTTTAGACTTGACATCCCAACCTGATTCCTATGGCTAAAAGTAGAAAAAAGAGAGAGTGGTTAAAAAAAAGAGTAAAAGTGCTTATTTATTAAGGATTTATTTCCCATTCTCTCAACTTCCTCATGGTATTGAGGAGATTCTGGTTTCTCAGAGGGCTATACCAGCAGAGCATAAACTCTGGCAGGTTTCATTGTGCTGAGAAGACTTCCTATAATGTGCTGGCAACAGATGAGTCTGCTACTGGAAGACCAGCTTGATTAGAATTAAAGAAACATGTCACTAGCATTGGGTGGCCATCAGGGAAGGAAATCTTCTTTGGCCATGGCAACTCATGAAACAAAGAGAAAAATTTTTTTACATGTTGTTAAGTCCTAGAATAGAGTCCTAATGCTATATTCATAGGACTTGGATTAAAATCTTGCCTTTGATACCACTTATGTGTCCTTGGGAAAGTCATTTAACTTCCCTGAACCTCATCTACTGCATCTGTAAAATGAAGGATTAGGAGGATTAGATGGCCTTCAAGGCCCCTTCCAACTCTAAACCTGTGATCTATGATCTTAGGCATCCACATTCCTTTTCCACTATGGCTGGGATGACGTGGCAGAAGAGAGATAGAGAATGCTAAGAAACAATCTTTATGCTATCTATAAACAACATGAGGTGCTCTGAATGTGAAATCTTTGTCCAGTTGACATACCATTGGGAGAACAGAACTTTACTCATCAATACCAGTATTCCTCATCACAAATAAAACCAGAAGATGAAAAAAAAAGTTGTAACTAAATGAAAGGATGGCTCACAGATTTTCTCTGAAAATGTCATAGAAGGATTTGATGGAATGAACTTCATCCTGCACCCCAAAGCAACAACAAGCATCACTTCAAGAAACATTGGTCCCGTTGCCTTGCAGTGCCCATGGCAAACATAAGCAGCAAGGCCATTTTGAAGAGTCTCCACTGTTTCAGAGAATTAAGAGACAGAGAAACTCAATAAGGACATTTATGAAATCTCCAAGCCAAGTCAGCAGTCACTTTGATATTCAGTGACTTAAATGGAAAGGTGGACAAAGGGGAAGGTGGTTTAAAAAAAAAAGTTGGAAAATGTGAGTCAGTACTGAGAAGTGGAAGTGATCAATAAATGACTGGAAGGCTACAGAGAAGCCTCATGTCTATCATGAATATGTAACGGGAGGATTGGCCAATGAGGGCCTAGTGTTTGGAGCATGCTCAGATCTGCTCTCTTGATAGGCTAGACACAGCATGCACAAATATTCATTGCCTATTGTGATCTAACCTGTGGGACCTTGAAAGCCTCATCTCAGTCAGATGTGACAGAGAGGTGTGAATAATATGATAAAATGTTTTCTAATTAGCTGTAGAGCTGAAAGGACTAATAATTCAGAAGACACTGGACTGGAACTGATGTTTGCATACAAAAAAGACAGTCAATCTCTTTTCTTCTTGGTGTGGGTAAGGCAGCACTTCTGGGGAGGGATTGCTAGATGGGGAGAAAATTGGCTGATCTGTCTCCGACCTGGGTTACCATGTGTCCATGAGCACATGGAACCTCTGTTTCTTTTGTATTAATTTTTTCCTGCTATTAAGTGCCTTCCAATTCTAAGAGGGGTTCCTAGGCCACTATGAAAGTCTTGGAGCTCTCTCAGATCCATTAGAGGTCTTATCAGAGGTGGTAGCAGTAGTTACCTGAATGGTATTGATCAATAACAGAGGAAGCACTTGCAGATGAATGTGGAAACAAGTTACTTAATAGCGTTAGGGATCATGATCTTCTCATGATAGAGAAAAATTCTGGTTATGGATTATAGAAAAATACTGATCCTCAAAGTCCAACAAAGAATTGTACACAAGGAGAACTTCCACAGGATTCTGTAAAGGGTGAGAAGCATTCCTAGGTCTAGGAGTTTTGAAATACTCCTTTATCCCACTTGTTCTCTACACAAGTGCCTGACTTCTGTTGTACCCTGTTTTACTCCAGTCTCCCCAGGGACCTTGTTTGTGCAAAGGAGGAGTTCAACCCAGTTTGGATGAATTATTTTATACCAAGTACTCTTGCTTTATCTTCCCAGTAAGTCATTTTTGTAAATGCTACTTGAAAACACATTGATGGGGGTTCAAGAGTGAACAACTAGAAATACAATGTGGTAAGGGTTGTCCCTAGAATCCTAAAGGGAGTAGTAGTTAACCATCTTTTAGGTACTTGGCCTGCCACTGAAAGTGGGAGTTGAGGGCATAGCCCTAGAAGAGAGGCTACAAGTACTTTCTTCTAGAAAAGGGTTGAAAGATGTTTGACATGATGAGCACTGAAAAATATCATAAAAAATTTACAACGATGTTTTTATAGCTAGGAAACAATTATCTAAGTGGAACAGGGGATAGAATACTAAACGGAATTAGGAAGCCCTCATTTTGAATCCTGCCTTAGATACTTATTAGCTATGTAACTCTGGACAAGTCACCAAACTTCTGTCTGCCTCTGCTGCCTTAGCTGAAAAATGGGGATAATAATGCCTCCACCTTTCAGAGTTGTTGTGCAGATCAAATGAGATAACGTACGAAAAGCTTGTTACCAACTTTGAAATGCTATATGAACAATAAACTATTAATGTGAAGGTCATACCGAATTTAACTGTCCATGTAAAGAGCATTGGTTTATCAGGAACAAGGTAAAAATTAAAATCAAATTTAAAATAAGGCCAAAAGTAAAAAGAAGACACTCTGAGCAAATGTAGCCATTTCTAACCTGGCTTATTCAAATGTTTAAGTCATTAAAAGAGAAATTTGGGAAATGTAGAAGGAAAGGCAAATTATCCACTTAGATAATCCCCATTTCCTACAAAAATCTGACTGATGTCAAGCAGTTGCCTCAATGAGGAGGTCAAAAAAGGTCAATAACCAACTTAACTAGCAAATGTGTCATTCCCTCGCACAGGAAAGATGCCTTGCAGTGAAGGGCACCACCACGTTCGAATTCAAATAATTTTTGAGACTCTATAGAAGAAGATCGTGAAAAATTATGAACACTATTGCCTTTTAAAATGACAAAAAGTCTTGTAAACAAAACACTAAGTCTATAGAAAGTTTAGAATAAAACTCAAATAAACCTTATAATACTAGGAGCATTCAGAGATGACCCCTGTAGGAAAACGACAAATGGATGCAAAATGTAATAAGTTTGGGAAAGCTTCTATAAATATCTGTTTTCATTAGTAGCAATAAAGAAACCCCCTCAACTTTACCTTAACAGCGTTGTCTCTGTGTGCTATGTGATGAAGTAGAACTGATACTTAGAAAGGTAAAATTTGGAAGAGAAGATTGGAGCAGATGAAGTACAGACTGAGGAAGCCCCTGCCGGAGCGGAGACAATCTTGAAAGCACCAGGGGAATCATTCTACAACAGTGGTCAGTAAGGAGAAGATGCCAAAAGAATGGGGAAAAATAATGGAAAACATTAATACCCACAACAGGCCACCTAGAGAACACTAACCTTTGTTCCTATTTTCTCATTTTTATGGAGTCTTCATGAGAATGATCTACATTCCTACAAAGTGTATAGTTCATGAAAAAATGAGAAGGCTTTCACAAATGATTCTCTATGGAAGACTGCATCCTTACAGTCACACAATTGACAAAGGTGGGCAGACAAGACAAGTCTCTGTGAGGCTCATTGTTTGTCAATTTTTGAAAAAGCATCTGGCTTTACAGAAGAAAATGAAGCCTTAAAGACTTTTCTTCAACAAGGAGCATCTTGCACACATATGTGAAACTCATGAGATTCCTTGCTAGATGCAACCACACACCTAATTCTGTTCAATGACCTGAAGATTATTAAGGTCAAGGGAGAGACAAGAAGATTGATGCTTACCAAAGGTGTCTGCCACATCATGTCCATCAAAGGTATCTTGGGGAGGATCCAAACTGAAGAGGGATTCCACATGTTCCTCCTTGCAGATGATACTGTGCCCATTGCATCAAGCACCACGATGTTACAGTACTTCATCAATGAGACTTATTTAAAAGAGATCAGCTTTGCAATCCATACAGGAAAATCAAAGGAGATGAAAACTGTCCACTGCCTCTATTATTACATGTATTATAATTAGCCTCTTGAATTAGTAGTGTATTAGTATAAGTATTTGGAGCAAGTGCTGCTGATGAATTGGGCACAGAATCAAATAGAAGGAAGACGTGCACTTGAAGAATTGTATAGTGCTCTTAATCCTCGGTGCCAAAGTATGACCTGGGCAACTATCCATCTTTGTGATAGAAATGTTCTCCCAGGAACACTGTATGGTCATGAATGTTAGTATGCCATAATTACTAAGATCAAAGTAATGGATGATCCAAGGGATGGTGCAGAGACATATGGTAGGCACGGGTAGACTGCAGTATAAATCAAGAAGTGAAATGAGGGATATTAGGAGGAAACATATGATTGGAAAAGGATGTGGATCAGTCATATATATATAAAGAACTTCTTAAAGAAATATTAGAAGGTATAGGAAAAGGCATCTAGCTAGTAATATGGAAACTAGGTCACAAAGTGCATAGAAAGCTGGATTTGGAATCTGGAAGACATGAATTCAAATTTTGCCTCAGATACTTAGTAACTGTGTGACTTTGAACAAGTCATCTAACCACTGTCAACCTCACAATTTTCCATTCCTGTAAAGTGGGAATAATAATAGCACCCACCTCCTGGGATTTTTGTGAGGCTCAAATGAGATAATGTAAATTGCTTTTCAAACCTGAAAGTACTATATGAACGTGTGTATGTGTGTCTATGTAGTTTTGTATATCTCTATATATCTACATATATCTATCTCTATTGATCACTGACAGCATGGACAAGAACTGGGCAGGATGGGGAGATGGAAAGAGAGAGAAGAAAAGATAGAAAAGGAGAGAGAAGAGAGAGAGAGAGAGAATTTAGAGATGTTTACTCTGTGCTAGGCACTGTGCTAAATGCTGAGAATAGAAATAGAGTCAAACAAGACAATCTCTAAAGTAAAGAAGTTTATATTCCTTTTTCAAACGAATTTTTCATTAATGTTCACATTGCATTCTCTCTCTCCCACCTACCCACTATCCTCCAAACGAGAAAGCAAGAAAAAGAAAATCCCCATTAGAAACATGAATAATCAAACAAAATAAACTCCTGCATTAGCCGTTCTACCCCCCACTCCCCCAAGAAATGTCTCAGCCTACACTTTGAGTCTATCGTCTGTGCAGAGGAGGTAGGTAGTGTGTTTCCTCTCGAGTTCTCTGAATGTGTGGTTGGTCATTATTTTGGTCCGAGTTCTTTCATCTTTCAAAGTTGTCCATTTTTACAATATTGCTATTATCGTATAAATTTGCTCCCCTGGTTCTAAGGAACACATAGTTTTAATGAAAGAAGAGGGAAGTTTAAATATGGGAGGGAGGAAAAAGTACCCACATCACAGCAAGGCAAACAGCAAGGAAGAGAAGTCCTCAGAAGGAGCCCAGACATTAGTGAGGAGAAGCGTGGCGAGGGTCCTCCCTAAAATGGTGAGTTATGCACCAGGAAAGGGTTTATACATAGCAATGAGACACAAATCAGGGAAAGAATTGAATTATTGCTTCCACTTGCCTGTAAAGACAAATAGATAAATAGTTTCCTAGGACTTAACTGAAGAGAAATATATTGTGTGGATCTTTGTGTGTGCACTGTTTTCCCTGGCCTAGGCAAGGCTGGTCAGAATCTTCAATAATGCTGGTTGAGAGATGTCACCAGTAAGGTGTTGGCAGGAATGAGCCAACTGGTATGAAAAGCCCTTATCAGAGGTTTCTCAGTTTGCAAGGGTTAGAAATCAAGGCACCAAAATGAATTCACTAAAGCCATTACTAGCTGCCATGAGCTGAGTGTACAAAGAAAAAGAAATCACAGTTCCTGCCTTTAAAGAGTTTATAGTCTAATGGATACAAGAGGTAGGCTGTATGGCACAGGAGAGTCAGTTACTAGTTTAGTGACCAGTATGGTTAAGAGACAGCAGACCATGCCATTCAAAGATGGTTTTTTAAAAATGGGCACGTGTAACTTGGAAAGAGAAAATTTGGGGATGAGGGAAGCATGATAGAAAAATCAAATGCCCCGCAGGCTGTGCAAATGAACATTCACTCCATTTGGCAGGTTTGTGGTTATTCCTGTGTCACCACTGATCACTGACCACCCACATAGCCCCAGCTGTTCATGCCAAGTTGCTGTGGAGGCATTCTAGGTGACAGGATGGCTCTGTCCATCAATCAGGTGTAACAACACTTGCCTGCATGTTCATATCACTGAGGGTACCATGAGAACCCACAGCTGGGGTCCACCTCCTTCTAGTTACTTTCTTCTCATTATCTGCTTCTCTAGATTTAGTATGGTGGCATTGTGTCTGGGTTGTACCCACAGTTATTGTCTGGCAAGACTATGATAGATAGATACATGGGTAGATGGACAGATAGATAGATAGACAGACAGAGTCATAAAAGAATTTTAGCATTGCTGTCATTTGCTTTAGATAGCTAGTCACATCACTAGGAAGAGCTTGCTGAATTTAGCTGCTACACCAGACTTTAGCTCACATGATTAAGTGATTAGTGATAAGAGAATTTCTGGCTCCATTTTATTCTCTCTGTTTACTTAACCCACTCATTCTTTAGAATTAGGTTGTTTAGCTTCTAATTAATTTTTAATCTATACTTCAAAGGCCCTTTATTGAATGTATTTTTTAATACCAAAAAAAGCACATATAATGTTTCTGCTTTTCTGCATTTATTTATGAGATTTTTATGCCCTAATCCATGGTCAATTTTTGTGAAGATGGCACGCACAGCTGAGAAATTCTCTATTTACTTAAAATGAGCATGTCAATAACTAGGTATTTGCTCTGATGTTAATGGTGAGTTCATAAATTCCAACTTATCCCTAGCGTTTACTGACTAGTCTATAATTTTACCTGATGCAGATCTTCCCCTTCTACTCTCTGTTCTTTGATGACTATTCTTTCTCTTTGCCTTCTGTTGTCTGTAAAATTCCATTGTATCCACCTTGCCTTGGAACTAAAACCTAAATAAAGTTGCTGAAAGTTGCTCAGGGCCCACTGGTTTTTGTGTGCCATGGGACTAGGCTCAGCATATAAAGACCTGGTCATTAGAAAGTTATAGGTGTTGATAAGTTTGATTGGCAGCAGTACCTATCCATGCATGAATCCTTGGGCAAGTCAATAGACAGATATATGGGAAATAGAAGGGGGGGGGAGAAAGAGAAAAATAGGAGGGAGGGAGGGAAGGAAAGGGAGAGAGAGGAAGAGAAAGTGAACTTGGGAGTGAAGTGAGTATGGTTGGGAGACACAGAAAGAAGCAGTCCAGGCAAGGGGCTCAGCAATCAGAAGAGCAGACTTCAGGGAGGGGGCACACTGAGGGAACAAGGTCGCCAGGTATAAGACCTGAAGGACATTGGGGGTGACCTGATCATCTTTGCCTTACCAAGTGAGTAGCAAATGCCCTGTTCTTTGTCAGGTACTGGGATCATTTGCTGAGGGCAGGACTCTCTTTTCTGTGTTCTTAGGAGGGCAAGAGCCTTTTGTAAAGCACCATCAGTTTACATGTCAGGTCAAGGGTAGGTTGTCCATGGGTGGAGATGAGGGGTTTATTTTAGTGGGAAAATGGGCAAGTCAGTGGTCTATCACGGGGCTTGGTCCACAGACCATTGCCCGAGGCACAGTGATCTTATATCACCATCTTAACTTGGACAAAGAATGTGGAAACTAACTGGCTGTGACTTACAAAGACAGTATAACATTAAACTATATAACTCAAAGACAGGAAACAAGATTGTAAGACTTTATTTGATTAAGGCTTAAATGAGTGGTCATATAAAATAAAACAATATAGGAATTCAGAGAAGGAAGAAGTGAGTATGGATTGGATTGGTGGGGGTAGGCTTCAAGAAAGAGAGATTTGGACAGGCCCAGGAGATACAGGATTAGCATTCAGTGGGGAAGGTTGGGTTTGTGTTATTGGCAGAGAGGCAAGAATCAGCTGGGCTTAAGGCTGTAAGTATATGTCTATCAATTCAATTCAGCAAAGTTTATTATATACTTGTGATGTTCACTGCTCTGTGCTAGGCACTGGAGGATACAGGACAAACTCTCTGACCTCAAGCATTTTCCATTTAGCAGGAGGGGATAAGACAAATGTACATATAATTATAACACAGTTATTAGAGATTCAAGGTAGAAGAGATTGTTCATAACTAAGGAGACAAAGGAAAATTTGGCAAAGGAGGCGATACCTGAACCAGGCCTGGGAAATGACCAGGAAGGATTTCCTCAGGCAGAGCTATGGGAAGAAACCATACCAAGCACAGGGAATGGCTTGAGCAAAGTGGGAAAGGGCAGGATGAGATCAGAGATACTAGTATGTATAAAGCAGGAGTCTTTTAAGGCTGGGAAAAAAAAGGCAGATTGTGGAGTCCAGATTGTGGATACCCTTGAATACCAGACTAAGGAATATATACTTTATTCTTTAGGCAGTGGAGTCCCCTTGAAGATTTTGGAACAGGAGAGTAATGACCAAAACTGTGTTTGAAGTTGAGAGGGAAATCAGCCTGATCGACTATGCTCGACGTGGAAGTACAGAGGATTAGGTGAATTGGAAAGATATTGCCTGGTGGCAGAATGGCCTGACTAGACCAGCTGAGGCTGTGTAGAGGAGAAGGAGGAGAGAAGTTGGGGAGGTTGGGAAAGTCCCAATTGTGGAAGCCCTTCATTTTAGGCTGAGGGATTTAGTCTCAGCTCTTCCTGTTCCTCTTCAAAGTCCTTGAAAGAGACCTAACCTGTCTTTGTACCTAACCTGAGAAAGCACTGAGATTTGTGTTAATACACATCATAATGGAAAGAACACTCTACCGGCTAAGAGACCAGGTTCTTAAAATTGGCTTGATGGCATTAGGGGAGCCACTTTTCCCCTCACCTATCAAAGGGATATGATCCTTGTGTCTGCCCTGGTTGCCTTCCAAGCAGGCTGTTGAGAAGATTCAAATCAAATGGAAGAGTGAAAACAGAAGGGAAATGTTGTTCAACATCCACTTATCCAGCACTTCCTATGTATACTAGGCCAGGCAGAGGTATACAGTTGGTGCCCTCAAGAAACTGACATTCTACTGAAAATATATATATGGAAGAGTTATCGTGACAATGATGGTAATGAAATCCTCCTTCCAGATAACACACACAAATGCTCAAACAGCTCCATGATCTCCATGGATCTGGGTATTCTCTCCAGCAATAGAAATCACAGCCTGCCAATACCTGCCCATCCTCAGGTTGCCCCAGGGATTTGCAAAGCTCTGACCTTCTTCACTCTCTACTGACAACATGATGAAAGCAATGGAGAGCTTGGGTTCTTCAGCCATTGCTCTTGCCACCAGTCCATCTTCTTTTTCAACCCCATGTCTCTTGGAGGACATCCTTGACTCTGGTAGTTATTTGAAGTTCTCCACCTGCATATATTGTATTTTGTAACCTGCTCATACCCACCATGGAGCCCTCCACTGTCTTCTTTGTGATTTTCATTTTATAATTCAACAGAGACTATGGTATTCTATGATTCATCAGTAGGATGCTAGAATTAAGCAAGGGGCTAATTTCTGGAAAAACTTTGAAGTCAATAAAGAAGCCTTGCAAACATATGGGAGCTTCAATTGGGGCCTTCTGGAAATAATGCTTTAACCTAAAGGCTCTCTGTTTTTGTGTGCAAAGGGGGCCTTTTCAGCTGCTCCTCAAACCACACCAAGAAGGAGGCTATGTACAGCCTGGTATAATAGAAAGAACCTCTGGATTCAAATCCATGTTTGCTGACTCTGCCACTTACTAGATGTATAAACTTGGGCAATCAGTGGTCCTTTCTGACTTTCTCTTTCTTCCTTTGTAAAACAAAGGGACTGGATCAAACAATCTCTCAGGTCTCTACCAGCTTAGGAGCCTATAAACTTACTCCAATCACACTGAAAGCCTTTTCTGAATCGTCAGATTATCCTGTCTTGACTTACTCCAGCCTTTCCTAACACCCCATCCCACTTCTGCCGTCCTATACTCCAGTGTCCACCATATTAAGATTTAGGTAAAGGTTTAGGTTAGGGTTAGGGAATTTGCAACCTGGAGACTGTGTGTGGCCCTCTAGGTCCTCGAGAGCGGCCCTTTGACTGAACCCAAACTTCCCAGAACAAATCCCCTTAATAAAAGGATTTGTTCTTTAAAACTTTCACTCAGTCCAAAGGCTACACCCACGGTCCTAGAAGGCTGCTTGTGACCTCAAGGTCGCAAGTTCCCCACCCCTGGTTTAGGTTAAGGGTATGCTTTGTGCCCTTTCTAGGTGCCAGTGCTGGCAAGATGGGGAGAGACCTCTCATAGACAGTCACCAGAACCTTCAAGCTTTGAAGTTTTGAGGATGATTGTTACTCTCAGAGGCCCCTCTTTAGCAGGGAACAAAACTGAAGGGGCAACTTTCTTCTACTCTGAGGGAGAGCAGGGGAGCCAATATTTTGGATTTTCAATGAAAAACAAGCTCTTTACTTGTGTTCAGTGTTTTTAATTTTGCAAAGCCTTTTCACTGCTATTATTCTATGTGGGACATGAGGTTACATGCTATAATTCAGTCATGGGAGGTAAGAAAATGGTTATTATTGTCCTCCAATGAGGAAACAGAGGCATGAAGAGTCAAAAGCCAGTAAGCAGCGGAAGCAGGATTCTGGACTCCAGAGCCAACACATCATGCCATACTGTCTTTCCCATTTGCTTAGTCACCCCAAGCATGACCACTGATTTTTCCTGAAGGATATTTCTCACTTCTCCTTACTCTTTTCCATTATCTTTGCCGCTCTCCTCAAGTTCCTGGGTCATACTCTCATTTTTCACGCCTGGACTTTGTCAACATCCTCCTAACTGGTCTCCCTGCCTCCAGTCTTCCAAGCCAATTTGCACAGTAAAACCAGCTATGTGTCACTCCCTTGTTCAAAACCCTTCAATAAATTAATCAGTCAACGAGCATGTATTTAGTCGGCAGCTAGGTGGTGCAGTGGCTAGAAAGCTGGGATTGGAGTCAGGAAGACTTCATCTTCATGAATTCAAATCCAGTCTCAGATACTTACTGGCTGTGTGACCCTGGGCAAGCCACTTAACCCTGTTTGCCTCAGTTTCCTCATGTATAAAATGAGATGGAAAAGGAAATGGCAAACCAAAACTGTATTTTTGCCAAGACCCAACTGGGGTCACAAAGAGGCGCACACCACTGAAAGTGACTGAACAAAAATAGAGAAATGTATTTACTTCCATATTCCTGCTTTTATTAGGTATATGTGACTGGCTTTAAGCAGAGCCCTACACACAAAGTAATAATAATAGAATTCATTCCTATAGTATCAAAGCATTTTGCACACATAACCCTAGTATCAGAGGCTCCCACTTGACATGAAGAGCCTGAGTACACTTTGGGGGACTTCATATTTCTCTAATTTCCTGCATTCAGCTGAACTGGGATTGTCAGACAAATACAAGGTAGTTTGGGTGATAGAATGCTAGCATTTGGAGGGGCTAGGAAAGGCTTCATGCAAAAAGATGTTGCCTATGCTGCATCTTAAAGAGAAGAGACTCTCTGAGGGGGAGATAAGGAGAACAGATAGACAGAGAGAGAGAGACAGACAGACAGACAGACAGATAGATAAATATACACTTCTATACATATGTGCCACATATGTGTATATATATATATATATATATATATATATATATAATATATATATATATATACCATACATACAAACACATACATATGTGTGTGTGTGTCTGGCTTTCAGTAGAACCTCACATATGCAGTAGTAATAATAGCATTCATTTCTATAACACCAAAGAAGGGCTCCCACTCAACAAGAAGGGCTTGGACACACTTTGGGGGATTTTTTTATTTCTCTGACTAATTACCCCTACTCAGACTGAGAATATCAGTATCTGACATTCCCTAAAAGGTCCCCATTTCCTTTATCAGACACTCATAGATTCATACATATCAAAAAATGAAGAAATGGCTTTCCAAGTTAATGAAAACAGTTAAAATTCCCATCCAAGTGTGTTTCCCTCCAACACCCCCGATCCCACCAAGGAGCAATCTTCTTCTCAGAGCCCTGAATAGTCTCCGTTCCTGTCTCAGGAAGGGTATCCGCCTGGAGTGGTCAGGATTTGCTCCTCTTCCATGGTTTCTGTCTATGCAAAATTGCTTGTTTCTAGCTACTCTCACCCCCCCGCTTATCACAGGAGGCATCACCTGTCTTTCCGCTGTCTGTTGTTGCTCCCTGTCACCATCCTTTGAAGCTCCTCTACAGTGATGGATTGCCTAATTGTCTTCCCCTTTTTCTGTCTTATACAGTGTTTTCTTTGGTTCCCCTCACCTTCCTGCACGTGGATCATTCCATTGTCAACTCTATTCACCAACTTCTGCACTTCTGCTATTCTTTATCCCCCAAAGATTTTCTCATGGCCTTCCTCAGGGGCCCCCTAGGTCTCTGACAATGGGCTTGTATGAGAAGAACCTCCAAGACAAATCCACATAGACACACATTATTCTTAAGCCTTCTTTTGTGCCTGCTCCCTCCAGTCCCCAGTCACAGGCCTCACACAGGAGAAGTATCTCAGGGGCTTTGAGGATGCCCTTTCCTTCTATCTCGCAAATGAGACTCTGTCTTCAGCCCCATGTAGTTTCATGGTGACATTGCTATTAGCCTCCTTTCTCCTCTGATATCCTGTCAGGATATTTTCTACACACATAAGTATTTCCTGCTTGGTCCTGAGGTTTGCAAGAACTTTATTCTCTCCCTTGTTTTCCTTCCTCCCCCATTCCCCCAACCCTTGGCCACACAAGGTTTAAAAGTTGGGTAAATATTATCCCTATGAAATGAGGAAATTGAAATTTAGAGAGATACCAGGGTTACAGAGCTAGTAAGAAGGACAGTTGGGACCAGACCTGAGGCCTTCTGGCTCCCAGGTGGTGCTCTTTTCACTCAGTCACATCTTTTATTCACACTGTCCTTGAGAGAGATGCCATCTCTGGTCATCCTCATCTATATCTTGCCATTGGATTCAGATGGTTCTGGAGGAGAAAGTGAGGCTGGTTCCTTTTTGTAGCCCTCCCTCACTTAAATCCAATTCACTTGCATATCAGGGTATCACTTTCTTGATGTCATGTTCCTCTTTGAGAATGAAGGACCAACAACATCAGCCTTGAAAGCACCTTCCAAGTTGTTGAACAGTGGAACTAAGCACTAGCCAAGCACAAAAGTGAGTTTAAGGCAGTGCAGATCCCTTATGAGTTCAGTGCATTTCTTTTCTGTATAAACAGGCTTGAGAGAACCTCAGTTCTAATCCCTTCTGGCTACTTCTATAGGGGAGTACTTTGTAAATTGTAAAGAGATTTATCTAAGCCATTGTTCCTGTAACATTTTCATTACTTCTGCAAAATGAACAAAGGAGTTGGCGTTTATGCTTTAATCATCCACCTAATTGCCTCTGGGAGCCCATAATATTCATTTATTCATTCAACAACAAACATTTATTGTGTGCCTACTGTGTGACCAACTCTGTGGGATGTTGGGGAAATAATAAACTTCACATAAGAAATGGTACCCACCTTCTTTGAGCTCACACTCTTGTAGGAACAAAAACTGACACATAGATAAATAGACTATAAGTGACAACATTATTCCACAAATACTATAAAGAGAAACAAAATGCTGTGTGAAGTTTTATGGTATTGAAAGACTTTATTAGAGGTAGGGCTCTAATAACGGAGGAACGTAAGTAGATTTTTAGGATTTGAAAAGGACCATCTGAGAACTCTTTTCATAGTGGATAGAATGCTAGACTTAAAGTCAGGAAGACCAAAGTCTGAATCCTATCTCAGATAGATAGTAGTTTTGTTACCCTTACTGTCAGAGCAAGTCACTTCATCTCCCTTAGCTTTGGTTTCCTCATTTGTAAAATGGGGGTAATAACAGCATCCACTTTGCAAGGTTACTGCGAGAATTGAATGAAATAATATGTGTAAAATGTAACTTTCAACTGTCATATAAATGACAGCTATAATTATTAATTTTTATTTTTATTGCTGCTTTAAAATTTTTTCTTTTCCTAAATCAGCTATCAATATACTTCTTCCATAGAGAACCCTTTCTTGTAAGAAAGGAAAAAAGTTAAGGGAAACCAAATAACCCAGTAGTTCTCAACCTTCCTAATGCCTCGACCCTTTAATACTCGTATGTGGGCGTATCTGCATGTGAGCAGACCCGCCTGGAGACAGATAGAGGAGAGGAGCCATGTCTTGGTTCCTAAGACCATCGGAAATATGTGTTTTCTGATGGTCTTAGGCGACCCCTGTGACCCCTGTGAAAGGACTGTTTGACCCCCAAAGGGGTCACAACCCACAGGTTGAGAACCATTGGAATAACCCAATGACTGTGTCTGACAAAATATGAGACATTTTATACCCATAGAACCCTACATCTCTACATTTAGGAGAGAAATGTGTTTGATCTTCTGTTCTCTAGAACAAAGAATGGTCATTGCAATTAACCAGAATGCACAATTCCTTTTAGGATTGCATTTGCATTATTGTGGTCATTGTGTGCATTGTTCTCCTGGTTCTTCTCTCTTTCTTCTGAATCAGTTCATATAAGTCTTCCAATTTTTCTCTGAATTCCATTCATTTGTTATTTCTTATAGCACATTTCATTATGTTCAGGTGGCTCAACGGATAGAATGATGAGCTTAGAGTCAGGAAGACCCGAATTCAAATCTGGTCTCAGACACTTACTAGCTGTGTGATGCTTGGCAAGTACTTCTGTTTGCTTTAATCCAATGGAGAAGGAAATGACAAATCACTCCAGGATCTTTGCTAAGAAAACTCCATGGACACTATTGGCATGCTATGGTCCATGGAGTCACGAAGAGGTGGACATGACTGAATAACAACAACAAAAAATTCCATTATATCCATATGGCGTGATTTGCTTAGCCATTCCCCAACTGAAAGATGAGTACCTTGTTTTCAGGTTTTGTTGACATAAAAAAGTGCTACTATGACTCTTTTGTTGTACCAGACACATTGGCTAGGGCTGGAGGTAGGGGGTAGATTAGGACATCCTCTGCCACTAAGGGGTCTCAATTCTCAACTTAGTCTAGTCTTGAAAATGAGGACATAGGTAGTTTTCTGTTTTCTCTGACTCATTATACCTCCATCCCTGAGTAGAACACTAGAGGCAATGTCTTAAAGAAACTTTAGGTTTGCCTGCTGTCAAGGGCCTCTCCAAAAGAGATTATCATGTATAAGACAGATATTTCTCTCTTCCACCATAAAATAAATGCTTAAAACACAAATGATGCACAAGTATATTTTTATAAATACTTAAAATCTAAAACAGTACCCATGACTCCTTTTTTTATTCTCCCAGGATACTGATATTTAAAACATCAAGACATAAAATATTTCATGGGACCACTAAACAGGCACGTGGTCTTCACCTTGTCTCTGTACTGTCCAAACAACTTACTCAAGGAGAAGTGACGGCAAAATTTGGATTAATCCTCTCAGAGGTGGTCATCTTCTCCTCCAAGGTACAAGGCTACAAGGTTCTTCTCACAAGACAGGCAAGACCAGCTGAGAAACTGAGGAACTTTTGAATGCTGAAGAAAGCCACTGGACTCAAAAAGTTCATCTCTCAGAATCACTAGTAGGTCACCCAAATTAGGGAAAGAAAACAGCAGAAGTTGCTTCTAAAGCCTTGAAAGCCAGTCTCAGTACCATCTAGACAAGCACATGCTTTCATTGCCTTGTGGGGACAGCTTATATGACAGCTTCCAAGGGAAAAGAAAAAAACTTCCCTTCTTCCCCTTAACAGGAAGTCAAAGAGAAAACTGTTGGAGTTCCAAGTCATATATTCAAAAGAGAGTGAGAGAAGTCCTTAATTCCATTTTAAAATGACTCAATGACACCTCCTGCTCAATGGCCAATCATCTTCCACATGGCTCCCAGGTATCTCTATTACATTGGTATACATTAGTGTATGGGACTTTTTTTTTTCCCAGTCTTAGACTTCCTTAAGGAATATGCCAAGTAGTGAGTTTACTGGGTCAAAGTAACCTCCTCATTTTACTGATAATAAATTAGAATAAATTAATAATGTCATGCTTTAGGCTTTTCAAAGTGCTTATTTTACTGAAGCCCTCTGAGATAGGTTGCACAAATATTTTACAGAGGAAGAAGTTGTAGCTCAGAGAGTTCAACTCAGTCTTGGTAATCAAACTGGATAAAATGCTTTTTGGTTAGGTACTAGGGATCTGAAGAAAAAAAAAATACTTCTTGTTCTCCCCACTTGGAGACAGGGGTGGGTGTGGGTGGTATGGGTGGGTGGGTTGTACAACACGTACACATACAAATATGAGGTAATTTGAACAGAGATAAAAGAATTTCAAAGTTCTTAATCATAGAAGTGGAACCCTTATGGGTGATGGTAAGATCAAGGGTGTAACCATCCGTGTTTATAATCAAGATCATATACAAGAGTAGGTCATTGACTTTGAGAAGATTTTAGGACTACATGGTTAGGGTATTTGAAGGGGCATCAACATGTATGTCGAAGTCCCTTAGCAGGGCAATAATTGGAGTGGAGAGGAGATCATAAGCCAAGCAGTGAATTCATTAAGAAAGGACAATACTCCTGGATTTGACAGATACCAGCCACCAGGACCTGATAAATTTGGACGGAGTAAACTTCAAAGGTTTGGGAAAGCCAGATGGCTCAGTGGGCCTGGAGTCAAGGAGACCTGAGTTCAAATCTGGCCTCAGACACTAACTACGTGACCCTGGAAAAGCCACTTTACCTCTTTTGGCCTTAATCTACTATTCCAGTATCTCTGACAGAGAACCCCACATACAGTATGGTCTCTGGGGTCACAAAGAGTGACACGTGACTGAACAACTGAACAAGGAGAAGCTGCTGAGTTATAGAAGTAGGAGAGTCTGGAAGTGGCAATGGAGCAAGGAGTAATTGAATGCCCCCTCTGATGCCAGAGAGCAAGGAGGAGGATGTAGTGTCTTGAAGGGTGCAGGGAAAAGTCAGTTTTCAGAAAGAGCCAGAAGATGGAAGGAACATAAGAGGAAAAGGTCTAAAATGAAGGGAAATTTGTTAGTTATTGAGTGGGAGTTCAAGAGTATATGCTGACAGGAGCTGAGTTAGATGCTGCCAGGCAGAAATGAGAAGCAGATCTGGTCATTCATTCAACTTGCATTACTAGCTAAGGAGAAACAACAGTATTATGATGCTAATGCTCTATTCTATGGTCCCTGTGCATCAGACATTACAAATGATTCCATGGAAGGGGTTATGGAGATTGGTGGTGCACAGAGAGCGGAGCTGTTAACACAAGACAATGTGATCAAAAATCTGGGACGTCCTTGAGGGAGTGTGCTATTGGTACAAGTAAATTATGGAGCTGTGGACCAGTCCTCCTTGCCCTTACTGGTTATGGGTGATTGGCAGTGAGCTCAGCAACAGGATAAAGATCTGCGAGAATGAGACAGGCCATCTTTCATGATAGACTTCTGTGAACTCCAGCCAGATGATAATGTTAAGCATCCAAAAAAAAAAAGAATTATTAGACAGATGGAAGAAAATGGAATAAGGTACTTAAGTCGTGAAGGAGAGAATTTTTTTTATTCAAACAATGAAAGGAATTATTATGGACAAAATTTATGTGCTTGACTACATCAAAATTGAAAAAATGTATAGCACAAATAATGTGGTAAATGAAATAGAACAGTTTAGAAAAATATTAATGGCAAATATAACAAATGAAACCTTGACACCTAGAATATTATTTTAAAAAACTGTTAAAAATACATGAATATAACTTACAATCCACAGAGAAGAAATGATCAAAGGTTATAAAAAGGACATTTTCAAAAGAGCAAACTCAAATTATCTATCCCTTGAAAAATGCTCACCATCATTATTAATCAAAGGGGTGCAAATTAAAGCAACTTTGAGGTACCACTTCACACCCATAAAACTGGTAAAATATAATTAAAAGCAAAGAAACTCAGTGGTGAGGTTATGGGAAAAATAGGTACCCTCATTCAATCCTGATGGAATTTCAAACTTGCTGTATCTTTTTGGAAAACGATCTGGACCTACAGAGCACAAATTAGAAGATAATCATACTCCTTGACACAGTAATTCTATTCATGTGAATATTATTTGGAAGTCTTATCAAAAACAACAAAGGCAGAGAAAATGGAAGATTTTTCACAATGGCTTATTTGTATAGCAACCCTCTTATTCTATCTGACTCTCTATGTCATGTAGAGTAGTGGGGCTTTAGCCTAGGGAGGGGGGAGGTGTAAGAGAAAAGTGCAAGGGGAAAACAGGGAGGAGAGGGACAAACAGGACAAACTAAGGACTAAAGATCTCAGTGTTAGAGACATAGTGGGGAGAGAGGAGGAAAGATGGAGAGTGGAGCAGGGAGAAAGTTTCACTCCAGGTCTGACCTTCCTATTTACCTAAATCCTTCCTTATGAGGATGAGCTAGCAATGCAGAGAAAGTGGGAGAGGTCCCTGCCATCAACAGGATACAGAATGGAAGAGCTCTGTTCTTCAGGAGTTCCAGGCTATCTGAGAACTATAAAGTTCTGGGTCCTGAGTTTCTGAGTCTTCACCTAGAACAGTCTGGTGGAGCCTATGGACCCAGAATTATGTTTTTAAATGCATGAAATAAAATACACAGGACTTCAAAGGCTGCCAGCTATAATTATTAAATTACAAATTATTTTTTTTTAAACAAACAGCTCTTTTCCTTTCTGACATCACTGTCATCTTCTAGTGACTCTCTCCCTTTCCCTCACCTCAACGTATAAGTTCAGGACAGTCAAGCAAAACAGATCATCACACTGACCATGTCTGATAATGCATGTCTCAGTCTTTACCTGTAGTCTATGAACTCTCCGTATTAATCCTCTGAATTCAAGACGGGTCACTGCATTGATCAGACTTCAAAAGGTTTTTCAGTGTTACTTTCCTTTACATTTTGCCTTGCATACTTTTAAAAATGTAACTTTCATTTTCTTTTGCTTTTTTCAATTATCAAGCATTAGTTTTCTCTTCTTTCTACCTCCCTCTCTCCATTGAAAAACCAAAACCAAAACTCTTATAATATGTATTCTCAATTAAGCAAAACAAATTCTTATATCGTCCATGATCAAAAATGTATGTCTCATTCTGAGCTCTGAGTCCAATATGTCTCTGCTGGGGGCGGGTAGGATACTTCATTAACAGACTTCTGAAATTGTGGTTGGTCATTGGATTGATTAGTGTTCTTAAGCCCTCACTTCAGCTGAAGCATTATTAGACTTTGCTCTATCCCCTTATTTCCACTCTGTATGAGTCTTTATATTTCAAATGTATTTCTGGTAAACAACAAAATTTTGGATTCTGCTTTCGAACACATTCTCTATCGTCTTCCATTTTATGGGTGAATTCATCCCTTCGCATTCACAATTATATTTTACTCTATCCCATTTCTTCTCTTTGTTTCCTGTCCACTCTATATAAAGACATGATAATGGAAAAGGTTATTCAGCAGAAGTGCTCTAGGTTTGGTGCCTCTGCTTTTCTTCCCTGCCCTCCTTTTCTTTCCCTCAGCCAGAACCCAATCACAAATTCTTATATTTATTTCATTTCTTTTAGATTAACCCTCCTTAATTAGAGTATGTTATGTTTAAGAATAATCTCTCCCTTAGTCTATCTTCCCATTTATTTCCCTCCCTCACTGTTCTACCCTTTCCTTCTTGTTTTTCTGTTGGAAAAAATGTATTTTTGTACCCAACTATGTCCATATATGTGTGAATTCTTCACTCTTCTAAGTTCATTTGAATGTAGTTCAGGTGATGCCTCTTTCCCTGACCCCTTCTTCTTTGTTTATATTGTTTTTTCCTTGTGTACCCTGATTACCTGAGATTTCTCCCACCTTTCCTCTCCACTTTTCTACTAATGTGTTCTTCTTTTCCTCCTTTTCCATTCTTCTTTTAAGACCATCAAGACAAGACAAAAACATTCCCAGCCTTTTTATCTTATTCCCAAACTCCCTCTATGACCCTTGATGATAGACTTCTGAGAGGACATGTGTCTCACCTCCCCTAATAATAATAAAGTATAAACAGCTTATCCTCGGTCCCTTATGATCAGTTGCTCATGTTTACTTTTTTACATTTCCTTTTTTTCCCGTTATTTTTGGAGGGAGGAAGGTAGGGCATTTAGGGTTAAGTGACTTGCCCAAGGTCACACCACTAGTAAGTGTTAAGTGTCTGAGGCCAGGAGTGGAATTCAAGTCCTCCTGACTCCAGGACAGGTGCTCTATTCACTGCACCACCTAGCTGCCCCTGACTTTTTTACATTCCTTTTGACTTTGTATTTCTGTGTTTCTATATAGCTCTGGTCTTTTTCATCAGAAATGCTTGGAAAGTCTCCATTTCACTAAAAATTCATTTATTCCCCTCATAGGATTATACTCAGTTTTGGAGGGGTATGTTATTCATGGCTGCAAGCCTTTGCCTACTAGAATATTATATTCCAAGCTCTCTGCTGCTTTGTAGTAATAGCTGCTAAATCTTGTGGATCCTGATTCTGGCTCTTGCATACTAGCATTCTTTCATTCTGGCTGGTTGCAGTATTTTTTCTTTTGACATAGAAGCTCTAGATTTGGGCTATTATGTTTTCATTTGGGGGTTTTCTTTTAGGAAGTGACTAAGCATTCTTTGTATTTCTACTTTGACCTCTGGTTCTAAGAGATCTAGGCAATTTTCTTTTAAGATTTCTTGAAAATGCTAAGTTCTTTTTCTGGTGATGGTCTTCAGATTGTCCAATAATTCTTAAATTTTTCCTCTTCATTCTATTTTTCAGGTCATCATCTTCTTCTTTGCTACAAGATAACTTAAATTTTCTTCTATGTTTTTAGTCTTTTGAGTTTATTTTGTCATGTCTTGTTTCATGGAACCATTAGCTTCTATTTGACACACTTGAATTTTCAAGGAGTTCATTGTTTGGGAAGTTTTGTACCTCTTGTGCCAAGGTATTAAATCTCTAATTATTTCTTC
Organism: Pseudochirops cupreus; assembly: GCA_028627135.1. Classification (NCBI taxonomy): domain Eukaryota; kingdom Metazoa; phylum Chordata; class Mammalia; order Diprotodontia; family Pseudocheiridae; genus Pseudochirops; species Pseudochirops cupreus. The sequence continues at coordinate 374,691,704 of CM053583.1, read as the reverse complement.
CAGAACTCTCATTTCTTTTTTCATTTTTCTTTTAGAACTCTCATTTTATTTATAAAAACCACTTTTAACTGTAAAAAAATAATGTCAACTCATTTCTTCCAGGAATTCTAGTCGAGTTAGTTCCCAAGTTGTATTTTTCTTTGAAGCTTTGATTGTAGAAATTTTGGAGTAGAAGAGTACTGGAGCCAGCTTGTACCAGCTCAAGAGAGCTGATTATGAAATTTTCAGTGTGTGCATTTACACCTAAGAAATTAGGAATTGATATAAATCATGGCTTGCTTGATTTATTTTTTTTATTGATTCTTTCAATTTAATAAAGTGATGGAGACAATGGTAATGATGTCAATTAATCTTAAAAGTGTGTTATTCATACATTTCCCTCACCCCACACCTGCCCCCTTTCACCATTGCGCCAGTTTTTAATCACTTACCAGCATACTGCTGTTTGGGAGTAATTTTCTTCTGCTAGATTTGTGTTTGAGTGTTCCTGACATCATAACAGCCCTTCAAGGTGGGATTATTTTTTTGTTTCCTTATTCTTCCTGATTTTGGACATTATGTTAGGACCAAGTAGTTCTGAAGGCAATATCTGAGCCAACTTAGCGTTCTCTTTGCTCCTACTACTGTTTTCTTAGAGTATTGGATGTTTCTGTCTGCCTCTCACCCCAACCCCAACCAAGATCTTGGGGACAGCTCAGGCTGAGGACCTATGAACTTTCAGTATTCTCGAAGTGGTTGTTCTGATCCAGAGCACTGACTTCCAGGTCTGAACTCTACAAGTTTCTTATCTGAGTTTGGGTCTAAACAACACACCTGTGGGCTTACTCCTGGCTGGGCCTCCAGCAGACTGTTGATGGACTCAGCCACTGTCAGCTAACTGAAAAGCTCACCTTCTTGACAAATCTTCAAGCTTATCTTCGGTCTTGGAAGTCTGCCCTGGTTATTCCGCTAGTCTTCATACTCAGCTGGCGGCTGGAACTCACACACAACTGCTTCTTAATTTTCTCCTAGTTCAGTACAGAGCCTAGAGCTCACGATCTCTTCTTATTCAGGGCTCAGGCTCCCTCTTCAGATCCACTCTGGAGCTTTGCCCTGGAATTGGGTAGTGAGCAAGAGAGCTTTCATTTGACATGTGTCCTTGCGTCCTGTAGAAGGTCAGGCTCCTCCGTGCGGCAATAGGTTTCTTCTTGCCCTGATGCATAGCCACAACTCTCTCTCAGTCCCTGCTAGAGCACCAGGGCACAGATATCTCTTTGTCTCTCTGTATCAGTCTGGGGTGGGGTGGGGGAAATGACTTTTTTTTCTTGGCTATCCCAGTCAGGACTTTGGTGCCTTTTCTAGATCTTTGTGGAGGAGTTGTGGGGAAGAGCTCAGCTGAACTTCTTCCCTCTATTCTGCCTTACCGACTCTTCCTCTTGACTCTACGAATTTTCACGGGCTATCCCCCATATCTAGAATGTATTTTCTTCTTATCACTGCATTCTGACCTCTCTGGCTTCCTCTAATTCCCAGCTAAAATCTCCCTTTCTATAAAAAGATATTCCCAATTTCCTTTAATGCCAATTCCTTCTCTCTGTTGATTATTTCTAATTTATTCTGTCCACAGCTTGTTTGTAAATGGCTGTTTGCATGTTGCCTTCCTCTATTACGATGTGAACTCTTTGATGGACTGTTTTTTTTTTTCCTTTTCTTTATACCCCCAGTACTTAACACAGTGCTTGGAACATAGTAGGTACTTAATAAAGGCTTATTGACTGACTATTATGGTAGACATTGTATTATGTGTTACTTATGACTTTTATTATTCTTGGGCTTAGAGAGAAGTAATACATACAGGAAAGCATGTTTTATCCATTCCTATGAGGACCAGCTGCATCATATCAAGGTCAGATGGCTCAATTTTCCAGAGACTTGCAAATTGATTCTGATTGGGTAAATCCACAATAAATCATGTCCCCTAAAAATAGAATAGATTTGCTGTTTGGAGGGAGATGGAATTTGAAGATAAAAGGTTGTCCATTCTGTGAGAACCATAGTGAACTTGGTATGTTTCTAATACTTCCACTCAACATGGTGTAATACCATCATCTTCAGGATGAAAAAGGGACCACCCAGAATCTGATTCTTCCTGTTGAACTGAAGCAAAATAGTGACTGGCAATGTCACCTGATGGTTAAATTTGTAATTGCAAAAAACCTGGAAGCAGCCTAAACCTTGAACAATAGAGGAATGATTGAATAAATTGTAGCACATTTCATTAGTGTAATGGAACACTATAAAACAATTAAGACTTACAATAAATCTGGCAATAAATCTGGAAAGCTTTCTGTGAAATAATACAAATCAAAAAGAGCAGAACCAGAGAAAATGTTCCTCCATCCCTTTATTGCAGAAGTGGGGTAATGTGGATGTGAAACATCAGATATACTGTCGAACACCAGTGATGTGTCAATTGATTTTCCTAAACTGTCTTTTTTCCCCTCTTTCTTTTGAAATCTTTATTATAAGGGATCATTTGCTCGGCCAGCAAATAAGGAAGAACATATTAAAAATGTAAAAACAAGGAAAATTAAATTTAAAAATAAGAAAAAAAGCAGAATCAGAAGAAAGTACAAGCCAGTTACATGTGATAGTAAATATGAACAAGAATGAATGGACAAACAGTTAGTTCCATAGGAGACTTATTTGGAGATCTTGACTAAAAAGTAATAATATTAGATTCATTAAAAATCAAAGTATGAAGTTACAAAGCAAATTTGGTTGCAGTGATGTTCATTATCAAGTTTTTTAGGAAAGCATTTCATAAAAGCTAAATAAAATAATAAAATAAATGACTAGACCCCAGGGGAATTAAACCTGTCACTTCTGCTGCTGCAGCATGATTGAGTATCTAGCCATGACTATCATGGAGGACAGCACCACAAAGTAAATGGTCCTATATGAAGCATGAGAAGGCAATTAGTGATGGATACTCAGTGCTTGCTGATCCACGATTATGAACCCCGTCCATGAAAATTTTGGTTTCCTGGGCCAAAAGGGAATCCTAGATCTGTTGCCGGATGGATTCTAGTATTCTGAGATGGCAGTGGTGCTATACATGTAGTGTGTTGACCCAACAAAGTCTCTGATCAACCTTAAGAACTTAAAGCATTGTGAGCCTTTGTGCAGGAGTTTGGTCGATTCTCCCTGTGGAGTACATGAATGTGCTCCATAGTAGGTGAAAATTCTGATATGTACTCACCTCGTGATTTTGGGCAAGTCTCTCAAGCTTTCAGCTTCAATTTTCTCATCTCTCTTGGAATGTGTGTACTGACTATCTAAGAGGCATTTTAAAAAAATCAAATTTAATTTTTACTTATTTTTAACATTTGTTTAAAAAAGTTGATTTCCAAATTATCTCCTTCTCTCCCCTTCCTCCCTACCCATTGAGAAGTGTTACATTAAAAAAAATAGAATGGGTAATGTCATTTTGCCCTTTATTCACCATTTTGTGAAGTTAAGTCTCAACTTCATGTAAGTCACCTGATTTTGGAGAAGTCACAAGATTATTGCCCCTCCCAACTATCATTTTACTTAAGAAATGTAGCAAAACTACTCCTCTCCCTCTCACCTCAGTGTCTCCTAATCCCCTCCACCAATAAGAAACCAGGTGTCTTAATCCATAAATCCTGTTTTTCACTCCCTCCAAATTGTATATTAACTGTGTAGAAGCCAAGGTTCTGGGCTCTTGGTTACCAAGAGCCTTGGACCCTAATTGTTTCTGCAATCACATGCCTTTGTCTCGATAAAATTTGGCTTCTTTATTTTGCCATAACAGAAGGCAAGAAATGTGATGTCAATTATACATGTGAAATCATGCAAAGTATATTTCAATATTAGCCATTTAAAAAAAAGGCAAGAAAATGAAAAAAAAATTATGCTTCTGTCCTCAGACACTATCACTTCTCTCTCCGGAGGTCGATAGCATTTTTCATCATTAGTCCTTCAGAACTGTCTTGGATCATTGTACTGATCAGATAGCTAAGTATTTAACTATTGATCATCCTTACAATATTTTTATTACTATATAGAATGTTCTCCTGATTCTGCTCATTGCACTTTGCAATGGTTCATATAAGTCTTCTCAGATTTTTCTGAAACCATTCTGTTCATCATTCCTTATAGCACAATAGTATTTTGCAGGTATGTTTTAAGGAAAATGTTATCTATACTCCAAAGTACTAAATATGTACATGCTCTTACTACTATTATTATGGGTTATATTATATCATGGCTAGAGGGATGATTTTGGAAAGAACATTTGCTCTGGTTTCAAATCTTGCCATTGATGTTTACTACCTTTGTGACCCTCAGCAAGTCCCTTAACCTCTCGGTGCCTCAGTTTTCTTTTCTCTAAAATAAAAGAGTTGAATTAGATTCTTTCTGAGATCTCTTCTGGTTCTAGATCTGTGATTCCCTGATTTGGATTCAAGTCCTGATTCTGTTTTATAGTAATCTGCTTGGGTAATTTACCTCCATAAATTTATTTAATTTAATGTACTAGTAAACTCTACAATTTACAAGGGATTATGGATCTGAATTAGTGGAGAGAGTTTCACATGGAATGTTTCCTACCCAGATGACATAGGGTTTTGAACTAGAAGAAACCTTTGAAACCATCTAGCCAATCTTCTTATTACAAGTTGAAGGTAGGGACATGATAGAGATTTCTGGGTTCTCTAGACATTGGCTTTTTCCCAGAGTCTTTCTCTCCCTCTGGGATCTGGAGAGACTATGGAACAGTATATCTCTCTTTAAGCTGGAAGCCAGAAGCCCAGGAGGAAGAGACCTTTCCTCTGTATTTCTCACCAATTCTGCCTTCATGGAAGTAGAACATCAAGCAATCATTCTCCATCATTTTGGAGAGTCTCGTACAAACAGACTTTGAGGCTCTGGGTGACATTCCTCCCCTGGGTCAAAACTTTTTGCAGTTCCTTGAAAAGATCAGCTGGAGCAAATAGTTAGGAAGTAACAGAGCCAGGATTTAAATTCAGATCCTGAGACTTCCAAGGTTAAAGCTCTTTCCACTACACCATGTTGCCTGGTCCTGGCCAGAACCAAAACAAAACCAAACAAAAAGAAAGACAAAATATATAAATCAATGACAGATTGAACAAGACAAAGTGGAAGCAGTTAGTAGACATTTTGAAAGCACTTACTAGATGCTAAGCTCTAAGGTGCTATGTGCTGGGGATACAAAGAAAGGCTAAAGACAGTCAGGACATGCAAATAACTATGTACAAACAAAAAGAGACAGGATAAATTTGGAATAATCAGGGGAAGGGGTACTAGTGAGTCTGAAAGCTTTTCTTAAGCACTTCTTCCATGCCAGCAGAGGCTAGGGTGTATGGCAGGCTATAAGTGTGTTAGGTCAGCAAAGGGAAAGTGGCATATGGTTCTCTTCTTCTAGTCTAGAGGATCGCTTGTCGGGCATTTGTAGAGCACTTTAAGGCTTATGAAGCACTCTATAGACTTTATCTGATTTTGGGTTTTCAGCACCCCTAGGAGATAGGCAGAACGGGCATTATTGTCTTTATTTTGGAGATCAATAAAGACAGTCGGAGAGGCTGGTGGAGTGGCCTGGCTTTGGGGTCAGAAGACCTGGGATACATTCTGCTCCTGATGGTGATTGTGTAGGTGGCTTTGGGCAAGCGTGTGACCTTGGACAAGTCATTGGGCTTCAGCTTCCCCGTATGTAAAATGGGGGGCTTGGGTGGGAGTGGATGGACTCTGAGTACTTCCAGCCCTAGATCTGTGACAAGCCCAAGAGTACACAGCTGGTGAGGCCGTGGCTGGCCCTGAACCCCGGGCTTGTGATACCATGATTTGTGCCCTTTGCACTAGAATACCGCTCTGTGCTGCCTCTCCAGGGTGAAATGACTCAGCTAACGCCCCGCAGCCCTACGTAGAAGAGACGCCGGCCACCAGGGTGGGGGACCCTCTTTTCTGACACCCCGCCTCACAGGGGGCTGCGGACCCTGCCGGGTTGGGGAATTGATTTTGGACTTAGGCGCCCGGAGGGGCGGGGCTCGGTGGAGCAGCACCTCCCATGGAAGGCGGGGGCGGAGGAAAAGACTACAATTCCCAGCATGCCCCGCGAGGAAAGCCCTTCGCGATTGGCCGTCCATCCGCTGGCGGCCAATAAGATGAGGCCTTGTTAGCGGGGAGCTTGCTGCGGAGACTGAGCCGGAGGGAACAGGGAGTCCCGAAGCAGGTTTTAGGGTCCTGTGGAAGAAACAGTTTGTTGGCGTTTCTCCCCTTCGTCTCCAGAACCTCACCGGGAGTCTCTGTGCCGAGAGGGCGGGGATGGGGAGCACCGAGAGCACTCCCCGCAAGGTGTCCTTCGGGGTGGACGAGGAGGAGCGGGTGCGGGTGCTGCAGGGAATCCGGGTGAGTGCGGGGCCAGGCCGCGCCCGCCGCGCCTGCGGGAGGGGGCGGCGAAGGGGGAGGGGGCACGGGAGGGGGCGGGGGCGGGGAGTCCGCCGACGGACTCTCGGAGCTGGCGAGCGGGAGGGGCGCGGGCTGGCGGCTCCAAAACAGCCCCTCCCACCTGACAGGTGGGGAAACTGAGGCCTCGAGGTGGGAAGGGACTTGTCCAAGGTTACTCCGCCGCGGGCTGAGGCCACAGGGCCTCCAGATCACCAGTTGTGCTCTTAGTGAGTGGAGTGAGGAGAAGAGCTGGGTTTTAAAACAAAAGAAAACAAAACAAAAATCCACTTTTATGCCTTTCAATGAACAAAAGCCCGCCTTCTCTTCCTGCATCATCCCCATTGAAACAGAAAGCAAAATAAATGAAACCTGTGCTTTGTTTTTTAATGATTATATTTTATTTTCAGATTTGCATTCTCTCCTTTCCTTACCCCCACTCCCCAAACTGAGGAAGCCAGAAAAAACAAAAGCAAACTGTTCCAAATGTGTATAGTGAAGCAAAACAGGCTCCCACGTTGGCCACCCCTCCCTTTGCATATACACACCTGTCTGTGTAAACACACACTCATTGAGAAACTGAGGCCCCATCTGTGCCTTTTATAGATATATGTAAAATATATGCACATATTTTATATATGCATATGTACCTTATATACACATATATTTTTGTACATGCGTGTATGTTTTGTATATACACATATTTTATATATGGACATATATTTTATATATACATATTTTATACACGCACATATATTTTATACATACATATATTTCATATATTTTATCACATTTTTATACATGCATGTATATTTCATATATACACATTTTGTATATGCATATGTTATATATACATATATTTTTACACATGCATCTATATATGCATATATTTTGTACATACATATATTTTATACATGCACACATATATGTGTACGAGGAAATAGGCTGGGTGTGTGTATATACACACATGAGGAAACAAGCCTGTATGTAAGTATATATACACACATACATACGAAAACTGAGGCCCATATATGTGTGTGTGTGTATATACACATGTAAGGTAACTGCAGGCTGTCTATTTGTAGACACACACACACACTCACACAGAACTACCGAACAACAAAAGTCACATAGATATCTAGATAAATAGATCGATATGGCCAGTATAGGAATCTGTTTAGTTAACTACTATGGATATAAATATAAATAAAATAAATACAGATAAAACCTTGAGGCTGTCCCCTCACTGTCAGGATGTAAGTAGGTAGCATAACACAAAACCTTTTTTTTAAAACAAATAAGTATAGTGAAGCAAAACTAATTTCTCTGTTGGCTGTGTCCAAAAAATAACTGTCTCACCCCGTACCCCGAGTCTTTCTCTTCTTTATTAAGAGGAGTTGGGTAGCATAAAACAAAGCCTTGGTAACTAATACGTACAGTCAAGCAAAACACATTTCCCCCTTGGCCATGTCCAAAATATATGTCTCAGTCTGCCCTGAGTCCATTGCCTTCATGTCAGAGGGCGGCTAGGGTGCTTCGCCTTGAGCCCTCTGCAGCTGTGCTTGATCTTTGCAGTGAATGGTGTTCTTAGAAGTCTTTCAAGTTGTTTGTCCCTGTTATGTTGTCTAAATTGTTCTTCTGGTTAGGCTCACTTTGCATCAGTTCATAGAAGAGCAGTAATAATATAGTCATCCGTGACATTGGCAGGGGTTGGGGGCACAGGGCGCCCACGAATGTGAAAAACTTCAAATAACTCTAGGCCCCATTTGTTGTTGTTTAGTCATTTTTCAGTAGTCTACAACTTTTTGTGATCCCTTTTGGGGTTTTCTTGGCAAAGATGCTGGAGTGCTTTGTCATTTGTTTCTCCAGCTCATTCAATATATGAGAAAAATGAGGCAAACTCGGGTGATTTGGCCAGGGTCACACAGCTAGTACGTGTTTAAGGCCATATTGGAACTCAGAAAGATGTCTTCTTGACCCCAGACTCCAGACTAAGGGGCTATCTGCTGCCCATCCAGGCCCCAGCCCAAACCTTTATTTTTAATAATTCTGACCATATTTGTTTAACACAAAAACGAGTAAAACACGCTGTACCCAGAAGAAAGTTACAGTTTCTACTAGAAAGAGGTTAGTATCTCACACACGGTGCATAGGTTTTGCACCCACCTGTGCAGCTGCAGTAACTGATACACAGAATTCTTTCCAAGAAAAGCCCTTGCTACAGTGATCATTGGGGGGAGAAAATCATGTGACTCACTCTAGATGGTAGAGAAACAAAGAGGAGGTAACCCCAAAGAGTGCATAGCCCATAATTCTTTAGCACACTGAAACTTAACAAAATCTCACTATTAATAATAAATTCATGTATGTATACTTATAGTAATAAATTATAAAATAGATTAATAACATACGGTATTTATGCACTTAAGACTTCTTAAGTTTTTTTTTGTTTTCTTTATATATGTGAGTCATTTGTGATTTTCCACAGCACACTGCAGATCTCCAAAAATTCCTGTTTAATTATCAGTGGCCAACTCACAGATAACCAAAGAATGTGAAACCTATGAAGATGACTGTAGTTAGCATTTAATATAGGGCTATAAAGTTTGAAAAGTGCTTTGCATAAATTATACAAATCTTTCTAGATTTCTCTAAAACCATCCCTTTCACCTTTTTTTAAAAAGAGCATGATCATATTCCATCACTTTCATATACTCTGAATTATTCAGTCATTTCTCAATTGAGGGGCACTCCCTTAATTCCAGTTCTTTACCATTACCTGCAGAGCCAGACTTTGAACACAGGGTTCCTGACTCTAAATTAGAGGGAAAAGGTAGGAGCAGGGATGGGGAAGAGCCCTGGACCAGAAGTTAAGAGTCTTAGATTCCTGTCACCAAAGGGCTGGGTGATTTGGGGTAAATCATTTTCTTTCTCTGGGCCCATAGAATTTCATGTCACTGAGGCGTTGTCCTCTTCTGTTCAGAACCCTCTGCCAGCATGTTACCTGCCCTTTGGGGGCTTTGTTACCTTTTCATTGAGAGGTAGTGTGGTTTAATGGATAGAGCAATGGTTGAATCAGTAAGACCTGGGTTGGACTCTGAGATGCTCTATTAGTGACAAAACATTTAATTACTTAGCCCCAGTTTTCTAGTTTGCAAAATGGAGATAATTATAACATCTGCTTTGCAAGGTTGAAGAATCAAGTGAGATAATATGTGTACAGTGCTTTGAAAATATCAAAATGTTGTCTACATTTCAGCCTATTTATAGCTGGATGGGGGTTTAGAAAACCTTTTAGACTAGGGATTCTTAACCTTTGTGTCATGGACCCCTTTCACAGTCTGGTGAAGCCTAGGGACTCCTCAGAATCAATTTTTAAAATATATAAACATATAGGATTGAAAAAGGAACCAAATTACTGAAGTATAGTTATCAAACTTTTTTTTTTAAAACAGGTTCACAGACTTAAGGTTAAGAACCCTAGGCCTACAGCTTTATTTTTACAAAGGAGAAAATTCGAGATCTAGAGGCATTAACCACAAGACAGATGGCCACCTAGCCTCTGTTTGAAGACGTCTTCAGCACACTGTCCAATATGGGGATCACAGAGAGAGAACTCTAACAACTAGGTGAATCAGAAGAGGCTCCCCTAGAAGGTGGTATGAGAGTTGAACTTTGAAGGAAGCCCAGGATTCCAGGAGATTGAAGTGAGGAGGCTGGGCTTTCCAGGCAGGGGAAGCAGCCTGTGCAAAGTCAGAGGAGTAGGAAGGCATTCAGAGTTGGAAGAACTGCAAGTGAGCCAGTCTGGCCAGAACACAGAAGGCGTTAAGGGGAATCCTGGTGCAGTAAGCCTGCAGATGTCAACTGTCGCCCGATTGTGACAGGCTTTATATGCCGAGCAAAGAGGGGAGTTTGATTTTTATCTTTAGAAGTTGTAGGGAAGTGCTGATGGTGTTGTTGGAGGTGCGGCTATATGGTTGGCATTGTCAGACCTATTTTAGGAAGAGTTCTTTGGCAGTTGCGTGCTTAATATATTGGAGAGGGAGAGGCTGAGGGGTAAGAGGCCAGTTAGTAGACATTAATCTACTCAGTGAGTTAATAAATGTTTCTTGAGGCCTACTGTGTGTGAGGCACTATGCTAGGTCCTGGGGATACAAGGAAAGGCCAAAGACAGTCCCTGCTCTTGAGAACTCAGTCTAATGAGGGGGACAAAATACAATTATATAAAAGTCAAGACATAAATATATCTGTATAAATATGTATATGTGTGTATATATCTATATATCTGATATGTTCATATATATATCTATCTATATATGTCTATATATATATATATACAGATAGATAGATAGATAGATACGGTAAGTTAGAGATAATCAGTAGAGGGAAGGCACTAGAATTAGGGGTATTGGGAAAGGGTTCTTATAAAAGATGAGATTTTAGGTGGAACCTGAAGGAAGCCAGGCAGGAGGCAGAGATGAGGAGGAAGAACATTCCAGGCATGGGAACAGCCAGTGAAAATGCTTATCAGAAGTTATGTGTACCTGAACTACGGTGGTAGCTTCATGAGTGTAGAAAGGGGGATCTGTTAGAGAAAGATGTTCTGGAGGTAGAATTAAGAATTGGCCATTGATTAGATAGGGGAAAGGAAGAAGCCAGTGATAATTGAGGTTATGAACCTGGGTAATTGGAAGAATGGGGAAGGAGCAGGTTAAATAATGGTCTCTCTTTTGGATGTGTTGAGTTTAAGACATGACATTTAGGTAGAGATGTGTGGACCCTTAAGAGAAAGACTAGGGCTGTATATATAGATCTGGGAGTCATCTGCACAGAGATAATGATTGAACCCATGGGAGATTTAAAATCACCGAGAGCATATATGAAAACTGAAGAGAGTCTAGGATGGTCTTTTGGACAGCTCTAATTATTAGGAAGTTTTTTTGTATTACATAGAGTCAGAGAGTTGCCTCTCTGCAGCTTTTACCTTTCTTCCTGGTTCTGCCCTCTGGGGCTGAATAACACAAGCCGACCCCTTTGTCATGAGGCAGCTTATCAGATACTTGAAGATAGTTATGGTTTCCGTGTGAGTCTTCTCTCCTCCAGGCTAAAAGTCCTTCTTTCCTTCAACCACTGATTGCAAATCCTGTCATTATCCTAGTTGCTTTCCTTTGGATGAGATCTTGCTTGTTAATGCCCTTATTAAAATCGGACTACCAGAACTGAATACGGTCTGCCGGTCTCTTGACTAGAGCAGCATGTGGAGGAGTTTTTACCTCCCTCATCCAAGGCACTAGGTTTGGTTGCCTGTCACTCTGCTGATTTCTACGTTCAGCTTGCAGTCCAATAGAACCTCGCATCTTTTTCACACAGGCTGTCATCTAGTCCTTAATCCTTGTGAGAGACGTCCTGGTAGAGTAGAGTACACAGTGTGCTGGGACAGGGTTTAGGAAAACCTTCCTCTGGTGCTCAGCTGGATTATTTAGGCAAGTCTCTGAACCTTTGGAACCTCAGTTTCCTTATCTCTACAATGATGGTAGTAATACCTCTTAGTGTTCTTGTGAGACTCAAATGCTCTCTATTATTAATTTACAAATCATAAAATTGCTATGGAGATGTCAGCTGTTATGTCACCTTCATCTCTGTATCTTTTATTCATTCAGTTTGTGTGAGATGAAAGAGTTCAGAGTCTGAATCTAAGGTCAGAAAAGGTCTTTATTCTTTCTTATGAGAAAGGACCCTGCCCCCTGTCCCCCACATGGAGGCAGGGAGAGAGCAACAGGTAGAAGCCAGCCCATGGTTATATAATCGTCCAATGCAGAAACCCAACCTCCCCAACTGGCCTTCATTCTTATTGGTAGGGGGGCTGTCCCACAACCTAAGTGCAGGTCAGAGACAAAGGACCCAGAAACATGTGGGTGTCCAATGAAAGCAGTCTTAACCTTATCTGGCATATCTTCTGCTGAGTTGGCTCTGAGGGAGGGTCTCCATTGCTCTAAGCCCCAGATTGCTTGAAGGTCATGTGACCTAACCCTAGGCCTAGTGAATACTGAAGCCATTCTAGATTTGATTTTTCAGAATGGGGAAACTTCACTGTAAATTATCCCTCACAAGTTGAATGAATTTATTCACTTGATTTTTACAAATCCAAGCGTAGGAGCATTACATTATCCTTACTAAATATTATTAGATTTGACCCATTGTTCTAGGTTTGTGTTACCTGTAAATTGGATTAGCATGTCTTTCTGGGCCTCATCCATTTTGTTGCTAAAGACTTTAAATAACACAGGACTAAGGACGGATCCCTGGGATACTCTACTACAGGCTTACCTTCAAGCTGACGTACTGTCGTAAATCTAGAGTTGAAAGGGCTTAGAGGTCATCTGGTTCAGCCTTCTCATTTGTAGGTGACAGAACCGAGGCACAGAACAGTTGAAGGCATTGCCCAAGGTCTCACACATGGCAGAATGAGGATTTGAATCCAAACCCATCATTCTGTGGACTATTGTGCCACTTTTGTTGAATTGTGGATACTTTTTGGATCCGGTCTTTCAGTCATTTCCCAATTCATGTCACTGTACTTTGTGCTACAAACTTCGCAGCCACACGTTGACTTAGAAAACTCCATGTTGACATTATTTGTGTTCTATTTAATTGTCATTTGTTTTGTGAAGGGTTTCCCAATTGTATTTTAGTCTGGTTCAGACCGACTTGGGGGGTGTTGTGGTGTGTTTGACACTTCTAATATGGTTAGTTCTGGCCTGGTAATTTGAATTCATTGATGGCAGATGGGTACTTTCTTACCCCCTATTCACTCATTTTGGATTTCAACTCCCTAATTTGCCATTTTTGTTTGAGCTTTGCCAGTTGAAAGGTCATTCTCTTCAGTGGAGAAAACAGAAGCAAACTAAGAGTTGAATTAACAGGGATCCTTTCACATTTGATCTTCTTGATCCCCCAAATAGCTTTCAAAACCCTTTAAAGAATTCCTTAGCATTTATCTCTAGCCCCAGCTCATTCTAAAAGTTAACATTCTTGACATTTTTACAGTGATGCTTGTGACAATTTCCTTTCCTGTATAAATGAAAAGGTTGGACTAGATGAACTTGGAGGTTCCTTCCAGCTCAGAGATGCTGATGATTTGAAAATTTTGAATGGAAGATGGCAAAGAAATAGAGGAAAGTGGAAGTAGTGGGAATAGAGGGATGGGATAGAAATGAAAATTGAGGAGGGGTTACTAGAGAGGGGAAAAGGTTTAAAGGAAGGGGCATTGATGGTTGGAAGGACTGAAAGGTGGAGATAGGGAGCAGAGATAGTTCGAAAGGGCAAGGGGAAAGGGTACAGGATGGTAATTACAGCCTGCAAATGGCTCGATTTCCAGCCCAGCTACTTGTAGCCTTACATTTTTGGTTAAACCATTTAACCTTTGAATGCTTTGGTTTCTTCATATGTCAGGTAAAGATAGCAATGCCTACCCTACCTACTTCCTTTTTTGTCCAGTAGTTATATAAATATTAGAAGTGGGTTGCTTTGAGGATTAAATGAGGTGACTGGTGGCACAGAGACTAGAGCACTGAAGTCAGGAGGACCTGAATTCGAATCCTGGCCTAAACGCTTACTAGATATGTGACCGTGGGTAGGTCATGTCACCTCTGTTTCCCTCCTCTGTAGAATAGGAATAATAATAGCACCTGTCTCCCAGGGTTGTTGTGAGTATCAAATGAAGTAATAATTGTAAAGGGATAGTAGATGCTAGTTATAATTACGATGATTATATTATTAGATAATATAATTAAAGCACTCTGTCAGCCTTTGTAAGTGCTATGTAGATATGAGCTGTTGTCATTATCTAGGGGAGCATAGTGACCCTGCTCTCTATTTCTTGACCTGTACCACACTGATGCTGGCTATTCTCTGCCCACATCATGCTGTCCTACTTTGTTCATAGTCTTTCCCACCAACCCTCCTGCAAGGGCTGTGAGCTCTGGAGTCTAGGGCACTTTGCACAGTCCTGAGTGCTGTCTTCAGGACACCCCTGAGAATAGACAGTACAGACCTTTTCCTTATGTGACAGATGTGGAAACTGAGACTCATCGTGCCTTATGCCTAGCAGAAACTTACTCTCCCCCTGGCCCCCAGCACTTAATAAATGTTTGCTGCTCTGAAGTACCTAGTTGGAGTCACAAACCTAGTGAAATGTGAGAGCTGAGACTCCTCACCAGGGTCTCAGGACTCCTGGTTCAGTAATTTTTCCAGTACAGGCTTTTTGTTCTTAAACTTTGGAGGGAAGGGAGTATCTGCAGTGGAAGGGCCTTGGAGCCAGTTCTTGCTTTGTGGCTAACAATTTTGGGCTTCTTTCTTCAGTTGTGAAACGGACATCTTCACTGCCTTGTCTCCCCCACAATTCACATATCCCAAATACCTTAGAACGTTGTTTCACGGCTGTTTATGAAAAAACATAAACTGTCAGAGAAATGTATAATTTTAAATTCCTTTCAATAATTTGCTGCTAAATAGACCTTTAGGAAGGTAGAGAGGAGATTTGTATTAGAGTTAGGGGAAAATAGAGTGAGAAGCAACCCATTGATGTTGGCTTAAAACAAATTTTCCCTGAGCCATTTGTCTATGCTCTTTCTTTTCCTCAAATATTAAACCAACAAACATTTGTTAAGCCCAAACTATATGCCAGACCTTGAATATAGACAGACAAAAATAAAGTGGTCCCTCTTCCCGGGAACTTCCATTCTATCTGGAGAGACAGCTTGTACACTGAGATGTATATGGTTCCATAATCTACTAGATTAATCTCATTTTCTCTTCTGATAGAGTTACTGTATTGATAGATAAATCAGGAGGAAGCCATAAAACATAGTATACCTAGATTTCTGCAAAGCACCAAGCTTTCAGCCAAGGTGTGCCAGCATCCCAGGTGCAGAATCTGTGTTCACCTATGTTGATGCATGTGTAAGGACATATAAAGTAAATGTAAGATAATTTAAAGGGGAGGGTGATGATGGTACTGGCTGCCAGAGAGATCAAGAAAGGCCTTGGAAACAAGATAGGGATTCTAAGAAGTAGAGATAAAGAGGAAGTACATTCCAGGCATAGGCAAGGGAGGTAGAATATCATGCATGTGGAAAAATCAATCAATCAGTAAACCTTCATTTTGTACCTATTTTGTGCCAAGCACAAAATGCCAAGCACTGGGGATACAAAAAGAAGAAAAAGACAGTCTCTGCCCTTAAGGAGCTTACAATCAAATTAGGGAGACAACATGGAAGCAGATATGTACAAAGCAAGCTACATATAGGATAAATAGGAAATATTAACAGAGGGAAGACACCGGAATTAAGAGGAGTGGGGTAAGGCTTCCTGTGTAAAAGGTGGGGTTTTAGTTGGGACTTAAAGGAATCTAGGGAAGCCAATAGACAGAAATGAAGAGGGAGAGCATTTCAGGCATGGTTAACAGCCAGAGAAAATGCCCAGAGCCATTGTTCATGGAAGAGCCAGGAGGCCAGTGCCACTGGATGGAAGAGTATGTGGTGGGGAATAAGGTGTGAGAAGATTGGAAAGCCGGGAGCAGACTGGGTTCTAAAGGGCATTGAATGCCAAACAAAGCCTTTTGTATTTGAGCCTTGGGAGTCATGAGGGTTTATGTAGGGGAGTGACATGGTTGGGCCTGAACTTTAGGTAAATCACTTCAGTGGCTTGATGGAGGATGGTCAGGAATGGGAAGAAACTTGAGGTACGAAGTAGGCCAGTTTGGCTAAACTGTAGATTATATACATGAAGAAGAATAATGTAGAGTCAGGCTAGAACAGTAGGTTTGTATGTGTTCTTTTAAAATTCTTTTCTTGATATCTTTTGTTTTGACCTCACTTTTATTTCCAATGTTTGCCCCCACCCAAAAAAAATGTTCCCCTTTTCCTCCATGAGACATGAGACATATGCCATGAGACATACCTGTTAATGAAGTCATTTGTATGTTTTCAGTTTTGTCTCTTAGCCTTTTTGGCAAGGTTGAAAAGTAGGTCTTACTAAAATCGGTAACCCTTGGAGCCTTTTCTCTCTTTTGAGAGAGACTCTGCTTCTTCACGTGGCCTTCGTTTAAGAGAACGAATACAAGCTATACAGCTAGCTGTATGAGTGTTTGCTGCTGGCAAAACATCACAGATTAAGTATTAGAGCTGGGGGTGATCCTAGAGATCACCTGATCCAACCCATCTTGTGGAAACCTAGACCCAGAGAAGTAAAGTAATTCACCCATGCTCATACAACTAGTTAGTAGCAGT
Organism: Pseudochirops cupreus; assembly: GCA_028627135.1. Lineage (NCBI taxonomy): Eukaryota > Metazoa > Chordata > Mammalia > Diprotodontia > Pseudocheiridae > Pseudochirops > Pseudochirops cupreus. The sequence goes on along the minus strand of CM053583.1, from coordinate 374,674,950 downwards.
GCTGGGCCTAGAACCTAGCTCTTGACTCTTTTTTAAAAAAAATTGATTTATTTACTTAGTTTATGAGATTCAGTTCCACAATCCCTTGGGTTTCGAATTTTCTCCCCTCCATCTCCACTCTCCCCCTCCCCCCCGCCCATGGTGGCATG
>CM053583.1:374652436-374674301 GCA_028627135.1 Pseudochirops cupreus | reverse complement strand
ATAGGTGTGAGGTGGTACTTCAGAGTTGTTTTAATTTGCATTTCTCTAATCGAGTGATTGAGTATTTTTTCATATGACTATAAATAGCTTTGATTTCTTCTTCTGGAAACTGCCTATTCATATCCTTTGATCATTTATCAATTGGATAATTGCTTGTATTCTTAGAAATTTGACTCAGTACTCTTTATATTTAAGAAATAAGGCCATTATCAGAAACACTTGCTGTAAAAATTGGTTCCCATCTTTTTGCTTTCCTTCTAATCTTGGTTGCATTGGTTTTGTTTGTGCAAAACCTTTTTAATTTAATATAATCAAAATTGTCCATTTTATACCTAATAGTGATCTCTATTTCCTTGTTTGGTTGTAAATTCTTCCCTTCTCCATAAATATGACAGGTCAACTATTCCTTGCTCTCCTACTTTTCTTATGGTATCACCATTTATGTTCTTTCAGTTCTTCAGTTTCTTTTTCCTCTTTTATTGTTATAGCTAACATTTGAACTGTCTCTTGTATATCTCTTACACCCATAGTGCTTAGCCCAGAACTTGGTATGTAATAGATACTGAATTAATTAATAAGTATGCAATTAAATTGAGTGATTGCATCTAGCTAATTCTGGTAGCAGGAATGTACCCCAGCATTCTTTGGGGTGTCAATGAATTCTTGCTACTTTCTTCTGGGAAAACCATTTCTTCCCAAGGCTTACCTGACTCTTTCCTTTTGTTTTGCTTTGTGAAGCTCTGACTTTCTTTGTGCCATAAAGAAGTGGAATTCTACTGCACTTCCTTAACTTGCTCATCTTTAAAGAATTTATGGGCATGGAGGGGACAGTGAAAAGACACCAAGCTGTCCTCTAGAAGTTTCTACTTTGTGAGTTTCTTGAGGGTACAGGCAGATCTAGAGGTCAGATTTGTAGAGTGTGCTTGAGGTCAAAAGTCTGGGCATTGACAATCACTTCCCAGAGCAGCCTGAATCAGATTAAAAATGTATTTGGGAAATATTTCTTTTTAAAATATTATTTATTTTTAGTTTTCAGTATTCATTTCTTTTTTTTTTCTTTTGGAGGGGGAAATTGGGGTTAAGTGACTTGCCCAAGGTCACACAGCTAGGCTTTTTGTGTTAAGTGTCTGAGGCTGGATTTGAACTCAGGTCCTCCTGACTCCAGGGCTGGTGCTCTTTTCACTGTGCCACCTAGCCACCCCCACAGCATTCATTTCCACAAGATTTTGAGTTAAAAATTTTCTCCCCATCTTTCCCCTACCCCCACCCCAAGATAGCAAGCCTACTGAATACCCCTTCCCCCAATCTGTTCTCTCTTATATCCTCCCCCACCTCCAGAATATCATATTCCAAGCCCTTTGATCCTTTAATGTAGAAGCTGCTAGATCTTGTGTTATCCTGATTGTGTTGCCACAATACTCAAATTGTTTCTTCCTGGCTGCTTGTGATATTTTCTCCTTGACTTAGGAACTCTGGAATTTGGCTATAATATTCCTAGGAGTTATCTTTTGGGGATCTTTTTCAAGAGGGGATTGGTGAATTCTTTCAATTTCTGTTTTGCTCTCTGGTTCTAGAATATCAGGGAAACTTTCCTTGAGAATTTCTTGAAGGATGATTTGTAGGCTCTTTTTTTCATTGTAGCTTTCAGGTAGTCCAATAATTTTTAAATTATCTCTCCTAGATCTATTTTCTAGGTAAGTGGTTTTTCTGGTGAGATATTTCACATTGCCTTCTATTTTTTCATTTGTTTGGATCTGTTTTATATATCTTGATTTCTCATAAAGTCATTAGCTTCTATTTGCTCCAGTCTAATTCTGAAAGAATTATTCTCTTCAGTGAGTTTTTGAAATTCCTTTTCCATCTGGCCAATTAGGTTTTTTAAGGCATTCTTCTCCTCATTGGCTTTTTGGGCCTCTTTTGCCATTTGAGTTAGTCTATTTTTTAAGGTGTTATTTTCTTCAGTATTTTGGGTCTCCTTTAGCAGGCTGTTGACTCATTTTTCATGATTGTCTTGCATCATTCTCATTTCTCTTCCCAATTTTTCCTCCACTTCTCTTACCTGATTTTCAAAATCCTTCTTGACCTCCTCCATGGCCTATAACCAGTTCATATTTTTCTTGGAAGCTTTTGATGCAGCAGTTTTGACTTTGTTCTCTTCTTCTGGTTCCATGTTTTGATCCTTTTTGTCCCCCAAAAAGGATTCTATGGTCTAATTGTGCTTCTTGTGCTTTCTCATCTTGCCATCCAGTTACTTGGCTTTTGAGCTCTTGGCATTGGTAGAACTCTGCTTCCAGACTGGAGAGAGCTGTGTCCCAAATCACTGGGGTTTTCACAGTTGCCAGAGCTATGAAGAGGGTGCCCTCTGTACAGCCACCACAAGCTCTGGCACACTGGTGTTTCTCACCCCAGGACCACTGCCCAAGACAGTGACCCAGGTCCAAGTAGGTAAGCAAGAGTGCGTATCCTCTGCATGGTCACTTGATCCTCCTACAATCTATAGGCCAGGAGCTCTGGAGGCAGCCATGTGGCAGCAGCTGTAGCCACAGAGTCTCTGCCACCTCTTGCCCCAGGGATAGGGGCTGGACCATGCTCTTCTATCACTCAGTTCCAACAGAGTTCCCCACTGACCTTTTACTTTGTCTTTGGTGTTTATGGTTTGAGAAGTCTGGAAACCACCACAGCTGGCTGGTGATTCACTCTCCTGATGTCTACTCCAGCTGGTCTGTGCTGCTAGTTGGGGCCACCCTGGGGTTTGGGCCCACGTGGGTCATGCAAGACTGTGCCTGGCTCCCAGTCTGGTGTGATAGACCCTTCCTGTTGGTCTGCCAGGCTACCATCAGTGGGAGATTTGTTTCTCTCTGTCATTTTGTGGGTTCTGTAGCTCTAAAATTTTTTTAGAGTCTTTTTTTTTTTTACTGGCATTGGAGGTGGTTGGAGCAAGAGCTGAAGTAAGTTCCTGCTTTTACTCCGCCATCCTGGCTCCTGAGAAATATTTCTAAAAATGAATAAAAATACAATAGAACATAGTTTTCTAAGTCCCTGTGTGGCCATAGGGATCCTAATGTACAGTTTAGTGGCCTCTTTTTTTCTATTTGAGTTCGATGCCACTGCTCCAAGGACTCTGTTTTGGACTTTTCTTGTGTTCCTTCAGGCTGGATGTATGAACTAAGGGCTCATCCTAGAATCATAGAACATAAAGTTTCAGATTGGAAGAGACTATGAACACTGTTTAGTACAGGGGTTCTTAACTTTTTGTTGTGACATTAACCAACCTTGTGTCAGTCAATGGATTCCTTAGAATGATGTTTTTGAATACATAAAATAAAATGCATTAGGATAACAAAGGAAACGATTATATTGACATGCAGTTATCCAAATACTAAGGGAAAAAAGTTCAGAGACTCCCTGAAATCTATCTCTGGACCTCTTAGTGGGTACACCAGGTTAAGACTTCTGATCTAAGTTTAATCTGTTAGTTTTGCAGAGGAGAAAGCTGAAACCCAGAAAGAAATTACTTGTCCCAGGTCACATAGCTAATTAGTGGCAGAACTGGGACTAGAACCTAATTATTGTGGCTTGTAGAACTTGGAGTTCTTTCTACTGTTCTAAGTTACTGCAGCCTTCTACACCATTTTCCCTTTAGCGTTTAAGACCATGGGTGAAGTCTAGCATGCCTGGGGCTATTTTGAATTTCAAGGTTTGAATCTAGATTTGCAGACCTCCACTCTGGTTATGTTGGTGTGAATGCCATTTCCCAGATGGTGTTTTGTCTCACACGACTACAGTGTATGTATATATATTTGTTGATTAAAAATATTACTTGCTCTATTTTGCAGCAACATTAAAAAATATTGCAAATTTCTCTTGTTGCCAACAGGGAATCTGCCAATGTTTTACTTAACCCTTTATTTACCAGGCAGCATAGTTTAGTAGATTCATTATAGGCAAAGACTTGCCATTCTAGTGCTGTTAGTGTCCAGTATAGAGGGAGGTAGAAGTAAAGCAGATTCAGGCCAGGGAGACAGTGTTTGCAAGAGGAGAGAGCATGGCAGTTACCTTCGGTAAATTCCCTGGGTCGTTTCCTATTGCCTGTGCTTCAGTACTGATGGCCTTACTCCTCATGCCTTTTGTAGCAGGCTTCCTTCTCTGTGACACATGACTCACTTCTGCAGCATCCATGGGACTGTTGGCTGCTGCTACTGGATTTTCCTTCATTGTGCACCTCTAATAAAGTCCATTAGTGTTGCCTTTCAGCTCCTTCTCAAGCAGGGATTCTGGGGCCTTTGTTTTCTTCTGTGGTTTCTTGTGTGCAGGCACTGAGTACCCAAACTCAGACTCAGTAAAATTTAGTTGAACAACAACTATGCCTACTGTGTGCAGAGTGGTTATTAGGTGCTAGCGAAGTAAAGACAAAACAGGGGAATCCTTGTTCTCCTAGAGCTTACATTTCCCTTGGGGGATACGGCATGTAAACAGATAAGTAGATGCTGGAGAATTTGAAGAGGGAGAGAACATTAACAACTGCATGTAATCAGGAAAGACTACATATATGATGTAGTGCCTGAGCTGAGTTTTAAGGGACACTCGAGGTTCTAAGGTGCCGTTAGAAGGAAAGTGCATTTCAGGAATGAGTGAATTCCTTTGTGAATGCACAGGCATCAGAAATGGAGTGTCAAACCTGGGAAATAGCTGGTAGGCCACTTGACAGAAATATAGACCATGTGAAGGGGATGAATTTGAAATAAACTGGAAATGTAGGTGGGAGTCACACTGGGGAGAACTTCAAATGTTGGTGTGAGGTTTGTTTTTTATCTTGCAGTTGATAGGGAGCCATTGAAGTGTTTTGAGAATGGTAGAGATGTGATCAGTTAGTGAAGAGCCTGGAGTGCATGTTGTATGAGTATTGGTTGACAGAACTGGAAGACAGAAGACAGAGAAAGCAGAGTAAGGATGTAAAAACTGTCTTCAAGAATTTGAAGGGCTCTTTGGTGGGGGAGGAACTGGATTTGTTCAGTTCTTTGCCAGTGGAGAGGTTCTGGAGCCGTGGGTAGATGCTGCAAAGAGCTAGATTCAGGCCCAATTTTAGGAAGAAACTTCCTAACAATTAGAGGTATCCAAAAGTAGAGGGGTTTGGCTTAGTAAGGAAAAAGACCACCTTTTCCTCCAGGACTGAAGGGAAGGAGAGGGTAGGGATGATGCAGAGGGATTTTTGGGTTTATAGTAGGGGAAATGAAGGAGTTCACAGAAGATGCCCCCTGTGTTTTAAAGTAGGAGATTAGGTGATACACATTTGTAATATGTGATTTTGTCTTTTTTTGTATAACTTTATCCAGCAGTATTTAGCTCTTTCAGAGGAGGAGTTATTCAACTCGAGAGTCCTTTTAAGACTTTTTTCTTATTACATTCTTTCTAGTATTCTGCTTCCTAGTTTGATTAGTCTACCAGCTCTTCCCCAAATGTACCATTCCATCTCTTGGCTTCTTTCTTTCACACAGGCTGCTCTCCATTCCAAAATGCATTCCCTCCTCACCTCTGCCTCTTAGGATCCTTAGCTTCCTTTGGGCTCAGCTCAGGCCTCCTACAGTGAGCCTTTTTTAGACTTCCTCCTCTAGTTACTTCCTGTTGCCTTTAAAGTAAGATATACACTTTTCCACTTGCCATTTAAAGCATTTCATTTCTTGGCCCCTTTCTATCTTTCTCATCTTTTTTTTTGGGGGGGGGGGGCTTTTTGGAGGACAGTTGGGGTTGTGACTTGCCCGAAGTCACAGGGCTAGTCCGTGTGTCAAGTGTCTGAGGCCGGATTTGACCTCAGGTCCTCCTGACTCCAGGGCCGGTGCTCTATTCACTATGCCATCTAGCCGCTCCTTTTCTTGTCTGATACTTTTCTCCTCCTCTTGAATTCTGTAACCTAGTCATACTGGCCTGCTTGTTCTGTATATAAGTCATACTATCTCCTGTGCCTGCCTGACTTCTTCTCTACCTCCACCTCTTAGAAGCTCTAGTTTCCTTTAAGAGTCAGCCCAAGTACTACCTTTGGCAGAAAGCCTTTACAGATTCTCCCAGCTGCTAATATGCTACGTTCTATTCACTTAATATATATTAAATACAGGTATACATACATATTCATGTTATCTCATAGAATATGAGTTCCGTTAGATTATAAGTTCTTCGAAGGCAGATAACTGATTGTATTTCCTGTGCTTAGCACAATGCCTGGCACATAATAACCACTTAGTAAATACTTGTTGATTTATTTTTTATTTTGAACTAAAACACCAAAATAAGAGAAAGTCTTTTCATACACATAGTAGAACACACACAAAAATTCTTTGTGAAACTGAGTCTCCATCTTATGTTGCCTGTTTTAAAAAAAAATGATACCTTCTATGTACTACTTTTAAAAGTATTCTGCTTATCTGTGTTTCCTTCTCTGCTGAGAGGCTATCCTGTTGCTGGTTTTACTTGGGAAAAGGTGGGTGAGGAAGGAGTACCTGGCTGACTTTTTGTGCATTTATAGAATGGAAGAAATAATTTACTGTAATTTCTCATTGGATTTCTTGAACATTATTCAGTCTGGTTCAAACTTTAAGATTTTACTGTTTTGGGTAGGTGGGCAGTAGGTGGCAGGTCATTTTAGAAGGAAGCTTAAAATGCTTGTTGATTAATAGTTTTTAATGCTCTGATCTTCCTTAATTTGTCTTGAATTATTTATCTGTTGCACATGTTGTATTTCTTAGAAGAAAACAAAACTTCTTGAGATTAAAGAGGCAAGAATTCAAGGGTAGACAGACAATAGGTAATTGAAATGATCAACTAGTCCTTTGCTTTTCATGCTTATCTATAGCCGCTGTATCATACCTACCATTTGCCTTCTTTGTTTCTTTAAGTATAACTTTTAACCTCCTTGTCCTGTAACTTCTTATTCTTTGCCAGACCTTCCAGCCCTCTGACCACTCGTTCTCAGTTTGTTGGATAATCATTCTTGCCCCATATCCTGTGAATGGGTATTCCCTAAGACTCTCCCCTAGACCTACTTCTCTTTTTACTCTCTTGTCGATCTCATCAACTCTCATGGACTTATCACCTCTCTGCAAATGGCTCCCAGATGTATGTATTCAGTCCTAGCCTCTCTTCTGAACGTTCATGCTGTATCACCAGCTGCCTTTTGGGATTTCCAACTTGATGTCGGCATCTTAGACTCAACCTTTTCAGTCATCCAGGTTCTCAAGAGTAATCTTCAGCTTTCCCTCGGCCATCACCCTCCCATTCAGTCAGTTGCCAGATGCTATCAGTTGTCTCTCCACCATATATCTTGCTCACAATATTTCCTTTGGCCCACTAACATGGCTGCTACCCTCTTTCAGGCCCATATTGCCTTTCTGCTGAACCATTACGATAGCCTCCCAAATGTCCTCACCATTGCCAGGTGATCCACCCTTCACATCACTGCCAAAGCACAATTATGACCATGTCAGTTTCCCTGTTTAGGAAGCTCTGGTGTTTCCTGTTGGAGATACGAAGATAAAATAGAAACCTTTCTGTTTGCTGTTTTACACTCTCCACACCCTGGCTGTAGCCATTTATTCAGTCTTATTGCACGTTGCTTTCCTTCGCCTATTGTACATTACAGTCTAACTGGCCTTTGCTGTTCCTCATTTATGACATTCCTTCTTCTGGGTCTGAATCTTTGAACAGGTCTTCCCCCGTACCTAGAATTTCTCTCCTCATCATCCCAGGCTCATAGAATCTTTAACTTCTTTCAAAGCTCAGCTCAAATGCTACTTCTAACTAGAACAGCAGTTCTCAACCTGGGGGTCGAACGACCCTTTCACAAGGGCCACAGGGGTTGCCTAAGACCATCGGAAAACACATATTTCCGATGGTCTTAGGAACCGAGACACTGCTTCTTTATCTGTCTCCAAGTGGGTCCGCCCACATGCAGATATGCCCACACACAAGTATTAAAGGGTTGTGACATTAGGAAGGTTGAGAACCACTGAATTAGATCATTATGATTCTCTCTAGTTGCTAGTGCACTCCCCTAGGAAACTATTTTTTATTTTTAGTGTGCATATTGTTTTCCCCTCTAGTTCTCAGTGGAATGTAAGCTACTTGAAAGCAGGGGCTGCTTTGTTTGTTTGTTTGGTTTTTTTGTCTTTATATCCCTAGCACTATGCTGGCAAACAGGAGGTGCTTATTAAATATTTGTTTATTGGATGAAAAAACCACTGGGTTTGCCTGTGAAGAACAGAAAAAAATGAGGCTAATACAGGGATGACCTGAGAGAATGAGGAAAGATAAAGTAACTGGAAGTCCCAGTGAGGACAAAGAATAAGTTTCATAAGTAAAGAGAAAGATGAGAGGTACAGGATGGTATGATCAGGAAGAAGATTGTTTCAGAGTTGAAGACCATGGAGGTATAGCACAGTTATAAGTGATGGTGAGACTCACTTCTGTAGGTGACTGACATAACATGAGAACGTAGGTCAGGAAACTTGAGGGTGTTGACCTGGGAGGCTAGAACATTCAAGGAGCTATCAGCGAGTATATTGATATCTTTCAGTAAGAGAACAGGGGTTGGGATAGATAGGACAATTTTGAGCCAGTGCTAGACTCCTTGGGAAAGAAGGGACATCAGTGTCAGTAAAGATCTGGAACAGATGTTAGAGTTGGATGAGTGAGAGCTCCAAGGAGAGCTGCTGGGTGTTGATGGTAAAGCAGCAGTCTGGAAGTAGGGGACGGGGTAGACAGTCAAGGAGAATGCCTTCTTTTTGTCCTAGCCCAGGGGGTCAGGGCATGAAAAAAGGAGCACCACCTAGCATTGGGGATAAACTCCACAGAAGCTGTGACTTTCTGAGGTGTCTGTGTGTGCCAGAAGATGGAAAGAATGTAAGCTGAAGAGACCTCCCATAAATCAGAGTTTAACCAGAGTAGAGTTTTCAGAAGGCATGAAAGAATGGGCATTTAGTAAATCATTCGTTCAACTGAATTGAACTTGAATATGTTTATTCTTAGTTGATCTATAGTTTGCTCTATGAACTTGTGAGCTGTTTTCTCAAGAACAATGTGCTAACTTCTCTCTGTAAAACAGAAGAGGTGTTGCGTGTCCTCCATTTGGGGGAGGAAAGATCTTTGTAGTGGGCTGTAGTTATTTTATAACTATTCCTTAACTACTCCCTTTTTCCTGTTCCTCTCCCCTTGCTTTCCCCCCATAGCTCTCTGAAGATGTAGTTAACCGCATGAAGGACCCCTCTGCATCATCAAGGGTGCAGCAGCCATCTCCTGCATCGCCACCTCCTGTTTCGACATCTACGTCACCACCTGCTGCTTCGTCACTCCATACTTCACCACCTCCTCCTTCATTTTCTCATTCTTCATCTTTTGCATTTGATTCTCCAGAAGGCAAGTCAGAGCATCCTAGGACAGGTATGGTAGATTCCTGGAGATCCTAGGGAAACAAGAAAAAAAAAGATGAGAAATTACCCATTACTACTATTGAACACGTATTTGGGTAGCTTTTGTCTTCAGCTTTCTTGGGTACATTTTCCTTTTTTATCACTTTGCAGAGTTCTTCTGACCTTAAGTTTCCCTCAAATGCAAAGACTTGTGTTTTCAATACAAAAATGTCATTGATATTGCTATATGGCAGCAAGACACAAAAGGTCACTCCCTTCAGATAACGAGATATGAGTAATCATGTAGAGGGCAATGGAGAGGTATAGTGGGTGGGGGCAGGCTGTAGGATATGATCAATGAGAAACTCTAAAAAAGAACAGGGCTAGACAATATTGTCAAAAAATTGCTTAATGGGAAGAGAACATGGGTTGGCCATATGGCAAGAGTGAGGGATGACAAGTAGATAGCCAGAGTTTAGGTACCCTTGAGATGTTTGGCCAAAGTAAGGATGGCACTCCAGGTAGACTTCCTGTGATTGACTTTCCAGAACAGGGCTTCTTAAACTTTTTTCTACTTGCAGCTGCTTCAGCACTTCTTAAACTATGGGTACGGGGTCACAACGTACTTTAGGAAACACTGTGAGGACATGGACAAGAATAACAAAGAATAGGCAGGTTGTGACCTGCATCACTGGAGGAAACTCCCACATTTATGAGATCATGGCTCTTTTTAATATTTGTCACAGGATGGTATGCTTTGACTTTAAATGTGTGGTGGGATCCTGCTTCTTGTGGGGTATAGAGAAATGTTTGTGTTAATAGTTAGAGCCTCTATGTGATTTTGACCAAACCCCTTCCCTTCATTCTATCTCAAATTCTCTCTGTAAAAAGTACAGAAGATAATGTTATTTCTATAACTGAAGGCATATACTTGTCTCTAAGTGTTTGGAGTTTCTGTAGGGAGTGGTGCCAGTACAGTTGATTGTTGTTTCATCACTAGAATGGGGTGAATTTTAATATTATTTTTAAAAGGATTGCATTCTTAGTGTCCTCATAGTCTCTGCCTGGCAGCATCCCCTAGTTTTAGTGTTCAAAGTCCAACTGCCATGAAGTCACAGTTCTTTCTGAGGCTTCTGTGGATGAATATTTTTGCTTTATATTTTATTGCCACTGGCAAATACTCTAAAAATAGCAAAGTGTTAGGAGTGAAAGAGACCTTGGAGATTATTTAGTCCAGTCCCTGCTGAGATCCAGAGTGGGGAATGCTGATAGACCTACGACTAGAACCTGTGTCTTTTGATTATTCAGTCAGTATTTTTTCCACTACATGCTGCACTGTATTTCAGTTTCATTCAATACTCCTTGCTTCCTTGGACTTGAGTTGGTCTGGATTGGGACTCAATGGCTACTTGGCCCCTTAATGTATTCTCTCCAAAACAAAGAGTTGGCTGTTAATAAGAAGTAGGAGACAAGACTGAAGAAAAGCATGCCGTCCAATCTGAGTTTACAGAGGCCCTAATAGGCCAGATGACTTGCTCAAGGCCACATGGCTAATAAGTAGCAGAGCCAGGATTGATGACCCGGTTTACAGAAATTCAGGTTTTACATCAGGCTAGGTATGCCTGACAGCTGGTGATTGGCTGGTAGAGCAGCTCTTTTTCAGAAGGGAAGCCCTTTGTCCAGTGAGTGACTACCAGAGGTCAAATCAGTCATTCCTCTGCCACTCTATCCACTATAACAGAGCACATGTCAGATGCTACCTTGTATTGTCATTTTCTTTGCGCATGTCTTATTTCTCCTACTTGATGTGATATTCCTTGAGGGCAGTGATTGTGTTTGGTCCATCTTCATATTTCCCCTAGTATTTTGATGTTTGCTTAGAGACTGTACCAAACCATGGAAACCTGGCATCCAGCAACCTAGCAAGAACCTACCAGACACGTATTTAGTTGCTGCTGTGCACAATGACCTGTCCTAGACTCTGCAGGACACACAAGGATACCTAAGACATAATCCCTATGAGCATAATAATAGCTGACATGTATATTAAGGTTCACATATATTATTTGATCCTTATAACAACCCTATGCAGTATATACTGGGCAACCATCATAATAATACCTCGCATTTATATAGCCCTCTCAATTTTACAAAGTATTTTCTTTACGACAACGTTATGAGCTAAGTAATACAAGTCTTATTTTCTCCATTATGTAGCTGTGAAAATTGGGACTCAAGGTTAGTGAGTCGTCTTCACACGAGTAGTATCAGAGCCACTAGTCAAAGCTACGTTTCCTAATCTCCCGCTGCTTCTGTTGTGCCGTGGCTGCCTCTCCCCGAGAGGCCTGCGTTTATTTACTTAACCTCAGAACTCTAGAATAACGGTGACCCCTCCACAATCACAAGAGGTAAATTTAGGACAAATAAAAGACAATTGCCAGTGACCCGTATTTACTAGTCGTACTTTTTGTAGACATAGGGAGGATTTTGTTCGGTTGGCAGATTTAGCAGCTTGAAGAATAATGATTCATTTATTGGTTATTATTTATTCAGTTTTAGTTGTAACAAAATATTTTGCTTTTTTATTGAATGGGTGTGGATTTTAGTCATACCTTCTTAATAGAATTTATGAAGGAAAAATGCTGTATATAAATTTATATTTTGAAATTGCCTAAATTTAATATATTGATTTCAAAGTTAAAGCAATTTTGATGTTTCCTTAATCAGTTAATCTTTTATTTTATGAATAGAAATGAAAACCATTTCTGCTGAATTAAAACCTAATACAGTTTATTTCATGTGAAGTTAGAAGCCTAGCAATATCGCTATAGAGAGTCTTTTAAGGTTTCTCCTCCTCTCAGTTAAGGGTGTGGCAACCTGGTTTACTGCCAGTGAAAGCTGGTTTAGGGACCCATGTTAGAGATTGATTAATTCTGGAAGGAAATCCCTAGACATCTGAATATTCAAGTTACCAAATTCAGAATTCCTTAAAGGATAAAAAACAAAGTGAAAAACTGTCTTGCCCTTATAGAAAACCAAAGGTATAATACTTATACCTTCGGAATAATTAATGTCATTCTAGTTGTTGATCATCAAGAAAGCCTTAAGATCACTGAAGGATGTCTAGTGGAGGGCAATTAATGCGGTCAAGTAGGTGGGGGGGGGGGGGATTGCCATATGAAGACAGACTGAAAAAAAAATTAGGACTTCAGTTTGGGAAACCATGAGCCTGAGAGGCAAAAATGATTAAAGTCTGAGGTCATGAGGGCCCTCTGAGAGGGATGACAGAGGTGAACATAATAATAACTCTCGGTACTGTTTTCCTCCACCATAATCTTGTGAGTTACATAGTATAAATATTATTATTCCCATTTTATAGATGAGGAAATTAAGGTGTACCAAGCTTGCTAAGCCATGGTCACAGAATTTGCAAGTGTATCAAAGCTGGTTTCAAATCCAGGTCTCTTTGATTCCAGCTTCTGGGTTTTTCCTATATCATAGCAGCTGCCTTTTCCTCGATAAACATGGATTTATTTACTCGGTGTCAGAACTCTAGAGTGAGACGCTACCTCTTAAAACTAGAAGGAGATAAATTAAAGACCATACTGTATTTTACATAGACAGGAGAAAATTTGTGGAACTCAGATCTTTGAAAAAATGAGGCAGCTTGAAAATATGAGTAGGTTCAAGAAGGGTCTAGATAAAGTTATGATAATAAATCAGTAATGGGCCATTCTAAGGAAACTAGAATGTTTACAGTATAGCCCTAATCTTTGAAGTGTCTATCATGGTAGAGAGGCCTTTCCTAACCTATTAGTTGGTTGGTTGGTGTCCTGGTCAGAAATAGATACTTGGTCAGATGAATCAAGGGACTGATCCAGATTGATTTCTTATGTGTGTATGTGTATATATATGTATATGTATACACACATACACATATATACATGTATGTATATATGCATTTTTGTATATATATGTGTATGTATGTTTTTTTTTTCTTTAGGTTCTTGGACTTTGGACAGTAAAAGACTTAGATTTCATAGTGGGTTGGAGACATGATAATGACTTTGGAATGTCTGACTATGGAAATTATTTGTACTTGTTGGCAAACCACAGCATGGAAGAAGGGAAGTCATTGGGTAGGAGAATGAGAGGGAGGTGGTTTAGGGAAATGTAAGTTTCCAGTCCCCCTTTCAAGAGCTTCCTGATACGGTTAATGTACCTCTCTGTGTCTTTTATTAGTTTGCCTTCTTCTCTTTGATAAGTGACCATTTGTGTTCTACCTCTTATAGACCCTAAACCTCCCAAAGCTGAGAGCCAGAGCAGCCGGCAGCCCTCTGAAGCAGAAGAGGATCTGTACAGAAGGTAAGGGCATATAAAGCCTTTCTGTCCTCAATCCAGTTCTCTGGAGGTCATCGACAATAATCATTTTTAAATCCCTTTTCCTCTTGCCCTGTTGGTTCTCATCCCTTGCCAAACCCCTGTCTTGGATTACTTCTACCATCTGCCCCCTCTGCTCTAACTCATGTGCTACTTGAATAGAGATGAGGGAAGAAAAGGAAACCTGCCAGCTGGCTATACCAACTGGGCCCTCACTGGAGTAAGGCAATCCTTTTTATTCTTCTTTGATTTTTTTATTGTTGATGTTTTATTTTTTCGAGACTTGGTCTCCCTATGTTTCCTAGGCTGGGAGTGCACTGGCCACTCATGGGCCCCATCCTCATTGCACAGAAGCTTTGACCTGCTCCTGAACCAATTAGTTCCTCCTTTGGCAACCTGGTAGCTTCCTGCTCCCAACAGCTTACTATCTTTGTGCTAGACTTAGTGTAGATACCCAGTCAGCAGTCCTGAACTTGATGCCATTGGTGTCAGCCTCCCCATAGCAGGAGATTCCATACCACCACTCTTGGCTGTTCTCCCCTCATTCATTCCCTGTCTTACTTCCCTTACAAAGGATCCCAAACCTCCTCTCTCCTCATGCCTCCAACACTTAGCTCTCTGTGTTCCTGTACTGTCAGCTAAGTTCTATTACCTCTTGCTTTACAGGGAAAAAAATCGAGGCTTTTTAACATAAGCTTCTCTTCTTGCCTTCTCTTCTTCTCAAAATGTCTTTGTATCATCACTCACTTTCTTCTTCTTTCCCCAGTCTCTGGGAAAGGGCTGGTCCTTCTCCAAAGCCAACTTCTCAGCATGTGCTCTTGTTCCCATCTCCTCCTGTCTTTTTCAGAAGAATGCCCCCTCAATTATCCCCTTGGTCTCCAATCTTCAACTTTTTCCTAGCTACTAAATTCTTACTGCTTTCACACGTACCCACTTGTCTACCACCCTTAGAAAGCCTTTGCTAGAACCCATCCCCTCAAGTTCTCTTCTCTTTTTCAGCTGTCTACACTATTTGCCTCCACTTCCTCTTCTCTCCCTCATTCCTTATCCCTTTGCAGTCTGCCTTTGGACCTTATCACTCAGCTCAAACTGCTTTGATCTCTTAGTTTCCTTTTCTTAGTCTACATGCCACTTGACTTCTCTGCGACATTGGACCCTGTTTACCAGCACCTTCTTCTGGATCTACTTTCCTTTCTGAGATTTCATCGCATTATTTTCCCTTGGTTCTCCTCCCACTTGTCTGACCACTCCTTTTGAGTCTCCTTTGGTGCATCATCACTCATATCATGCCTCCAAATTGTGAGTGTTCCTCAAGGCTTTGTCCTGGGTCTTCTCAAAACACTATTGGTGACCTCTTCAACTTTCATGGGTTTAATTATCATCTCTATACAAATGATTTGCAGATCTGTATATCCATTTAATCTTTCCTCTGAACTTTTGTCCATTTATCACCAGCTACCTATTGGCCATTTTAAACTATATTACCTCAGAGACATTTAAAATCTGTCATGTCCAAAACAATTTATCTTTCACTCAAAACCCACTCCTCTTTCACACTTGATTTTTTCTGCTGAAGGTATCATTGTTCTTCCAGTTTTTTCAGGCTTAGAATCTCAGTATCATTCTTAATTCTTCATTTTCACTCATTCTACATATTTACCAGTTGCCAAAATTTAGTTCCTACCTCCACACAGCTACCACCTTAATTCAGGCCCATACCACCTGGATCTAGATTATTACAACAGCTTCCTAGTTCATTGTCCTGCATCAAATGTCGTTCCAGTACAGTTCATCATCCACACAGCTGTCAGAGATTTTCCTTAAGTGCAGGTCTCACTATATCATTCTCCCACTCACGAGCCTACAGTGCCTCCCTGTTAGCTCTAGGATAAAAGAAAACTCACTTGTGTAGGTTTTAAAGACCTTTACAAACTTACCCAAATGATTTTTCCAGCCTTATTGTGTATTACTCTCCCTCCCATAGTAGGCAAAGGTCCAGGCAAACTGACCTTCTCTCTGTTTACAGAAAAAAAAAATTGAAGTCTTTTGATATAAGCTGATTCTTCTTGCCTTCCCTTATCTCAAAATCTCTTGGTATAATCACATGGCACAGCAGTGTCTTTTCTGTGTCGTTGCACTGGCCATCCCCCGTGCCTCAAAGACATTACGTCCCCGCCTCTGCTTCACAGAACCCTTCTCTTTGTCCCGGACCCGTCTCAGGCGTCACTGCTGCACGAAGCCTTTCTGGCGCCTCTCTGCTCCACACCGCTCTGTGCTTAGCTAGCATGTATTTATTTGCGTTGATTTTCCTTATATTTAGTCTGTATATATTTATGTATGGGCTTGTCTTCCCTATTAGAATTTAAGCTTCCCGAGAATAGGTTTTGTTTTTCTTTTGTCTTTGTGTTCCCAGTGTCTTACACATAGTAGGTACTTAATAAATTCTTATTGGTTGATGAGACTTCTCTTCTGTTTGAGGGAGTTCTTCTCTTTCTCTGGAGACTTTACTTTCTCCCAAGCAGAGCTATATCCAAAGCCTTCATTTCCTCTCCTTCATGAAGGAAATCTTTATACAGGGCTTTGGCTAGAGCCGGCAGCATTTCTTTCACTTGGCCAGAGGACAGTTTTCATTTGGGGTTGAACAAATGGATTATTTAAATAAATAGGAAAATTATTTTTAGGGAAATCTAAGAAGCAAACATTTATATACAAGTAATAACCATTTTAATGACCCTTTAAAGAGGCCTGGTGCTCTCTTGAAGGTTAGGTAGAGACAGTGTCTGAATGTCTTTGTAGTAGTAATTGGGGAAGAATAAAAGGGAAGAAGCTGAGATCAGACTGTGCCCAAATGTAAAAGCCCTTATAGTGTGCCTTGTAACTGGCTGAATCAAGTCTGTCCTCTGGTGCCCATTGCCTAAGGATGTTGATGACACTTAACAAGAAATCTCTGATTGACCCTTTGGTTTAGAGGCTCATTTTTCTTCTGCATGGCCTTTAAGAAGACTGGCCAACTAATGAGACCAGTTATCCCAGGGTAGGAACCAAGACCAGAGGATTTAATCCCTGTGTTAGGTGATGTACTTTCTCTACATCAAGGATTGTATCTCTTAACCCTGGTCCTCCTCAATCCATCATTAGTAAGAATAATCTCCATTCGTCCTGAATTTGAATAGTCAGAGTTTTGAGTAAAGGTACTGGTGGCATTCAGGTTTCTATTATTTCTATTTCTATTATTCCATATTCTAACACTCAGGGAAATAGTGCCAAGAGGAAGGATTGGAACCTTCAGTCTTTGAAGCCTATCTGATGTTAGTGCTGCTCTCTGACTGACGGAAGTTTGAAACTCTCAGATTCTTGCATTGGTATATTTATGTTTTCTCATGTAATACACACAATTGGCTTTTTCCCCTGGAGCATGTAATATCATAAATGCTGGTATAGGTATGGGCCTTTTCCCTGAGTTCCATTTTAATATTTCCAATACCAGAGGCTAGGGGTATTAGAGTGGGATGTGGTATGTTTTCAGCTCACTGGTTTAAAGACAACTATGTAACAGAACTGCCCTTCAGAACCAAATATTCCCTTAATCATCCCCCCTTTTTAGAACCTTACTTCAGGGTATAGGCTTCCTTCCATGTTGCAGAGTTCCATTGCCAGACAAATCCCATCCCCACCTTGGTAGCCCATGACAGTGTGCATAGTCTCTGGCTGAATCCTATTAGTCATAGCCTCTGCATCTACCCACCATTCTCTCTTGGCACAGATATGAACAAGAACAGGCCATGATCCAAGAAGAGCTACTTCAGCTGGTGAAGAGAGAAAAGGAGGTGACCAGGGATCACATGAAGTCATCCCTCCCATGGGAGAAGCATGACATAAACCAGGAGAAGCAGAGATCAGCCCAGCTGGTGAGTGCTGATTTTCTAGCGTTCTCTCCTATGGGCTTGTATGTTCAGTTGAGAAGCCTCATCTTGGCCTCAGAAGCCTCGTTTGCTCTTAGAGATTCTTAAGTCTTCTATTTTTTTCCTCTATTGTAATCAGCTCCTACCTAGGGAAGGAGTACTGACTGAGGAGATTGTCTAATTCCAGTCCTGCCACTAACTAGCTATGGGACTTGGGGTCAGGGACTTCATAGAATCATAGAATTTTAGAGTTGGAAGCAGCCTTAGAGATCTGGGTCAAACTCTATCTAACAGACGAGAAATCATGCCCAGAGAAGTGAAATGATGGCACAGAGTCATGCAACAAGTTAATGACAGAGAATCAGGACTACAATTGCAGTCTCTTTTTGTCTAGCACTCAGCCTGTTCCCCCCTAATTGTACGATGGTCTCCTTATTTGTAAAATGAAGCTATAAGGCTCGATGATCTCTGCTCGTTCACGTGTCCTTCTAGATCTGTGTTTCTAAAATGCAGCTGTAGTATAATGGAAAGAGTGTTGGGCAGAGAGTCAGCTATGGGGTCCAGTCCTGGCTCTTTGGCTTATTAGTAGCAGAGTGGACAAGTTACTTAATCTTTCTGGCCTACAGCTCCTCATCTGTACAAATGAGTAGGTTAGACTAGATATCAGTGCTTCTCAACCTGTGGGTTGTGACCCCCTTGGGGTCAAATGACCCTTTCACAGGGGTCACAGGGGTTGCCTAAGACCATGGGAAAACACATAGGAACCTCCTCTATCGTCTCCAGGCGGGTCCGCCCACATGCAGACATGCCCACGCATGACTATTAAAGGGTCGCAGCATTCGGAAGGTTGAGAACCACTGGGCTAGATGATCTCTACGGGGCCTTTCACTTCTTTCATTCAGCAATTCTATGATTTCAGGTGACTGATACCAAGATTTTTAGAAGAGGGGACTGTGGTGTGTGGGAAGTTGTTAGTCGAAACAAATGTCCAAAAAAACCATCTCATTTTGTATCGAGTCAATCTCTGTATCAGGAGGTGGGTGACATGTTTCATCATTAGTCCTCTGGAATCCTGACTGGTCATTACTGTGATAAGAATTCAGCCTTTAAATACCAGAATGTGTTCATCCCTTCCTGACTTGTGGACGTTCCCTCAGATTCCCATCCTTTGCTACCTGACAAAAAGAGCTAGAAGTATTTCTGTACATCGCTAGGGTTTTCCTTGTCCTTAGGACTAACCCCTCATCCCTCTTTTAGTTTTTTCCTACCTTTAATTCCCTTCTCTTTGCCTCTTAAGTGAAATGCATGTCTGTACCTAGCTGTGCATGCATGTTTATGTATGTGTGTTCGTGTGTATTTTTCCCTCCTTTGCCCAGCTCCCGTGAGAGTGAGGTTTAAGTGTCAGCTGTTCCCCTCCTTGTTTGTATAGATGTCTATACACCCTGATTGTGTGAGTTAATTTTCCCTAACCTTCCTTTTCCTTTTCTGTATTCTTCTTCCCTTCTCTTTGCCTCCTTTTTTTTTAAAACAAGTCATAATAGGACCACTCCCAGACCTTGTCTAATTGGACCCCTCTGTGAACCCTGACACACATGTATCATCTCCTCATATTTAATGTACGCAGTTCATCCTTGTGTAGTCCTTTATCATAGTTCTTCACGTTTACCTTTTTTTGTTTCTCTTCACTCCTCTGTTTGAACTTCAAATTTTCTTCACAGTTCTGGTCTTTTCAGTGCTTTTTGGAGGTAGCCAGTGAAACAGTGGATAGAATGCTAGGCCTGGAATCAGGAAGACTCAAGTTCAAGTTATGCCTCAGACACTTAATAGCCCTGTGATTCCGGGCAAATCACTTAATCTCTGATTGCCTTGTTTTCTTCAGCTGTAAAATAGGGATAGTAATAGCACTTTTTTCCAGTTGTGAGGATCAAATGAAATAATATTTGTAGAAAGTGCTTAGAACAGTGTCTAGCATATTGTGGGTGTTATGTAAATAATTATACCCTTCCTTCCCCTTTTCATCAGGAATGCTTGGAAGTCTTCTGTTTCATGAAAAGTTTGTTTTTTCCCCTTGTAGCATTATACCCAGTTTTGCTAGGTACATTATTCTTGGCTGTGAGCATATGTCCTTCACCTTACGGAATATTGTATTCCACATTCTCTGCTCCTTTATAGGGGTAGTTGCTAAATCATATGTGATCTTCACTATGGCTCCTTGATACTTGAATTCTTTCCTACTGCTGGATTTTGGCTTGATGTTCATGGAAGTTTTCTTTTTGGAGCTTCTTTCAGCAAGTGAGTAGTGGATTTTTTTTTCTATTTCCACTTTGTCCTCTGGTTCTAAGAGATCTGGGTGATTTTCTTTTGTTTCTTTTAAAAAATGTATGTATGTATTTATTTTTAGCATTCATTTTTAAAAATTTAAGTTTCAAATTCTCTCCTTTCCTCCAGCCCCTTTCCTACCAGTTGCGAAGGCAAGCAGTGGGATATCAGCTATACATGTGAAGTCCTGTAAAACATATTTCCATATTAGCCATGTTGCAAAAAATAAAAGCAAGAAAAATGAAGAAACTGAAAAAAGTGTTTCAATCTGCATTTAAGAGTTTACCAGTTCTTCTGATACAACCATTCTGGAGAGCAATCTGGAACTATACCCAAAGGGCTATAAATAATTGCATACCCTTTGACTCAGTAATACCACTTCCAGGATTGTACCCCAAAGAGGTCATAGAAGTGGGAGGAAGACGCATATGTACAAAAATATTTATTGCAGCTCTCTTTGTGGTGGCAAAAAACTGGAAATTAAGGGGATGCCCATCAATTGGGGAATGGCTAAACAAGTTATGGTATGTGAGTGTAATGGAACACTACTGGGCTATAAGAAATGGGGAGGAGACAGTCTTCATATTCACCTGGAAAGGCCTATACAGACTGATGCTAAGTGAGAAGAGCAGAACCAGGAAAAATTTGTACATAATCACAGACACATCATTTATGTGACGACCAACTTTGATAAACTGGACGCTTCTCAGCAACGCACAGGTATAAGACAACTCTACGAGTCTCAGGATGGAAGGAAATATATACATTCAGAGAAGGATCTAGAAAGACCAGAGTTTAAATGGAGACTGAAGCAACAATCTACATGCTATTGTTCTTTTGCATGTTGGGTTTTGTTTCTTTTTTCCCATTGTTCACTCCATTGGTTACAACCCTTCTATACAACTAGACTATAGTACGATGTGAAAGTATTTGCAGATACTATACTTGATTGCATGCTGCCATTGGGGGGGGAGGGGAGAAAGGGAGGGGAGAAAATTTGAAACTCTAGGGGTTGTGGAACTGAATCGTGTAAACTGAAAGTAAATAAACAAGTCAATGAAAAAAAAAGAGTTTACCAGTTCTCTTCCTGAAGGTGGATAGCAGTTTTCATCATAAGTCCTTTGGAATTGTCTTGGATCATTATGTTGATTGGAATAGTTAAATCTCTCACAGTTGATCATAATTACAATATTGTTGTCACTATGTCCTCTGTCCTCCTGGTTTCTCTCACTTCACTTTGCATCAGTTCATATAAAAAGTTTTTCCAGGTTTTTTCTGAAATCAGCCTGCTCATCATTTCTTATAGCACTAGTATTCTATCACAGTCACATACCACAACTCGTTCTGCCATTCCCCAATTGATGAGTATCCCTTTAATTTCTGATTCTTTGCCACCACTAAAAAAACTACTATAAATATTTTTGTACAAATCAGTCCTTTTCCTTTTCCTTTGATCTTTTTGGGATGTGGACCTGATAGTAGTGTTTCTGGGTCAAAGGGCATTCACAGCCTTAAAGCCCTTTGGGTGTAGTTCCAAAGTATTCCCCAGTGGTCTGGACCAACTCACAGCTCCCCTAATAATACATTAGTGTCCCAGTTTTTCCACACCCCCTCCAGCATTTATATTTTCCTTTTCTGTCATGTTAGCCAATCTGGTAGGTATGAGATGGTACCTCAGAGTTGTTCTAATTTGCATTTCTCTAATCAGTAGTGATTTAGAGCATTTTTATGTGACTATGGATAATTTTGATTTCTTCATCTGAAAACTGCCTGTTCATATTCTTTGATCATTTATAAATTGGGGAATGTTTCTTCTTTTTATAAATTTGACTTGATTCCATATATATTTAAGAAATGTGGCCTTTTTTT